>JAKTQE010000029.1:0-110447 GCA_030579315.1 Kluyveromyces siamensis
ATTACGATCATAACCTGAAGTTGGATAAAAGACGTTATTCGACGACGTTTTATACTATTCTTCAAAGAGCACGTCTATCTAATTGTCAATTAATTGCAGGCACACTGTAACTAATAGCTCCACGTTGTAGCTAATAGTTCTTTCAAGTGACAAGCATCTTCTAATACTTGTGTCATTCACGTGTGCATCACGTGCGGTATCTAGAGCCTAAGGTCCAGTTACTCTTATGACATTTTAACAAACTGGCAACATGGCCGAGCGGTTAAGGCGAAAGATTAGAAATCTTTTGGGCTCTGCCCGCGCAGGTTCGAGTCCTGCTGTTGTCGTTATTTTTCATTTTTTATTTTTTGCTTGTTCACAGGAACAAGATTACTATCTTTACGACGTATTTAACTTTTCAAAGTGGAAAGTACAATTTGGTAAGCTATTGTAAAATGAGAGAACATATAAAATTGATCTCACATTAAAGATCTATTTCTAATAAAAATATCAAATGAGTCGAATTATATTAGATCTAAATGAATTGAGTGAACTTGCTCAAAACACACTCACAGAAAATTTCTCACGGTTACGAATATTTGCACAGTTTCATGGTGTTGACATCAACAATTTGCACAAAGACTCCGAAGATATATATTTAAAGTTTTCAAATGTTCCGGGAATACAGCATAATCCTTCAGAAAGTGAAGTTTATGAATTTCTCATAGACGAAGCTAAATATGGTGAAGTTTTTGTGGATGGCAAGGGAGGGCTAGTTCCACACGATGGAGACATTTTAGACCTGCGTTGTTTCTATGATTCGCATGATAAGAAAATAGAGATATTGCATCTGCGACACGTCACTCTATCAGAACTCGATGTCTTGATCGATTTCGTATCATCTGACGACCCATTGATAAGAGAATTTCTCAAATAGGTTCAATATGCTCTACTAATTTAATATACATTAATGCAAGTTTACATGCAGTATTTAATTCAATCAGGTGCTGCGATCTTCTAGGCGCGTGCACACTCACTACAGGGGGAAAAATAATAAAAAGATAAAGAAAAAAAAATTAGAACTGTGAAGTCAAAAACCCTAAACTATCCCCTCAATGACAGATGAATCCGACCAAATGAACGTCAGTCATTCAAGTGCTCTTACCCTGAAGCTCTCATTAAAACGCGAGCTTCTTAGCATTTCTCTTTTTGTTTTTCAATAGAACCTTTTGTTTCTCCAACTCTTCCTCCTCAGATTCTTCCTCAGATTCCACATCCATTTCCTCTTCGCTGCCCATGGCCATTTCTTGATCCATTTCTTCCTTTGCTGCCTTTCTAGCTAGTTCCACTTCTCTTAGTCTCAACAATTCTGGGTTCGACTCGACTAGCGCCTTGTCTCTCAAGAAGTCTCTTTCCTTATTACCCTTCATTCTATTCTTATAGAAAGCTCTCTCACGTCTCTGTCTAATCTCCTCAATTCTACTCATAGCTTTCAAAGTTGTTGCGACTAATTCTCTATTGTATCTTACTGGAACGTTTCTTCTTTGAGCAAACGTTAATGTAGAATCAACAGCCAATTCCTTACCCGCAGCCTTTCTAAATGCTTTAGTCCATCTCAACTTACGTGGATTTCTACGTTGCTTGAAAGCCTTGTGACATTTTGAACGACAAAACCTAAACTCCTTAGCATCGTTTCTCACAAACATTATTCCATGTCCAGGGTACACTGGAGATGAACAAAAATGACACTGATAAATTCTCATATTTCAAAAAGTAAATGTTATGCTTCCAGGCCAGATATAACTGCAAAACACAACTTATTTCTTTGCAAAATGAGAATATGGCGAGGTATGTATAATATCAAGAACTATGTTAGAGAAGCTCATCGCTTTTCAAGTTTTCCACAGAGCGATGAGGTTGAAAAATTTGAAAATTTGATGGAAAAAGAAATAACCACTACTGACATGTTACTTGAACAAAGTTCGTATCGAATGATGAAACTAGTTGGACAAGCACACGTGACCATTATTTACCCAAACACATGTAATATTGTACGAAATATGATTCTCAATTACGCTTTTTCATTTTTTTTTTTTCCATTTGCAATATGGAAGTCTAGTCAAAGATTAAACATTAAACAAAAGTGAAGCTCTTTTGATACAAAGATCGAACTCTATCCTGTTGGAATAATTGTGGTGTCAACCTAATATACTAAAGCAAATTCTTTTAAAATAAATATGGTCCAACAGAGTATTGAAGTCCCACAGCTTCCCATTCCTGGGGAGAACAACAGAGATCTGAAGCCAGAACAAGTTATGATTGGACACCCCGCTGGCAGCATCCCTGTACCACAGCAAAAGTCCGGAATGGATTTATACTTCGACCAAGCACTTGGATATATGGGAGAGCATCCAGTATTGACCGGTGTTGGGGGATTTTTCGCGCTTTACTTTGCTGCTGGTGCGTACAAATCGATTGCTGGTAGATTTGGTGCTGGTGGTGAAGCCACCAAGTTCTTGAAAGGTGGATTTGATCCAAAAATGAACGCTAAGGAGGCTTTAGCTATTTTGAACCTGAATGAGAGCACACTAACGAAAAAGAAGTTAAAGGAAGTTCATAGAAAAATTATGTTGGCAAACCACCCGGATAAAGGCGGTTCGCCATACCTAGCTACTAAGATCAACGAGGCTAAGGATTTCTTAGAAAAGAAGGTGGTTAGAAAGTAGACTCTTTCAATATTTTGGTTGTTAAAAAATCTATTTTATCATGCGCCCGCAGCCGCTGAGTTGCGAAGATCATGTCCCAAGGTCATTAATATTTCTTACTGTTCACGCAAGGTTTCCTGTAAATAGATATCCTTTTATATTGATCCTCAATATCGGGCTGGCAAAGTTATGCAGTAAATATAAGTAATGCACTTCATGTTTGTGACAAATTTTGACAATGGGAAAAAGGTTGTTAACCGATGACATAGGTGCCGGTTTCTGAGAGAAGGGCTTGACACGATGGGCACCTTTGATCAACATGTTTTAAATAGTGGTCCAAACAATCCACGTGCCAGCCGTGGTTGAATTCTTCGCGACAACGTCCGCAGATGATACCCTGTAATACGACATTGTTGCATGTAACGCAAGTAGCTACACCATAGTTGTCGACTAAGTAATCTTTCATTTCTAACACAAATTTTATGTCAATCCCGATTTTACCATCAGAAAAGCGTGAGAACCATTTGTTTTCCGCAAGTTTCGTAAGTATTTCCTCTACCCTTGCAACACCAATTTCTTCGTTATTCATTAGTGAACCCGAGCCTACCTTGTAGAGGACACATGTTGTGAGGCCATGAAATTCTGGAGCCTGGTTTCTTTGGAAAACAGAATCAATCTCCTTCACTAAACTGTTCCGTAGACGCCCTTCAAATGGAAGAATGTCATTACCATTTAACATTATGGAATCAATGCAAAATTTGATGAATGATATTTCAGTCGGGGTGAACGAAGTCGCCAATTTCATCTGTGACTCGAATTTGGTATTTATGTAAACATAAAACCTGCCAGAGACGGGCCAGTCAAAAGGTACCAAATCTGTTACCATATTGCGAAAATTTGCACTTACATATTGTTTCCCCATTGGATGATTGATTTTGTCTATCCTGTAGTGGAAGGGGTTCAACTCTACGTTGAGTTCGGTGATGTGCTGATTCAACCTTTTGGCGAGCAGGTCCAAAGAAACCTTTTCATCATTCTCAAATGAATGCCTCAGCCTACCAGAATCAAACTCTAACGTTAAAAAGCAAGATAATAGAACGTTTTCCTGAATTATTCCTTTGCATTGTAAAATGAATTGTAGTAGGTACTTTCTTACCTCTTTGTCTGAGAGACGAAAAGCATCGGGTCCATCCTGCATTGTGTCTTGTCCCACGAAATTATCTGTAAAGCACACAAAGCCTAATAAAAGCAAAAATGTCTGAAACTACGTCAGAGCCCTTAGGTTTCCTATCAGTCTCTACTTTTTCTTTACTTTTCATAGTGTTTGGATTAAGGATGATGTTAAATTCCTTCATTTTTGAAGCCTTTTCCCAGTACCATCAGGTAGATGTCAATATTGAAAAATTTAAACATTAACCTTCGAAGAGTCTCATTGTGAAGAACCATGTAACGAGAAGCCAAATAATCAAAAATAAAAGGATCGTTCCACCATCAAAATGAATTCTACTTCAATAGAACAACCTGATACTACTCTTAGTGTTCTTGGTGATGATTGGAAGTGCCTCTTCAGGACAACAAAGCCTGTGGAATTCGAAAAAGCACATTTTGAACAAGCAATGCTAAATGTTATTAGACAACCTAATGTGAATTCCACTGTCATCCTGAGAGCAGATATGCTTTTAGACAATGAGTATGACTTGGAGACAAGGAAACTAATAAAGACAATTGAAAATACAACATCTATTTCCGTTGACGAGGGTGTTTTGAGTGTGAACATAGACGATTTGGAGCCCAGATCAGTACCTCTGCGGCTAGATTTAGCCAAAAAATATGAATTTGTGAGAAGAATTGTGCCACGTAATCCATTCAAAGATGCAATAATAAACCAAACATGCCTGGTGATGAATTCTCAAAGTGCTGATTCAACATCGTTGGTCATTTACATCCCACAGTTTGACGAGCCTGACCTTTGTCCCTTCTATATTCCTCAAGTGGCTGCTGTAGGAATTTTACTATATGAAGGGCAACTATCTGTTCATTATATACCTTTTAAAGGGCAGGAAGCCCTCCTCAATGATCCAAAGCAGAGAGTAGTGAGGACGGCGTTCAGGTTGTTACAGACGGCGAACAAACATTCAAAGGGTGTAAAAGATGGCTACTCCAAGAGAGTCAATCATGATTTGGTCGTGGACAAAGTACTATTTCAAAATCAATATATTCACTTGAAAAAGAAATACTCCAAATTTCTCGTGGACAACTGGGTTGAGAGCACAGATCCTAAGAAGCATGTTTTTGAGGATATCGCGATCGCAGCCTTCTTAATTGAGCTATGGAAGAAAATTTATGGCACTGAGGATACTCAGAAAAAACTACAATTTCGAGATTTGGGTTGCGGAAACGGTGTTCTTTGCCATATTTTGATTCAAGAGGGATTCAAAGGTTTAGGTATTGATGCAAGGCAGAGAAAATCCTGGTCTATATATCCTACAGAAGTAAAACGTTGCTTAAAGGAACAAGTCATCATTCCTTCAATACTGTTGAGACCGCATCCCAATATGAAGGTTCATGCCCCCCATGTGCAGCACAATGGAAGATTTTTCCCTGTGCAGGTAGTTTCTCCACAGTTGCTTGCGCCTGCTACGGTTGTTTATTCATCTGCTGATTTAATCCAGTCTCCTAATGTGAATATCGCAGAATTCCCCCCTGATACTTTTGTAATAGGAAATCACAGTGATGAATTGACTTGTTGGATTCCGTTATTGGGATATCCTTTCGTTGTAATTCCGTGCTGCTCTCACAACTTAAATGGTAACAGGATGAGATATTCTGTTCGTGACGCTGAAAGGGCCAAGAAAAATGGGAACAGCACTTACCAAGGTTTAGTTGATCGTGTAGAATACTTGGCGGAAAGGGTAGGCTGGAGTGTGGAGAAAGAAATGCTCCGTATCCCAAGCACCCGAAACGCTGCGATCATAGGATACAGCAACGAAAAGCTTAATGAATTTCCAACTCAAGAAACGTATAAAATTCTTTCAGAAGAAGGTGGCGCAGAGGGTTGGGTAGCAAATACCATGGCATTAGTAAAAAAAACCCCAAGGTCGCACTAGCGTATTATATTTGATATGTTTGCCATATTTTACTTCCTTGAAGAAGACATATAGAATTTTTATAGAGCATCTATAAACTGAAATATTCAAAGACTTATTGAATTAAGATTTTGGTCGTAAATGACAATGAAAAGGTAATGGTATCGAGACAAATACTATATGTTCCTACTTTTTAACAAACCAGAACAACAAATTAAAAAGTGCCAGCACTATTAGTGAAAAACCAGATCGAAAAAAAAAAAATTACTATCGTAATACCAACAAAGACATCCGATGGAATTTCAAGAGTAAACTTTTCATCTCTGAATCTTAATAGTCTTCCAAGATAAGGTCCTCAGCGAAGTGGAAACGACTACATCTATTTCCGATTGTCGATGCTTATCTTTTCTAGCCGTCTTTTAAGGAGAAGCTTGGTACGATGCTCCCAAGACTATACATGTTCATTTTCTCGAAGAGGTTACTCAAATCCGGTAGATTATTCGCTCCCGTTTACATCACCTGTATGGCTTATAAATAAGCCTAAATTTAAGCATATCCCAAAAGAAGAATTGAATTCCGAGGAAGGTTCAAATATCATCCCTCTTCGGTTCGATGCAAAATGCAAAAACATTTATTCGGAGAATAAGGACTTCAACAGTAATCTGACGAATGCTCTAACCTTGATTCATGCCAACCTTTTAAACGGAAAAACAGAGTTCAGTTATTCTACTGCCAATTATTCATGGTTGCGGTTGAGGGAGTATTTATATCAGCAACTAAAAGCCAGCCAAGAAGAAAAAAGCATCAATGATGAAAGCTTTCAATTGACAATCTCGTCCGTATTGAAACCAACGAATCCTTCACAACTTCTGAAACAGTTAATTTCTGTCAATCAGATGAAGAAAGAGGCCTGGAGTTCCATTCTTGAAAAACAAGAATTCACAACTATTGACCAGTACTATTTTATTCTAAAAAACTACTTCGAGCTTGTTAGAAACCAAGAACTTATTCCTCAGCTTACTCCTTCATGGTCACAAGTGGATAAGGGACTTGATATATCCAATCCTTCCGAATGGTTCCCGGAAGCTAGAAAGTTGAAACGGAAAATAATTATGCATGTTGGTCCTACTAATTCTGGAAAAACTTACAATGCCCTACAAAAGTTGAAGAACTGTCCAAGAGGCTATTATGCCGGTCCTTTGCGTTTGCTAGCACGTGAAATTTATGATAGATTCAAAGATGAAGGCATTCGCTGCAATTTGCTTACAGGAGAGGAAGTGATAGATGATATCGATTTTATGGGTAACAAGGCAGGGTTAACGTCAGGGACAGTGGAAATGATTCCTTTGAACCAGGATTTCGATATTTGTGTCTTGGATGAAGTTCAAATGATGAATGACAAGGAGCGTGGATGGGCCTGGACCAATGCAATACTAGGTGTGAGGGCATCAGAAATCCACCTCTGTGGTGAAGCGAGTGCTCTACCTATTATGGAAAAGATTGTACAGCTGACAGGTGACACACTTATAGTTAATAAATATGAAAGATTGGGTAAATTACAGGTACAAGATCAACCTTTGGGAAGTGGATTTGCAGATTTGAGACCTGGCGACTGTGTGATCGCATTTTCCAAGAAGGCAATCCTAGATTTGAAATTGAAGATAGAGAAACAGACTGGGTTCAAAGTCGCTGTAGTATATGGTTCACTTCCACCCGAAACAAGAGTAAAACAAGCCAAACTTTTTAATACCGGAGAATACAATATCCTCGTGGCATCAGATGCTATAGGAATGGGCCTAAATCTATCTGTAAAGAGGATAGTCTTTACCACCGGAAAAAAATTCAATGGAGAAGAAATCGTCCCATTGACCTTTTCTAATATCAAACAAATCGGAGGAAGGGCTGGGCGCTATAAAGGTAGCGGTTCCTCCCCCAATGATTCTATCGGTTACGTTACTGCGGTAGATAATGAAACTTTAAGATGTGTTAAGACAGGAATTCATGCACCAATTCAGTACCTTCCAAGTGCCATTGTATGGCCTACAGATGAGCTAATCGGACAGTTGATGTCTTACTATCCTCCAGGAACCAAATTATCTTCCTTATTGAGCAAATTTGCAGAAGATGTCTCTAGGAAATCCCAAAAAACTTTCGAGCTTTGTGACCTTAAGGACAAAATCAATGTTATTTCAACTTTCGAGGATATGCCTGGCCTAACTTTAAAAGATAAGCTAAGACTCTCAAATGCCCCAGTACGCATTAGACCAATGTTAATGCGTGTTTTCAACCAATTTTGCACCACCATTGCAGAAAAGAGTACCAAAACTTTTCTAGATTTTCCCTTACCTTTCGCGTTTTTGAACGCGAAGTACATCAATGATGAACATGTTTCACTTGAATTTTACGAAGAGTTCCACCAAATCATTAATTTATACTGCTGGCTTCATATCAGATATCCAGATTTTTTTGTTGACTACGAATCCGCTATGGATATCAAAAACTACTGCGAAATGATCATTTTCAGAAAGTTAGAATTTTTGAAGAAAAATCCTTATAATAAGTTTGGACAACAGAATAACAACCATAGAAGAATATTTCGTCCATCATCAAAATCTCGCAATCCCTATCGAAGCAAGTTCTCTCAGTCAAACTCCTTTTTATGATCGCAGAGCAACTTCATTCTACATATTTCAGCACTCGGAATAAGAAACAATTGGATAAGTTACTATGATCTTTACATTTGTAATAAAAACTTGTATATAAAAACCAGAGTAATAATTTTATGGAGCAAACAAGAGCTTCAAATTGTTTTAAGTATAATTTTGAAAGATTCCAGCAATAACCACAAATTCTGAGTGCTAGTTCCCTTGCCGAAGGTTTATAGGACGCCATTATTCCATATATGGAAAAACCGCACTTCGTTTAGCATATTTTTTTCGTCGTTTGGTGAACAAAAAAAAAAAAATTAATTCGATGCTTGGGCGACATCCCATATAAATCTTTAACACGAAAATTAGGTGACCGGCAACATCAAGATTGTACACGATTGACAACTTTGAAGCAAAACCAATCAATCTAACTAAAAACTCTTCAAAGATTTAAAATGTCTGAAAACGTATACATTGTTGCAGCAGCTAGAACGCCAATTGGGTCGTTCCAGGGCTCCCTCTCCTCCAAGACCTATGTTGATTTGGGTTCTACCGCAGTGAAGGGTGCATTGGCTCAAGTTCCAGAAATAGATCCTATTACCGTTGAAGAAATTGTTTTCGGGAATGTAATCTCTGCCAATATTGGCCAGGCTCCAGCAAGACAAGTGGCTTTGGCATCTGGCCTAGGCAAACACATTGTTGCCACAACTGTTAACAAAGTCTGTGCCTCTGGTATGAAAGCTATTATTATTGGTGCTCAAGCAATCAAGAGTGGTAGTGCCGATATCATTGTTGCTGGTGGTGCTGAATCTATGACAAATGCGCCATACTACATGCCTGCAGCTCGTGCTGGGGCTCGATTTGGTGAAACTAAGTTGATTGATGGTATTCAAAGAGACGGTTTGAACGATGCTTATGACGGACAAGCTATGGGAGTGCACGCTGAAAAATGCGCTTCGGATTTCCAACTTTCTAGGGAAGATCAAGATAATTTTGCTATTGCATCTTATCAAAAGGCTCAAGCAGCACAGGGACAAGGTAAGTTTGAAAGAGAAATCGTTCCT
This sequence comes from Kluyveromyces siamensis, assembly GCA_030579315.1. Taxonomy (NCBI): domain Eukaryota; kingdom Fungi; phylum Ascomycota; class Saccharomycetes; order Saccharomycetales; family Saccharomycetaceae; genus Kluyveromyces; species Kluyveromyces siamensis. Next base: position 9,483 of record JAKTQE010000029.1, read on the forward strand.
GTCACCATAAAAGGTTTCAGAGGTAAGCCTGACACAACAGTTACGCAAGATGAAGAACCAGCAAAATTGAACGTGGAAAAACTCAAATCTGCCAGAGCTGTTTTCAAGAAGGAGAACGGTACCGTTACTGCTCCAAATGCTTCCCCAATAAATGATGGTGGTGCAGCAGTGGTTTTAGTTTCTGAGAAGAAATTAAAAGAATTGAATTTAAAACCAATGGCTTTGATCAAGGGCTGGGGTGAAGCTGCACATGAGCCATGTGATTTTACGTGGGCCCCTTCATTAGCTGTTCCTAAGGCTTTGAAACATGCTGGTATTGAAGATATTCAACAGGTTGACTTTTTCGAGCTAAACGAAGCATTTTCCGTTGTTGGATTGGCAAATACCAAGATATTAGGTTTAGATCCTGCTAAGGTCAACGTATACGGTGGTGCGGTCGCTATTGGACATCCATTAGGTTGTTCTGGTGCAAGAGTCGTTGTAACTTTGAACTCTATTCTAAGTCAAGAAGGCGGTTCGATAGGTGTTGCTGGTATTTGCAATGGAGGTGGTGGTGCATCTGCTATTGTTTTACAAAGGCTATAATCCGATTTTGATGCGTATTGCTATTCCAACTCTTGTATTGCATTTATTATCTAAGTTCATTTTGGGCTTGTAAACTCGTACAGCTGCCTGGAAACAAGTATAATTTAGCTCAAAATAGTTACTTGATTATCATTCATATTTAAAAAATATAAACGCAAATATATATCTTGCGCTTACAGAATTAGCGCCTAAAATTGAAACATCATTTGTAGGTCATTAATTCAACTGAAGGAATGTGCAAATATATATCATTCAGGTGGTGTCTGCGACAGCGTAAAGTTCGATCTTTCCCTTGAATATTTAAAAACAAATTAGGAAAATGTATCAATAATAAAACCGAAACACACCCAAATGTCTATTTGTGCAGGGATCGAACGTGAATGCTAACATGAAAAGAGACACAGTATATGTTCTGGGTGGTACTTGTGGTACAGGAAAGAGTACAATTGCTGATGCTTTAGAGAAAGTCCTTCGCATTCAGTACCCTAACTTGAGATATATCGAAGGCGATAACCTACATTCCCAAGAAAATATCAAGAAAATGGCACAAGGGCTTGCTTTGAGCGACTCAGATCGATGGGATTGGCTTGAACTTGTGGCTAAAACTAGTGGCGAAGAAGCTAGAAAGAACCATGGGCCATGTATTATTACTTGCTCAAGTTTGAAAAAGAAATATAGAGATTTTATTCAAGCTAGAGAGCCAGACATTGTATTTAAGTTTTTCTTGTTATATGCTCCAAAGGAAGAAGTCCTAAAACGGGTTCAACAGAGAAGCAGTCATTTTATGAAGTCCAATATGGTTGATTCTCAATTTGCTGCTTTGGAACTGCCTAAAAATGACGAAAAAAACACAACTATACTTGACGTGAATAAGCTGAATATCGAAGGAATTGTTTGTAAGATCATTAAAATGTGTGAGGAAGTCTGAAATTTCCATCGTAAATAATTTGTATGGATATATCATGTTAATACCCAAGATATTACATTAAATATTCTATAAAGTGTCATTACAAGTGGCAAAATTGCAAAGTAGACAATATTACCACCATTTGTTTGAGGTGTCAGGAAATAAAGCATCTCCCACCTCTACGGTATTACTGCCTTCCACCATGGAGGAGACCTTTATAATGGGGAAGCCATTTACTGAGACGTTGGTCTGAACGACTTTCCTGAGAGTAGTTGGTCATCGTGGACAAATTTATGTTCAAATACTCTATTTTTAGTGAAGGGCTCTTTGCACTGCAAGGGGCAAGTGAGATATCTGGAGTTGTGTCAACACTTGAAATATATCCAACTTCGTCATCACTATAGTATCCAGGCCTTACATCAGAATTTTCTGATGAATACTCGTTGTCGTCATCGTAACGGCGCAACATGTTCTTGACCCTAAGCGACTCGTCACCGCCAACAAAATATTCAAACTGTTCTGTAGTCAAACAATCTACAGTAGATAAAGGCCCAGAAACGGTAAAGTGCCTGCACATAGATACAGCTTCCATCAAAGAAGTTAAATCCATTCTTAGCCAAGGATCTAACCTTAAAACCTGTTCCACAATCAGGAAAAGTTCTTCTGATATAGGCAAGATCTTTTTGAGTACCGTGGAATCATTAACGAAGTAGCTAAATGTGTTATCTTGACTCTGATGTGCTTTCAACCATGGATTTCTTACACACGTCAAGTTGATCAAAATGATACCTAGAGACCAGACATCGCCCTTCGATGTTGGGAAGACGTTTCCATCTTGATTATCAAGAGAATTCAATATAGATGTAGGACATGATACTCTTTCTGGTGCCATATAATAAGATGATCCAACACAAACATTGGCTTTCACAGTTGGATCAGTTGTCGCAAGCCCAAAATCACAAAGCCTCACATTATCATCCTTATCAAGTAAAACATTCTCAGGTTTGATGTCACAGTGATAAACACCATTAGAATGGCAATGGCTAATGACAGAGCAAAGTTGTAAAAATACCTTTTTTACCAGAATTCCATCACACGCAAAATGCTGTTTGTCCACAATCGAAGTGAATAAATCCGTCTGATAATAGTCCATAACAATAAACGTTGCAAGCGGTGATTCCAATATCTGATGTATTGTAACCACATTCTCATGTGAATGGCATATCAGCTGCAGCATAATTTCCCTGTAATGAGGAGCACGGTTTAAGTCCTCTTCCGCCAAACTCAAAACCGACTCCAAATTAACAGCAGGTAAAAATAACCTGTTTTGGAAAGACTTGAAATAATGATATAACTGTGTTTGCAAAACTGCACTCTTCTTCAGACCATTCCCGTTTCCATCACCTTTCATCACTGCCTTGATAGCATATTCATTATCAGTCACTAAATCCACCGCGTGGAAAACAACTCCGTACGCACCGGACCCAATCTGTTTCGTAATCTGAAAATTATTTATCTGACAATTGTTGAGCATAGCTTATGGATGTTCTATTTGGCTCCTTCTGGCAAAAAACCATTATAATTATCAAAAATTCTAGGTACACAAGTCATTTCTCACCCTCATATTTCAAGCATTTATATTCTTGCCATGTTCCACTATAGTAATTATACTGCCACGCTTACATCCACTCTCTTGCCGTACAAAAATGTCTGCCCATACCATTTCGTCTCTATGCTCGGACCCTCAAAAACTCCCGTACATCTCGATGGCCAACATCAACGCCATCACCAAACCAACCAACCAAATAGCTCCAGTTTTCATCTGCATATTCACTACCTATAATGTAAGCCTTACGCTCAATTTTCTACGTTGCTGCCATCTAACCGGATACCTGAAGAACTAAGGTCCATCGATTTCTGTCATCTGACAGTACGTATCCATAGAAAAAAAAATCAGTTGTGGTGTGATAGTGCCAAAAAGATGGTTCCTGGAAAAGAAAAGCTACGGAGACAACGGCGTAGGTAAGGCGTGGCGCCGAGCCAATGTAAGAGAAAGAGGTTGTTCAATGAGCTAGTAGTTGTGAGTCTATTTTTGAAACGATGGATTGGGTTGGATATCGACATATCGGAAAAACTGAGTAGTAGCAAGTCGGAAAATAGTTTTTCCATATAAGCGAATATTTGTATCGGAAAAACATGTGAGGATTCAACAGCATTGAGAAGAAGTGCAGTACAGAAAAAGAGGAATCCATTATACGGTTTTGGCGTGACCCAGAAGCGAGGGCATGATTAAGAATTATTTCGCATTTAACTTGTATTTTTTTTTTTGCTTCATATCGTGCTTAGTTTGGAGTCATTATGTTGTTATACATACGGGAGTGATTAAGAATCCAAAAAGAGTAGAAATTTAGATTGAAGGGAAAATCTCTAGAGTTTTTGGACGAATTGAGTCAATTTAGACTCAAAGATTTTAGATCGTATTGGCATATCGATCGAATAGAATGGATCCTTCATGACGTAGTCTGAGTAGATGCAGTAAATTTTTCTTAGTATGTTTTCAGCAATTGTCAGGCTTGTATTATTCCTGAAAGTGTTAGTGCTGATGAGGATGATTTTTAGGCCAGTTAGAGATTGAAATAGGAATAGGGCGAATTCATCAGTAATCAGATGCTTGAGACCAGTTTTACTCCACGTTGTAAAGGAATCTTGAAAGTAGTCCGGTGGCATGAAACTTCCAAATGACTGGGTGCTCTTGGAGTCCGCCTTCACTCCAATACCCGGGATGTAGGGGATTTGCGAATCTGCCTTGGTAGTCGAGGAACTGGATATTTCAATAGCTTTAGGCGTGCACTGACTGGAAATTGCGAAAACACTGTGAAGCGTCCCAGCTAGAATTAGGTAGTCGTTGCTGTTCATGTCGCCTTTGGGTTTTACAAAGTCATGGTGGTAGATTAGGCCACCTGACTTATTGATAATTAAGACGGATTGGATGACCATTGTGGGTTCTAATAGTGCAGACAGTGTTCAGGGCACAAGGGTTGTCGGGCCGATTTTGCTGTGAAATGAAGGTGTAGTTGTTGTGTTATTTTTCTTGTCTACATATTGGATGAAAGAGGTGGGAAATACGTGAAATTTAATTGTATCATACAAACAAAGAGGTCAGGATTAGATGCATCGCAGAAATATCACAATACAAAGAAAAAGTTGAAAACATGTCCATTGATCTGAGAAAGGCAGACTTGACAACCGTTAGATCATTTAACCATGATCCTGATTCGCTGCTGACGACTGCCTTTCGTAATGAAACATGGCCCTCAAACGATTTGTTTAACCAAAAATCAAAGGTTGTCGAAAAGCCTATTTTGTTTCAAATTTGCATGATTGAGAACGTTTCCCGTTCGAAACTTAGTCAGATCGAGGAGTACCAAGTGCTAAATGATCCAAAGAAGCAGAAAGTGGATAGATTGCGGACTTCACGAGCACGTCAGGAGCTGGTCTCTGAGGTTCGGATGGATGATGAGGATGATGAAGGCGAGATGGTCAACACGGAGCAGATGAACAGTTCTGTTCCAAAAGGCAGCAGCTCAGGAGCAGCTAGTGATATGGGTAATATAGATCAACATGTTTACAAGCTCATTGTACAAGATAGATTGGGAAATATGTTTTTTGCTATTAATTTAGATTCAATTCCGGGGTTGAAGACTTGCATGCTAGGGTCCAAAATCATACTGTTACCTGGTAGTAGGTTCAGCAGGGGTATGTTTACTTTTACAAACAAAACTGTCAAGTTGATGTATGGATTAATTAGTACCTGGAATGAAGAACGATTACAGAAATTAACTGCATACTTAGAAAAGGAACTCGCTTTGTATAAATCGACGGTGAATGACGTGGGAAAACGACAAAGATCATAAGCGGGGGACCAGAAGACCCCTCCATTTTCAAGCGTAGACCGAATTGAATAGGTATGCTGAAAACCCCTTAATTATTGTAACTTGTCAACTATATAGATTAAACACTTCATGCAATATTTAGCTTAGTAGCATGTCCCATAAACCATCATGATCATGGAAATCGTGATGGACAATGGAGACCAAATAGTAATCTCTGTGCATTTTCCTCAAGAAAATGTTTTCCGGCGTGTTCTTTGGGAAGAGTTTACTCCACTCTATCCATATGCTGAATGCTTCTTCTCTCCACGCTTTGAACGAAAATTCTTCCACAATTGTTGTCTGAAGGACTTCTGAGTTGGGGAAAACCCCCCAAGTCACTGCATTAGAACTCTTTGGTTGTAAATTTGTTTCAAAAGTACCTGAAGAATCGCCGAGGTAGTAACTAAAGGCTCCGTCGCTTCTATCGATCTTCGGCTTCAATTCATTTTCCCATTCAATCTTGTGAACGAAAAGTTCCACGAAAGACTTTTGATAAACAAGACCATTGGAAGGACCCCATCCAAAAATCTTATCTGTACTTGGAGACGCATTTGTTGCAGGTTGAGAGGCCAAAGAGAAGTATCCACGTTCGTTTAATGCTATCAGCTCTTCTTGAATGAAGGCTGTTTCAGGAGATAATCCAAGATCTGACCAAGGCAATGCACTGATAGAACCTTCAAGGTATCTAATAAAGATGTTTTTAATGTCATCTAATGATAGAGGATGACCCCAAATATCATATGCTTTTTTGTTGCTAACCTTCAAAGATGGTCCATAACCATCTATTTCACCATATGCAGGAGACCTAGAGTCACCAAATCTACCATTTGGGAACTCATCCCAAGTTACGTTCTTTCCTAGGGTCCCTGTACCTTGCGAAATCGAAATCATTACCTTACGTGATGGAGCAGTGATTCCACTTTGAGTTGCGCCATTGAATTTATTGATTATGGCAATATTCAGAGGGAAATCGGAACTCGCACTGGAAACCCTTCTTCTTTTCTTCATATTATCTTCATTTAAGGTCAAGCTATCGACTTCATGTACTACCTCATCCGTGCCTTCATTATCTTCATCTTCGCTGTCATCCTCAAGAATCCGTGAAAGAGTAGTCGATCTTGCCACAATTTGGGCAACCGCTTTTTCCAAGTTCAACGTGTAAAAGTGAAAAGCTTTGATCCGCCCATTCGTTTTGCTGTAAATTTTTTCAACAATGTCGATTAGAATTTCGACCCCAATTTCCTTGACCTTATTGTCGTCGTTTTGAACCAATAATGGGAATTTCTCTAAAATACTTTTCGGAATAGAGGCGTGTGATAAATTAGAGGCCCTATTAAAAAGCATAAAAGAATTAATTGGCATTAGACCGGGGAACAAGGGTACTTCGCTCGAAACGTTTTCACGGAACAATTTTTCAAATGATAAGAACTTGTCAACATCGTAAAACAACTGCGTGATAACAAACTCTGCACCTGCATCGATTTTCTCTTTCAAATATGGCAAATCCCTTAATGGATCTTGCTGCATTTCATCGGCCTCACCTTCGCAATGACCTTCTGGGTATGCTGCCACGCCCACACAAAAAACGTCACCATACTGACTTTTGATATAGCGCACCAAATCCACTGCATGCTTGAATTCCGACTGTTGGTTAAAATCCCACCCTTCTCCTATAGCAGGATCACCCCTTAGTGCCAAAATATTTCGTATATCTGCATCTTTTGCTGCTTTCAAAGCCTCATCGATAATAGACTTATCCATATTCGTGCATGTTAGATGCATGCAAACTGGAACGTTTAGTTCTCTTTGTGCTATCTTAGCTAAATCTAGTGTCTTTTCTGCTGTACTACCACCTGCGCCCCATGTAACAGTGATGAAAAGTGGATTCAACGCACACATACGTTCCATACGAGCTAGTAAATTGGTTTTTCCCTGCTCCGTTTTAGGAGGGAAAAACTCCAAAGAAACACAGGGTCCACTAAGCCCTTCGCACCGTTGTTTAATCGTACTCATTTAAATTTAACAATAAATATCTAACAGCGCTTGTCTGAATCGAAATCTTTCTGCCCTGACCATCCGCACCTGAGTGGTGGATGAGCAATTTCTGCAGTTGTAAATTTTTCGAACTATTTCAACAAAAATTGAAGAATGACACAGGTTTTTTTTTTTTGTTAATCCATGAGCTTTTCTCTGAAGTGCAGCGTAATGAACAAGGAGAAATTTCGCCAATAATAGGCATTGGTGATGTGATATGTCTTTATTTCTGCAGGATGAATCAGAAGATGAGGACCTAGTACTCGAGCTCTCAAGGCATAGTGAAAACCAAGAGACTAATGATTTGAGTAACGTATCACAGGGAACGGAACGTAAAGAAGACGATACTGAGAAAAGTTCTACCTTTATCGTGGGTGGTAGGGATAACGATAATGTTCCTAAAGATGTGGAGCAAAAATTGTATCCACTTATCCCAATTGAGGCAGATTGTGCGACATTACAGCCAAATATAGCAGAAATCAGGCCAGTTGACATACAGTTATCGTTCTCTTTGCCTTTCCAACACCTTATACTTGAAAGCTTGTTGGTTGCGGAGAATTCCCTACTAGTTATTGGAAAAGGGCTGGGCGTATTGACTATAGTTAGCAATTTATTGTATGCTTTATCCACGCCAACCAGAATTGAGGGGATGGACAAGAGATCTCTTGTTTTACTGCTAAACGCAACTCCAGAGGATGAATCAGTTATAGAGGAGGAACTGATGGAATTACAATGGTCTGGAGGAGATGATCAAGATGGTGAAAATGTACCAAGCGATAGGCCATTCAGCGTAATCTCAAGCGACTCATTTTCAATCGAACAGAGGTCCAAGAGATACGAAGAGGGTGGAATAATCTCATTAACTTCTCGAATTTTGATAGTTGATCTACTTTCAGGGATTGTGAATCCAAGAAATATAACAGGCTTACTAATTTTACATGCCGAAAAGTTACATTCCCTGTCTATTGAAACATTCATAGCAGAAATCTATCGAAACACAAACAAATGGGGCTTTATAAAGGCTGTCACTGATGCCGCTGACTCTATGGTAAACGAGTTTGCGCCACTATCAACCAAAATGAAAGATTTAATGTTGAAAAAGACTCTATTATGGCCGCGGTTTCATGCAGATATATCTAGTTGTCTCAACACAACATCAAACAAAAAAGTTATTGAAATCAGAACCATGCTCACTGACTCGATGTCAAAGATTCAATTTGGGCTCTATGAGTGCTTGAAAAAATGTATTGATGAATTAAGCAGAAAGAACCCTGAACTAGCAACTGAGTATTGGTCGTTCGAAAACGCATTGGATTCTAATTTCATGAGATCCATCAATGGTATCCTGTCACCCAAATGGCATAGGGTATCTTATGAGTCTAAACAGTTGGTTAAAGACATTGCCACCCTACGAAAACTTTTAAAAGCTCTTATTAGTTATGATGCGTTAGACTTTTATGAATTAATACAGTTAATTTTGGATGCAAATAAGCCTTCTGTAACCAGAAAATATTGCGAATCCCCATGGTTGTTAGCAGACGAATCACAACTTGTAATCTCATTTGCCAAGAAGAGATTAATGGAAAATAATGTGTATAATTTGGAGCCTCTTCCAAAATGGGAGCAGTTGTGCGCACTTCTTGATGATATTACACATGAGAGGCGTCAATCGACTGAAAACTTAGGTCCAACGCTTATAGTATGCGCCGAAACGAAAACTTCCAATCAGTTGCGTTCAATAATTAAAAATAATTCAAATGATAGCGCAACTAAAAAAATGATGTTAGATAAGCTACAGCTTTATTTAAATGCAAGAAACTTCATGCAAGACACATCAAACGAAATTATATGTGAAAATGAAAAATATCATAATAGCACGGAAATGAAGGTTTCAAGAGCATTCCATAGGCAGGAAGTGAATTCAAAGAGAAGAAGGACTCGAGGCTCATCATATGTTGCAGCGGTCGATAGATTAAGGAATGCACAATTGAGCGGTACTGATGACATAGACTCTTTGATAACAGAAGAAAGTATCCAAAATGAAAGGAACTCGAATTCACTACCTACTCATGAATTAGGAGATGAATTCCTTGCCAAAAGTGAATTCGATTCTGAGGAAGAAATATCGATCATTGAAGAAAGGATTAACAAAAGGAAATTAGTTCAAAATTTTTTGCCGGAGAAACCAGAAGAAATATGGCGAAGAAGGCGAGAAGGATTTTCTTATATTAATAAGGATGATCAATTGGTGATCGAAACATTCAGCGAAACCTTAGATGAGTCGTTATTGTACGAGCTGATGCCGTCATTTGTGATCATTTATGAACCAAATTTAGCTTTTATTCGTAAATTGGAGGTCTACAAGGCTATCCATAGACATAATCCACCCAAAGTATTTTTCATGTATTACGGGGACAGTGTGGAAGAGCAAATGCATTTGAACGCTATTAAAAAGGAAAAAAACGCTTATACTAAGTTGATAAGAGAACATGCTAATATGGCAGAGCATTTTGAGACAAGTGAGGATCTTTCACGATTCAAAAATCTTGCACATAGGAAAATGCAACTGGCTAAAATGAAAAATACTCGTATAGCTGGAGGCCAAGAATACTTGAGTCCTATGACTCATGATGTGGTTGTAGTTGATATGCGTGAGTTTAGGGCCCCCCTTCCGGGTTTACTATATAGATACGGCGTTCGTGTTGTTCCCTGTATGATAGCTATTGGAGACTATATCATTACTCCTGATATTTGCATTGAACGGAAGTCAATTGCTGACTTAATTGGCAGTTTTAAAAATGGAAGGCTTGACAAGCAAATGAAGCGAATGGCAAAATTTTACAAGTATCCAACCTTACTGATTGAATTTGATGATAGTCAGTCATTTTCTTTAGAGCCTTTTAGTGAAAGGGGTGTTTATAGTTCTGCAGCATCATCTACCGTACACCCTATAAGCAGCAAGCTAATGCAAGATGAAATTCAGCGTGAAATATCAAGTTTGGTGATGAAATATCCAACTATGAAAATTGTGTGGTCATCTTCACCTCTTCAGACAGTGAACGTTATACTAGATTTAAAGATTAATCGACAACAACCAGATCCCTTGAAATGTGTTGAAATCGGCTCATCTAATAAAAAGAGCTCAGGCAAAAACAGTTCCAAACATAATAAGGCCGAATCAGAAAGAAAAATAAAGGGCCTCCTATCTATACCTGGATTGACATATGTCGATTATTACACCATAAAAAAGAGGATTAAAAAATTTGATGATCTGGTATCTATGAAAGTTGAAGATATGCAAAGTATTGTATCGGACAATGACTTATGCGAAAGAATCAAGAATTATGTATTGCAGGAGACTCTCTTCAACTCTGACGACATCATTGACAAAGAAATTTGACAATTTTTGAAATTATTACCTGTGTGATATAGTTACAATATTATCTCTTATTTAACTTTGCCCTGAATGAAATTCAGCATATATATTTTTTCCAACTCGATAAAGTAATTTGATCTCATTTGACATGAATGAGTCTGCATTAGGATTCATAATAATCGTTATGGCCGTTGAATCAGTAGGAAGCAAATTTGGAACCTTCAAGATTCCATCAAGTACATTTTTGCGCGCTTGTTGTGGATTTTTATGCCTAGCAGCAATTTGTAAGCTTTTTTCAATCATGAGCCTAACCAATTGTATCGCAGTTCCACTAACCAAGTTCAAGATTCCTTTAAGATCTCGCATATTTATATTTTGCGTAGATATCGTGACCAACATCTCACTCAATCTTTTCAAATTACTTCCAACATTTTCCTCCGAGGTTAACCATTTATATGGTAAATTGAAGTTTTCGAAAACGATGAAATCCTCTTGAAGCTCAAAGAATTTCATTACTGAGACTAATGCAGATAAAGATTGAAGTATTGATGGTAGCGATCCCTCAATTAGTGTAGGTACAGAATTAAGTTGTTGAAATGGAATCGTGGAGAAGACAAAGGAAAAGACGTCATTAACTAACTTGAACTTATTATCACCATTGTATAAATCCAGTAATTTCTCGCACGTCTTATCATCTTCGTTAGATTCATCAAATGATTCTGTTAGGACAGCCTTAATGAGTATCCTATTCGGAAATCCCATTGAAAGCAGTTTTGCAAAAACATCGACCCCAAAATGATGATAATTTTCGACTTTTGCTGAGCATTCCGCATATGAAAAAGAGCTATTAGGTGCAAGACTAATTTTTGGATCAGCAAAACTTAAGCTCAACAGCAACATGAAGAATGCATCGATAGTTGAAGAAAGCTTTAACATATGTGCCATGTTCGATAGAGTGAAGATCAAATCTTTTTTCATATTTAGAATTTTTCGATGATGAACTAGTTGCTTGCTGTGTATGAATAGAAGCCAAAGGAGGTCCGAAATATATCTTTCCATGTGAGAATTATTACCCATCACTCTTGAATTACTTTCATGAAATGACAAATTTCGTAGAACCATAGATATTGTCGTTAATTGATCAACAAGTAAAATTTGAGGATCTTCAGCACCACTTTTAAAACACTTGCCAGACATTGTCCCAATTTCAGTTTTTACCCTAGAAAGAGCTTCTAAATAGGGTACAAAATCGAGCTTGCAAATATCTTCTGGATCCTCCTCATTTAATGGTTGAGGAATGTATTCTATTTCTTTCGATGTATCAGCATATACATGTTTCAACGATGTCTTATCTTGCTCCACAGTAATCGTTGATTCGATTGGCGTTATAGGATACTGGCAATAATCGATGCCCGTCAAAGAATCTACTTTGACCTGTAATTCGTCCGGACTGCCAGCGACGCCGCTCATTTCTTCAAAAACACGATCAATTTGATCATCATTTGGAGAAGAGTATTTGAAAGAGCTATTTAACCACGACTGCACATCATAATCGGAATATGAACCTGCTACCCTTCGATAGTCTTCGCGACATAATTTGTCCAAAATTTGACAACCTAGAATGCACAAGTTATCAAGGAGCTCACCACACTTCGAAAGAGCAATTTGAAAAGTGTTATCAGAACTAATGACAAGTAAAGAGTTTAGGGCAGAATTTATTTCTGCATTACTTTCACATTGCAGTTGCATAGCCAAAGCATTTATATTGACCACTCCAAATTCTGGAGCAAACAAAAATATTGGTTTCACAGCATTAATTTTTTCCCCAAGGTCCGCAATTTTGTTAATATCGTATCCATTTTGCGTAGTTATGAGCCGCTTATTAGGAACATAATTTCTAGCTTGAGTACGCTTATAAACTCTTGGAAGCTTTTTTATCTGTTCTTCTCTCCGCCTTAATATGATATCTTGCTGTTGCTTTAATTGCTGTTCAAAAATCATCTTTTGATGTTGTTGTTGTTGATCAGTCTGCAATTGATGCTGCCTCTGCAATTCTTCCATTTGTTTTCTTTCTTGTTCAAGCTCTTTCTTGGTTTTCTTTTTTGCCCTAGGCTTCTTTGGTGCCTTGGGCTTGGTTTGTTTGATTACTGGTGATGACTTCGAACTAACCTGTGCTTGCATTTGTGCCTGAAGCTGAGCTTGAGCCTGGGCCTGGGCCTGGGCCTGGGCCTGAAGTTGAGCTTGAGCTTGAGCCTGGGCCTGAAGTTGAGCTTGAGCCTGAGCCTGAGCCTGCGCTTGAGCCTGCGCTTGAGCCTGCGCTTGAGCCTGCGCTTGAGCCTGCGCTTGAGCTTGAGCCTGAGCCTGCGCTTGAGCCTGAGCCTGAGCCCGCGCCTGCGCCTGAGCTTGCGCCTGAGCCTGCGTTTGAGGCCGTGGTTGCTGAACATTGGCTCCCAAATTCCGAATAATTTCTTGCAGCAACTGTTGCAAAACAAGTCTGTTTGTTTGGGTTTCTTTTACACCCTCAGGTGTCATTAGGTACTTTTCGTATGGTAATAAAAATCTGAAGTATGTTTTTGCCAATTCTTGATCAGAATTAGGTGCCCTAATGTTCAATCTTTCAGCCAACATCGACCATTGCCGCGATTTTGTAACGTTTTCTCCACCATTTAACTTCTGAACATACATATAGAGAATGAAGAGATTAACTGGAGTTCCATTAAGAACCTGATTAATATCTGGGGAAACATTGTGTCTGCGACAATGTTCTGAGAAAGATTTCCTGAACAATTCAAATTGCTTTGTGTTCAACTCCTGCCCAACTCTCCTTTGCGTCGCTGGATCTAAACTTTGAAGGGCAGTTCTTTGATTATTAGGTGCAGGCTTGAAACCCTGTGGTTGTTGTTGAGGGACCTGTTGTTGAGGAACCTGTTGTTGAGGAACCTGTTGTTGAGGAACCTGTTGTTGTTGTTGTTGTTGTTGTTGAGGGACCTGATGTTGCCGTGCTCTCTGTTGCATCTGATTGTAAGCCTGCTGTTGTTGCAAAATTTGGAGCTTTTGTTGCTGCTGTTGCTGCTGCTGCTGCTGTTGCTGCTGCTGCCTCTGTTGAAGTGCTGCCAACATAGCGGCTCTATCCATATACTGTGGACTTTGTTTGCCACTTGTCATATTATTCTGATTTAGCATTTCATCTCCAAAGTTCGGAGAAGGACCTGAAATATTCTTAGGAGTGCCTCTCTGAGAGAACACCTGCTGTAAAGTCGTAGTTCCCATAGGAGATTGAGAATTCATAGTCATATTAGCCATTGGAACTGTATTGGTGGCAGGTGAGAACATAGACTGAGGTGATATTGAAGCTGTAGCCTTCAGGGAAGGTGAATCCATGTTAGAGAATGAATTTCTGGCCAAAATAGCTTGAGGGGTCATTCCCTGCGACTGATCATCCACAGATGACATATTCGTACCTTGAGGTTGCATTCCTCCAGGCTGAGAAGGTTGTGGATGATTCTCTTGCAAAGAGCGGGCATCTAGAAATGAAAGGTATTCATCACCGTTCGATGAGCCTTGTCCAAACATCTGATTAGACTCCGAGTTTGACTGATCGTTGTAGTCAGGAAATAAAAAATGATCCTCCATCCCTAGAAATTTTGGTACCAAGCTTCCTTGGTTATATCAGTTTACTCGTATTCTCTTAAATGACTTGTTTATCCTTCAAATTTCAAGCGAGTTCAAGGTAATTTACATGTTTTTACATGCTATTCGTGTAACTTTAGTTTTTCAAATTCACGAAACTCAAAGATTGAAAATTTATACGGGTAACATTATTACAAAAGATTTGCCTTCCGTTATGCTAACAAGGGCAACAACATAATAGGGGATGCATTTCTTATTGATCATATTGGCACTTTTCAAACGTTTCAATAAGAAATGAGATAGAACAATAAGAAGTTATTAAAGATTTATCAGAATACAACTATGTATTTTACGTATTTGACTGTCGCTAATTAGAATAAGAAAGAATACCATCTATTTGTTGAACTCTCCAGGATTCCTGAATAATACTGCATTTCCCCCCAACAATCTCTTCCATAACTACATCCTGCCATATTAACCACAAAATCATGCTCATCTTTACTGTAAAAGTAGCGGTTATCATATCTGAATTCATAACAAGCACCAGGTGGGAAGGCATTGATGGATCTTAGAGGCAAAAAGGCGATTTTCTCCCTAATCCATGCTTCATTTGCATACAAAGTCTCTAATGCATCTTGCTCACGGTGTTCCCATACCATATGTTTCTGTTCGTAAGTCACTGGGTCCCACCAGATGTCTAACAATAAATTGGACCATTCAGTGTTTTTAACTAAAAAAGAACCAAGATTGAAGCCGCCACAATCTTGTGTTATTAGCATTTCAGGTTCCTTATAGTCCACATAGGCAAGGTCTGAAGGTATATTTAGGGGATTGAAGTCTTCAAGCGTTCTGTTTGAAATTTCGTCCAGCCTATCGAATATATGCTCCTCTAAAGAAAGATGAGGCTCCATAATAAGCGTATCTACGTCCAACCACCAAAACCATTCAGCATTGGGGAATTCTCTCATTGTCTGCCTTAGAATATCAATTTTTTGCCAGCCTTCTCTGTATTCGTGCGAATATCTCTTTGCAACGGTCAAATCTTTGATTGTCAATGCATAGCCATGTCTTAAAGCGTAAGAGCGTTTATTCTCAATTGAAATATGCTCAATTGCCCACTCCTGCTCAGATTTCCATTTGAAGACACCTCCACCATAGTTTGCTGCCAATATAATAACCACTTTTGGGTCTGAGGATACTAGTGAGAACCCACCAAACCAAAATAATAAAAACACAAAAGTGAAAACAACCAAAAAAAACTTCTTGTATTTTGAAAATGATCCAATACTGCCGGATTGAATATTCATAGAACGCTTCTCTCCTGGAACTGGAACATCATATGGAATACTTGAACTCATGTTTATTGTTTTAACGTAAGAATTGCCCAGCGTTTCTCAATCTTTTAAAAAAGAAAAAAAGAAATTAAAAAACTGCAAGGTGCTTATTGCAATCAAAATAGCAGAGAAAAGGTTATTCCCTATGACAGCAGAAGAACGATAAGTAGGACGCTTCTAAATTTATTGTTTCTGAACCATTACTACTAAATTCTCGATCATATATATTCTACTTTGTATTTAAAACATTAAAATCGGGAAAAATAGAAGCAGAAAAAACAAATACAATAATTACCCTGCGAATTTAAGTTTTATATGGGCTGACTGGGAAGGAACAAAGATGGAGCTTGAGATATATATATAGATATGCGAAACGTTCGAAATAGAATCTCAAGAACTATGGTTATTAAGTATACATCAAGCAGATAGCAAATAAATTAAAATTTGAACTCGTTGCGAAATTGTTGTAGGTCCATGCCCGGCATGACTTTTTCTAATAAATCGCGTCTCTCCATGGCGATAAATGCACGTTTCAAAGTTTCCAGTATATTATTAGACTGAACAACGGATCCTGTCATTGGAACACCCTCCACTTCGTGCATCGATAATGCAGTTAAGAGGGATTCAGCAGCTTCTTTGTAACAACCAATATTCATTGAAGAAATAGCTAAGTTGTAACGGGCTCTGACAAATGAAGGTTTTAAATTTAAGGCCTTATGATATGCTTGAATTGCCTCTTCACTACGGTTAGAATTAGCAAGAGAGGCACCTAGACGATTCCACATCAATTCATCGTTTCGATGGACATCTAGAGCAGCTCTGAAACAGTCAATTGTCTTGGAAAAATCTTCATTTGCGTAGAAGAGCGTTCCTAGACCTAATTGAACCTCAGGGTCAACCTGTGGTAGTGAGTTTGCAACCTGCAAAAATCTGGCGATCACCTGCTTATTCAAATTAAATCTGTCGATATTAGCCTCATCAATATTGGGTGTAGTAAGGAGACCACCGTATTTAGCTTCCAGCCATCTATTCAACATGCTGAATGCGCTGAAATCATAACCTTCATTGATGTAACTAATAGAAATCGTCATCAACGCATCTAGGTTATTTGGATCCAATTTTAAACACTGTTCTAGTGCACTGATACCATTTAGTTCCTTTTCATTTTGTGTTTGCACCAGGCCAAGCTTCAACCATGCATCTACATGACCAGGATCCTCTTGCACTGCAGCTTCAAAGGCCAACGCAGCTTCGCTAAGCTTGGCACCATTTTCCATAAGTAGACATCCAATTTCATACGCGTTTGGATTATGCAAGAATTGATTGTCAGAATCAAAACTATAAGGTATCGATTTCATGGACTTGCCTGACATATATTTAGAATAATCTTCTTCCCATTTGGAATCACTGGTCTCCATTCCATAATCGGTCTGCGACTGCAACTTGTTCCAAACCTCTTGGAATTCAGCCTGATAATCATCATTCACAATAATATCGGCCTTGTCCGCTTGTGATGTTCCTTGCTTTTCCTTCGTTTCATTTAACGTTAAGTGTTCTGACACTTCTTTTTCCAAGTCCTTGAACTGTTCTTCCCAAGCACTCTCAGTCATCTGAGATGAAGACTGAAGCTGAGATTGATGCTGCATGGGGGCATGAGAACCCAAGCGTGCCATACCTGAATGCATCATTGGTCGCATCATATGGTGCGCCATTCCAGTCTTACCATAAGAACTGAGACCACTCATAGCAGGCTGCGCATGCGAAGACAACGGACTCCGATTGGACTGTGCAACGTTCCCAGGTCTAAACTCACTTGCCCAACCATTCACTGGGGAACCTGCTTTCATACCACCCCTCAAAGTGTCGCTTGAAGAATTAAATTGCTGGGACCAATTAGCATTGTTGCTTTGTTGCATGAATGGCTGATTCATTGGAGCTACCCCCAGAGTACCTCCAATATTTCCCCCTGATTTGTCCATAAATTGATTCATTTGGAACTTGTTAACATCTGAAACTTGATTGATTTGGCTCTTGAATTGCGTTGGTGCATTGCTGCTGCTAAACCCTAGCGATGATCCATTCTGGAAATTATGAACTTGTGTATGCTTGTTAAGTTGGGCTAAAGGATTAGCACCAACAGAACAGTCTGAACTCATGATTTACTTCTGTAATTTGAAACTTCTCTGCTGAAATAACAATACTTGATTCTTTTTTAGTGATGTACCTATTATATACTAATATATTGGTTTAAATCAAGTAATAGTCATCAAGATAATCAACTTGTTCTATCTATCCGAATTCAGCGGAGGTCTGGAGGAAAATTATACGCTTGAGTGCGAAATTTGCCCTGAGGACCGTTACCCGTCGTATTCCTATTTTGGTATTTGATTGCGATATAGTGAATTGGATATTAGTACGGTAATATGAAGAGCTTAGCTAGCACTCAAGCGATGAGCTCTTAAAATCAGTAGAATGTCCCCAAGAGAGAAAAGCTGAACTTGTCTGTCTTTCATAAGCTTTTAGTATTTAGCGTAAGATTGGTATAAAAGGTCAATAAAAACCCTATGCCGAGACCTGTGAGCATAGAAAGATTAAGATCAAGTGGAAATTCGATCAAGAAACCGGTGTATGTGAGCAAGAGGCAAACGAAGGAAGATGTAAAAGCGACAAAGTCGGTGGGTATAAAGGGACTGTTAGATAAAGGTACAGAAAATGGAGACAAAGTTGCACAGAGAACGTCGGATAGTGAGAGTCTTGAAGGTGTAAACGAGGATACTGTCGATTTAGAATCGCTTTCAAGAATGTCTGCCAAGTTGCTTCAGGGCAAGAAAGAAGACAACGTGAAGGAAGATTTTCTATTGGGGAAGCCCTGGTGGGAAAAAAGGTATGAAGAGATGACCTCTCGCGATTGGAGGGTGATGTGTGAAGACTTTAGCATTTCAAGTAAGGGAGGGAATGCCGAGAAGCCTTTGAGATCTTGGCAGGAACTAAATTTGATACCACATGATTTATTGGATATAATTACAAAAAAGCTTCGGTATCTTGAACCAACTCCCATTCAACGAAGTGCGATTCCCAATGCCCTTACAAATCGAGACTTTGTGGGGATTGCTAGCACAGGCTCCGGTAAAACAATGGCCTTTCTTCTCCCCATTCTAATCAAACTCTCGGCCATCCCACCAATGAATACCGTAACGAAAGTGGATGGTCCCCTAGCATTGATTTTGGCACCAACAAGAGAATTGGCTCAACAAATCGAACAAGAAGCGAAAAAGATGGTTTCTCATTGGGATCGTCCATGTATTGTCACAAGTATTGTGGGTGGGCATTCATTGGAACAAATTTCTGCCGACTTAATTGACGGTTGTGAAATTTTAGTTGCAACACCAGGACGGCTTATTGACTGTCTTGATGCGCATGTAATACTTTTGCGCCAGGTAGAGACCTTGGTTTTAGATGAAGCGGACAAAATGATAGATTTTGGATTTGAAGAGCAATTGACTACAATACTAAGCAAAACTGAGTTCCTAACCCATAGACAAACGATGATGTTCACTGCAACAATGTCAGCTACAATCGAAAAGATCACAGCTGGTTATTTGAAGAATCCGATAAACGTCGCAGTTGGTGGACATACTTCAAAGCCGAAGATCAGACAAATGATAGAATACAAGCCAAAGGAGGACGAAAAGTTCTCTTATATGTGCTCCAATATATTGCCAAGGTACAGAAGCCCAATTATAATTTTTATAAATTACAAAAGAACGGCTGATTGGCTATTAGAAAGATTTAAAGAGCAAACTAGCTTCAAAGTAACAGTTTTACATGGATCAAAGTCCCAAGACCAAAGAGAACAATCATTATCACTATTTAGAGGCGGAAAGGTCGATGTTATGATTGCCACAGATGTTGCAGGCAGAGGTATAGATATCCCAAACGTGTCCTTGGTGATAAACTTTCAAATGTCAAAGACCTTAGATAGCTACATCCACCGTATAGGGAGGACTGGTCGTGCCGGAAAGCTTGGAACGGCAATAACATTATTGGCGGATGATGATGAAGAATCTCTTGTACATGAATTGTGTGACTATGTCCAAAGCAACGATTCTGCTGGGGACAATGCAGTTTCGCGAGAAGTTAAGGCGAAGTTTGGTGTCAGTAAAAAAGAGTTTAAACCTATTCTCTTTTAAAAAAAATGTAACTAATTAATTATTCAATTGTGTAAATAAGTATTGATACTCATATTCTCTTACTCAAACTCCGGATTTATTATTTCACCATAAGTCAGTGATGAAACTGAGAACAATTTGAAAACGTGCCTCAGAAACTGCTGCTTTTCGTTTCGCGGAGCAACGTCTAATCTTAGAATAGCTTGAAACCAAGTTTAAAACCAAACAAAAACAAGTAGCTTTGATCAATAAAGGAGTCACATAAGCATGTAAAGCCTTGAAATCGCTCCACAGCACTGAGATTTATTGACAATGGAAACTGAAGCAGTAAAAGAATTAACAGTTAGTTGACAAAGGCATTTAAATCACTAAAAAATGCCGTTCTCAAGTTCAGAGGATATATTTTCATGATGATTACGCAATATCCGTTTCTTGAAAGAAACAGGAAGGGTATCGAGAGAAACTCGTCAAACCAAAACAAGAGCATGCACAAGGATAGTAGTAGTAGCAGTTTGAGGAAAAACCAATCATCATCAGTCAAGATGATTCCCATGGAGGGTCATTGAAGTACATAAAGTGCAACCGCAAGTTCATGATGATCAAAGAAATCTAGTCTTCCTCAGAAGAATATGAGTTTACTAATGGTTTTTTTTGTCCTTCCAATTTAGCCAGATAAGAATCACAAGCCGATGGCTTCAGAACAACTTTCTTTCTTTTAAGCTTTGCGAGAATCGATGGATTAATTATGGTATGACTTTCAATTTTCTGGACATTTGAGCTGCTCTTAACGTCAGTGGAGCCATTGATATCAGTGATGGTTCTCTTTTGACGCTGTTGGTTTTCATTAAGTAGATGCTCTATGGCCTCCAAAGTATGTTTTGTCAACTCTTCCTCTTCCTGTTTCCTCACAGCTGGGTTAGGATCGGGATTTGCCCATTTCACCAATAGTCCTGTTCCTTCTTTACGTTGATCCCATTCCTTGTCTGATGGGATCAGAAGAGTTTGATTACTCATTGCCTCCTTTGCAAACTCTGCGTTGCACTGAAGTTTATATTTCACGAAAGCACAGTTCTTACTCTCCACGTAGCGCACAGAATCTACTTCTCCTAGTCTTGAAAAGGTCAGTTTAATTCTATTTTCAATTTGGTGGGCTTTGAGCGGTTTGTTATTCAAACTGCCTGTGATACCTCCGATATACAGAACCCTATTAGGCCTTCTGAAAGAGCCAATGCCACCCATATCATCCCTGTAGTCAGCAAACTTTTCACGACCGAAACAGTCTAAAGCATTTGAATGCAAAGACATTCTGGCAAAATCGGCAGCTTCGGGTATATGATGTAGATAGCTACAGTTTTTCCCTAAACAACACATACCCTTAGCGAAATACAAGCAAAAGTAAAGCTTATTCTCTTTATCACCCTTCGTTCTTCCTGAATCTTTATCGACGTCCAATCTAAATGGACTAACAAACCTTGCATTTCCGCTTTGGCCCTGCGACCACTTATTGTACCATATGTTATATGCTAAACCTGTCTGAGGCGGCACCGATGATGGTAGTTCCGTTTCCTCTACTTGAACTCTGGCACGTTTACTCCTCCAAGTTCCATTCATAGTTTTGACATAAAGAACCAAGCTGTACTACTTTGTAAGGTTTTTAGCATTTGGGTTGGAAATCAGTGAGAGATTCATCTTGTACTTCATTAATATGGATTCATTATTATATGTTTTCGTATTTCAAGTATTAGTAAAAAAAATCTCCCGGGGGCGAGTCGAACGCCCGATCTCCAGATTACAAATTATTTCACATTACAGTCTGGCGCCTTAAACCAACTTGGCTACCGAGAGGATCTATATTACTTTTTGATTTCATTTATTAACATATCAGCTATCCTTGAGCTTTATTACAGATGAAGCAGTTGAAGTCATTGAAGTCAGATTAAACTAAGCAATCGACGACAGTATCGACGAAAGAACATTAGTTGAGTAAGAATGTAATTAATCAACAGGCACTCTAGCTAGATTTCAATTAGTTTTTAAGCTAAAACCTGAGAACCAAGTTAAACCGGGTCTAAGGAAAACGTATAAAAGCTCGTCGAGAAACATATTTTATCCAGCTCCAGGATCATGATCTTAATTATGTATAGTTACGTGTTTATTTACAAGAAGTAACTATTATTTCAAGTAAGAACAGCATAATAAAGAGTAACAAGAGGATATACCCAGTCCTCCTTTGATTGAGATACTAAGATAGATTCAGAGGTAAGATACCTATTGATAGAGTTACATTATAACTTCAGAACTCATTGACAGATTTATTTATATCCTGTCAATTTGAACGCAAGGCACAATAGATAAGCGCACCCAACTTTAGTCACGCTAAATAATTGTATTAAAAGCTTGCATTCAGCCAATACGAGTCCAAAAGCGTTGGAAAGCAAAATATTACAAGCATGGATGAATATGATGATGAAATGTCAGTTTCACGTTCACATGAACTAGCGCCCAAATTTTAAAAGATGTGAAATCCTTAGAGTTTATTAAAAACCAATTACTAAACAGAAGAATATTTAAAGGAGCAAAGAATTGTAAGAGAATGGGGAATATATATATGAAGAATAGCAAATTCTCTTCAACCGAAAAAGGGCATAGTAGAAATACGGTTTAGCTACTTCATTAAAAAAAGGGCTGTTGTGAATCAATGTCATGTATAATTACGACATGCCTAGCGTCGATTTGAATTTATAAAATATATTCCAGCATTCTTTCATCAGTCCTTGATGAAATAAACACTTAAGAAAATATGATCGTAATTTATGCTGCCCCAAAGCCTGCAAAAGTATGATCCATAGATTGACATGCGTCAATGTACGATTGTATAACAATTATACCGGTGACATTTTGAAATAGCGCCTGTTTTCTTCTATTTTCACCTCTCAGTGGTTTTTTTTTATTTGTTTTCAACCCTTTTCTTTTTGCTGTATTCTACTGGAAAATTTTTATGATGGAATAAAGCGATGAACCACACCAATACCGACGAGCACCAGTACCTGAAAAAGTTAATAGCATAATCGTCAGATAATACAGTAATGGCCAAAGATAAATCAAGCACTTCAGAAGATAACTACGAAGCTAGACTTCCCGCCGTTCTTTCTTTTGCAAAACCATTGGCATCTAAGAAGCTGAACAAAAAGGTTCTAAAGACCGTGAAGAAGGCATCTAAGGCGAAAAATGTTAAAAGAGGTGTTAAAGAAGTCGTGAAGGCCTTAAGAAAGGGTGAAAAGGGTCTTGTCATTATCGCTGGTGATATCTTTCCAGAAGATGTTATTTCGCACTTGCCAGTCCTCTGTGAAGATCAATCCGTTCCATACATCTTCGTTCCATCGAAACAAGATTTAGGTTCTGCAGGTGCTACTAAAAGACCAACTTCGGTCGTTTTCATTGTCCCAGGCTCTAACAAGAAGAAAGAGGGTAAGGCAAAGGAGGAGGAATATCGTTCATCCTTCGATGAAATCGTTAAGGAAGTGAAAGCTTTGTAATATATGCCCATTTCGAAAAATACGTTTCCTAGTGTGCTCGAGATGAGCAAAAAGAAAAGAAATGAGGACTGAATTATCAGTATTGAATGCGTCCTATTTTTCTACTTTAAACCTCTTTCGGTGATCCTAAAACTTTGCGTAACCATGCATGTGTACCTTTCGTTGTCCTTTTAATCTGCGGAAGGTCACGTAAATATCAACTCTTTTATCTGTAAAATATATATGTAAGCTAATTACCCAACCAATTCAATAAAAGTTAAAAAGTTAGGCATTTTGGGTATCAGCAAAGGTCGAAGCAAGAAGCTAAGGTTGCTCCGTACTCCATCATTTTCAAGGCTACGTAGTTTTTCTCAATTCACCTCAATTTTCCGAATAAAATAACACAATAAAAAGTCAAATACTGAAGAAAATAACATCAAACTGAAGTGAAGTGGTTTAGTTGAAAACGAGGTAGCGTTGAGAACAACTATTTATTTTATCTCTATGTTACCAAAAAAGAGGCTCAGGAATGAAGTTCAACCAAGTCTACAAACTTACTCCAGAAAGCAACAACGTGTTTCTGCCCCTCCCGTTCAAAAGAATCAAGATATATGGTCACTCCTATCCAAAGTAACACAGTCAAAGAAATTGGAAAGACTTAAACTCAATGAATCCATCAAGGCTAGTCAAATCTTCGTACGAATAACGAAAAGCGAATACCTTAAACTTCCACTGTTTGTTGCGGATTTGAAGAGGACACTGGATTCAGAAATTATAGTGTTACATCCATCTTTTATTGAACTCAAGTCTTTTTCTGTGCTACAAGCGTGTATCGTGTTGACAGCAATAACCAACCATTTAAACCACTTATCAACATCACCAATTGCATTGAGTTATTCTGAAATGAATACAGGATCTATTCTACGTGGCTCCGTGATTGTCCATAAGTCCACTAAAGTACAACAAACGGAGACTTCGCAAGATATGCTATTCAGAAAAGCAACGACAATACCAAAGTTTAAATGCCAGTTAGCAACTATATCAAGTATTAAGGGTTTCAAGGAAGTCTTTTTGGAAGCCGAGTCCCCGAAGGATTGGATGGCTGGTCTAATAGAAAACATATCACAGTGGAGGTTTAGACCAGTACGAACCAACCCAGTCAACACACTCTCAAAAGAACTTGCATTGCGTAAACAAATTTTATCCTCCGCGTTTCAAGAAATGCCGTTTTTAAATGAGCTTTTTGATGAATCTGTCCTCAAGCTGAAGAACAAACCTTTAATGGAATCTGACGTCAAAGTACTCAATTCATTCATGACAGAACTAGAAGAATATAACGAAAAGGACATTTTAGAGGTCTCATCACAAAACAAACCTGCCATTACTAAACAAAGCCGGTTCTCTCATACTCGAATTAGTGAGAACCCCCAAAAGAATGGTACTGCAGCTGCCGTTGGATCCAGATTTCAAGGACATAGCACTATTTTACAAAATAACCAGCGAAATAGGCAGCACAATACACTCGGGCAGAAGTCAACAGAGAGCAATTTTTCCTCGAATAGTGTTCGCCAATATTGTCTTGCAACAATACAAGCCTCAATTGCAAAAACGGAGGAGAAATCGTCATTTCAAATTATTAAAACCTATGTAAAATGTCCAAGAAATTCAATTGCATTACTACAGCAAAACATCAACAGCATTAAATTACAAACTAATTGTAACGTTGTAATTTTAAATCTTCAAACCATCCATGAATCTACACTTTGGTTTCAACAACTACAGATACCTAACCTTACAGACCCTCCTCCAAATCTTACAAGGGTCGTAAGCGTAGGGGGAGTTGGAGGAAAATGTAAAAAAGCGTTGGAGATGATTCAGTCTTTAATCACAACTAGCTAGCTAACGTAAATGCGGTATTCAATTCTACTATTCCTATGCACTTAGATTTAGTTATCATGGTTTTGGACACTAATGGAATTCCATGGCCGATACCGCGCGCAAATAATAATAATGTGATTTTAAGGGTTGCACTGAGCGATAACGGAAAATTGTTACGTTTATAGAAGCTGGACATGGAACAAATATTAATAAAACATCATGGCTGCATCTCATGAATCATCAATGTAATTCTATATAAGTTATTGTTTTCAATTCTCTGTGAGAGCTCGATTAACTGGAAAGTCAAAAGCAGACGTAATTACACTGTTAACTTTAAGAGGGGAGAAAAATTTACTATTTAGCGAATGAGCGTACAGATAAGAGCTGTCAGGCTAGAAGACAAGGAGGAATGGAAAACATTGTTCAAGGGTTACTTGGAATTTTACAAGACCCCGTATTCGGATGAGGTTGCTGAAAACAATTGGAAAAGATTTCATGATGACAGCGTTCCTTTGTGGTCAGCTTTAGCTTTTGACTCATCAACGAACAGGGCCATTGGCATGGTCAATTACTTCACGCATATTCATACTTTCGATACAAAAGATAAGTTACTGCTAAACGATTTATTCGTTGACGAGAATAGCCGTCTTCACGGTGTGGGACGAGCTCTCATCAACTATGTGTATGATAGAGCTGATGAAATGGATATTCCAATTGTTTATTGGCACACCGATTATTTTAATCATAGGGCGCAGATGTTATATACCAAAGTTGGTGAAAGAACCTCAAAGGTTCAGTACAAAAGACCATAATTGGTGTCTGCGCAGCGTATTTAATTATTTTAGTTTTGAATAGTTTCGGATCAGCTCAGAACCGAATGGACCGAATGGCCTCCTATTCACCTACTTTTTTTTATATTCTAATTTATTATTATCTAGTTCTGTTGAATTGTGTCTCTCGTTAACTAATTCAAAAATGGAAATTAATGCCATCATAATATGGTGAACTAAGAGAAGAACGACAAAAGGAACTAATTATAAGGAATACAAAGGAAACTCCCATCTTCTGATGTTTGATCGAGATAAGAGAAAATCATTTCTATTTTTTACCACTTCAAACCAAAACGCTGCTAAAAATGGAAATGCAACAGAAGGGAGTAGGAATATGAGTAAGAGTCCACCTCAATCAAAGTCAAAAAAGATCTTAAGTGGACCCGCACTACGAAATACAGATATTCAATCATACCCAGAATGTTCTCAAGGGTCTCCTTTAATGAGGGATAAAGGTATATATGATTTTAACGAAGTACTAGATGAACCGATGACGATCCAACGGACTACGACAACGAGAAGACCTCCTCCACCGACGGTAGATATTAACACAATAAAACCTCTTCAAGGAAAGGCACATTCTACCTCATTTGAAGCTGTGACGAAAAATGCTAAATCTACGCTTGAGGAGTCCTCTGGAAAGCCTGAAGTTTGCACTGGAACGATATTGTCGGAAGGTCAGGGAAACAATGTAAACAT
This sequence comes from Kluyveromyces siamensis, assembly GCA_030579315.1. Classification (NCBI taxonomy): domain Eukaryota; kingdom Fungi; phylum Ascomycota; class Saccharomycetes; order Saccharomycetales; family Saccharomycetaceae; genus Kluyveromyces; species Kluyveromyces siamensis. Next base: position 36,372 of record JAKTQE010000029.1, read on the forward strand.
CAACGAGGGGGTTAAAACAACAGCAACAGAATTCCAAACTGGACATAAGCGTCAGAAATCTGAGGTCGAGCAATTGATGGATGATCTTGATGACTATATAAGTAAATCGCAACTGGAAATAAGCGACAGACCAGGTGTTTGCAAAAAATACATTGAACATACCGCGGAGTCCGATATTGAAGAGTCCAGTACCAGTTCTAATTTATCAAAGCAAATACTCATTTCAGGCCAATCTGTGAGCGCAGAACAAGGAAAAAGAACAACGCAATCAGATGAAGGGAGAAATGAACCCTCACTCATTCCCACTGATGATCAATTTTCCTTCAATTCATCACAGAGGAGTACATTCAATGAATACTCCCAACAATCTCCCAATAGCGCCCTGTCACTTCCTTCACATTCTAGCGCCGAAATAAGTGATTTACTGTCCCTGTCGAATGAAGAAAAAATTTCAATTGATAGTTTGATAAGGGCTGGAGATAGCGCATCTAGTATTAAGCAAGATGCTTTTGAAGTAGACGGATTACTGTCCGATATGAATGATCAACTAAGTGAGAAAAAAAAATTCAGAGTTGTAAACGATGGAAAGGCCAGATTTTATTTTAATGATAGTACAACTGACGATGAGGATAGCTCAATAGTGGTCAAAGAAGTAACCCCTAGAGATACAATTGAAGAAAATTCCATTTTATATCATGATAGCCATGAATATATGGAGAGGCAGGCAACTTTAATAGAGGAAGATTACAAAAATGCTTTAAATGAAAACTCTATAAAAAATAGCCCATTTTCGAAAGCTGCTTCTGATGCCGAATCCTTGGAAGCGTCAACCATTGATACTTCGTTAAGTTTACCAACCTCTAGAACCTCCGGCTCATCAGGTATTAAGGCCACAAGCACAGAAAAAACCGTTCGGTTGGTATCGAGCTATGTCGAAGAGCTAAGACTAATATATTTCCCGACTTCAAACTCGCTTCAACTCCCACCAAATCTTCCTTATGCCTTAAAAAACAAGAATACACTCGAACAGCCGCAGAACATAAAGGTCAGAATCAGAACAAGTACAAGACAAGTAGGTATCAAACATGGTAAAGCAAAGCAGAAGCTTTTATCACTAGAAACTTCAAAAGAAGAGGAAGAGAATGAACTTAGAAGCTCAAATACAAAGCAATTTTTAACAACGGCAGACCATACCAAAGAATTTCATTCACTTTTCAATAAGGATGATTCAGATAATGATCAGTCTATTTTAGTTGACATACCTGGAGATGATGCGTATGACAGCGACGATCTGATGGCGCCGTTGCGTGAAAAACCAGCACAAAGGATCCATACTGAAAGTACTGGTTCCCGTTTAAAAAGAAGTGATACAGTATCAAGTTACTTTACCAGAAATGAGGGAAGGCTTCGCAGCGGAACTTTAGATTTCTCATACACTCAACAACTGCCTTTAGATCTGAGGAAACTTGATTCGTTTATATCTACTGAAGAAACAGTTAACGGGAGACTTCATGCCGACAGTTTCAGCACAATATCAGAAGATCTAGATGACTGCCACATTTATTCTGATAATAGGCGTGAAGTATTGCATATTACAAATCCAGACTACGATTCAAATTAAAATGAAAAGAAGGCTCAGAATGGTATCTCATAGATACACTAGTTAATCAGTCACCTTTGGCTTTGAATGCGAGTTGTACTCATCGCTTCATAAGCAACCCTTTCACAATTTTATATTCTTTACCCGGCCGTAGTGTATTCTAGCCATTATTATTTTTTTAATCTTATATCGTCTATTTGTTTTATTTTACTGAAGGCGTATGAAATTGCAATTTTAAAAAAATAAGACAACGTATTGCAATCTATAAACTTAATCGTTTAAACAGAACTGATAAATTTTAGCATTGATCGAGCTTTTTTGAAAGTGTGGTCACTGAAAGTATGACTGTTGATCTAACTCAACCAGCATATACACTCGTGTATGATCCAAATCCTAATGGAGTCACGTACACTTCTACAGATTTCCAAAAGGCATTGGAAAAGGGCACAGATTCAGAAAAAATTGAAACGATGAAAAGAATCCTGGTCACTATGCTAGACGGTAACCCGTTACCTGACCTTTTGATGCATGTGATAAGATTTGTAATGCCATCTAAGGACAAACAATTGAAGAAGCTTTTGTACTTTTACTGGGAGATCGTTCCAAAATTGGATCGGGAAGGAAAATTGAAACAGGAAATGATTTTGGTGTGTAATGCGATTCAGCATGATCTACAACATCCAAATGAATATATTAGAGGTAATACGTTGAGATTTTTGACCAAATTAAAGGAGCCTGAATTGCTAGAACAGATGGTTCCATCGGTACGTTCATGTTTGGAGTACAGACACGCGTACGTTCGTAAGTATGCAATTTTGGCTGTACTTTCAATCTTTAAGGTTAGTGAACATCTCATTCCTGATGCCTGCGAGATAATTGATTCATTTTTGGTCGCCGAGACTGACCCGGTTTGTAAGCGAAACGCCTTCCTGGGTCTTGCAGAATTGGACAGGGAAGCCGCATTGAACTATCTACAAGATAATTTGACATCGATCGAAAATCTAGATTCGCTGTTACAAATAGCTTTTATTGGATTTATTAGAAGAGATGCCGTTAGAACACCGGCGCTAATTCCGCAATATGCAGAGTTGCTATTAGATCTTTTGCAATCTACTAATTCTAACGAGGTCCTTTTTGAGTCTGCCATTAGTTTGACTTCATTGACAAACAAGGAAGCTATGTTGTCTACCGTCGCCTCCAAGTTGATTGATTTAGCTATTAAGGAATCTGACAATAACATCAAATTAATCGTTTTGGAAAAGATCAAGGACATCCATCAAAAAAATCCAGGAAGCTTGGAAGATCTTACTCTAAGTATTTTACGCGTATTGAGTGCTCAAGATTTGGATGTCCGTGCAAAAGGCCTTGAAATTGCGTTGGATTTGATTTCATCAAGAAATGTAGACACCGTCGTTAAATTACTCAGAAAGGAACTACAATCTACTACGGATAATTCAAATGACAAAACTTTAGAATACAGACAACTTTTAATAAAGGCCATTCATAAGGTTGCAATTAGATTCATCGAGGTTTCTGCCAATGTAGTGTCTTTATTGTTGGATTTTATTGGTAATTTATCTTCCGAAGGCGCTAGCGATGTCATCGCATTCACTAAAGAAGTGATCGAAAGATATCCAACCTTGAGAGAAGAAATTATATCTACTCTACTAGGCTTTGCAGATACTGTCAAATCTGCTAAAGCCTATCGTGGCATTCTTTGGCTACTTGGTGAGCATTGTGAATCTGAATCTGATATTCAAAATGCGTGGAAACACATCCGTTCTAGTATCGGAGAAGTGCCAATTGTTCAATCCGAATTAAAAAACTTGAATAAAGATCCCGCTGACAATGACGAATTCGATGTTCCTGCTGTTTCTACTGGGCCAGTTGTTCTACCAGATGGGACATATGCTACTGAGTCTGCTATTGGTATAGAGGATAAAGGTAACATTTCAAAAGATGAGAATGATTCAAGACCGCCATTGCGCCGCTTCATTCTATTGGGTGATTTCTACACTGCCTCTGTGTTATCTAATGCGATCGTTAAATTGATCTTGAAGTTCGAAAAGATTTCGAAAAATGAATCTTTTATCAATGCTCTAAAGGCAGAAGGACTATTGATGCTGGTCAGTATCATACGAGCAGGGCACAGTAATCTTGTTGAAAAGAAGATTGATGAAGATTCTGAAGAAAGAATTATGACAGCGATTTCAATATTATTGGATCAACATTGTAAGGAAGCTAACAGTTTAGAACACCAATTGTTGCAATTTGCATTCTTGGATGCTACCAAAAATTCATACAAGTTAAGAGTTGATAATAACTTGCAAAGATCAGCCAAAAATAAATCGTCATTATTAACAAAAAATGCCGAACCTATTGATAAGGCAGTTAGTTTCAGACAGTTGAAGGGTTCTGATCTACAGTTCCCAGCTGTGGACACCATCAATGAGGATTTAAGATTGGCCATGACAGGTAGCATGTCCTACGCAAAGTTGCAAGCTAATTCGATTACTTCAAAGTTGAAAAAAATTGTTCCTTTAACTGGATTCAGCGATCCGGTTTACGCTGAATGCTATATTATGAATCATCAATTTGATGTTGTCATGGATGTTTTGCTTGTCAATCAAACGAAAGAAACATTGAAAAATTTACATGTTCAATTCGCTACACTAGGAGATCTTAAGATTATAGATAATCCTCCAAGTACCAATGTTGTTCCACATGGATTTCACAAGATATCTATTACTGCAAAGGTCTCTTCTGCAGATACTGGGGTCATTTTTGGTAACATTGTCTATGATGGTGCTCATGGTGAAGATTCAAAGTATGTTATTCTCAACGATGTCCATATTGATACGATGGACTATGTCAAGCCAGCCACGTGTGATGATGCTAGTTTCCGTAAGATGTGGAATGCATTTGAATGGGAAAATAAACTGCGTGTAAAATCAAAGCTTCCTTCTGTGCGCGATTATTTAGACAAATTGCTCGAAGTCACACACATGAATGTCTTAACATCTGCAGAAGCGTTGGGAGACAAAGATTCAAGATTCTTGAGTTGCAATTTGTATTCGAAGTCTACCTTTGGTGAAGACGCACTGGCAAACTTATGTATCGAGAAAGATCCTGATACTGGCGAAATTGTAGGCGAAATCCGTATTCGTTCCAAAACACAAGGCCTGGCGCTCACGAACGGTGATAACATCACTAAGATGGGTAGAACAATGAATACAATAAGCGTTGATCGTGTCTAATATGTTTGTCCGAAATTTTAGCCATAAAATGAAGACAGCAATAAGTACGGCTATGTAGAGTATTATGAACAACATTGTATATTCGATATCAAAAAGTCATTTTTTAGAATTATGTATATTTACAAGTTAAGTACGATATGACTTTGGCTGTCGTTAAGACATTTTTAAACATCTTTGAATGCTCTAATTGTAGAAAGGAAAACCAAACCCGCTCACCAATGTTCTTGCCTGTTCATCATTTTGAGAAGTAGTGTTAATATTAATATGCATACCGAACGTCAATGGCCACAAATCTTGATTTGCGTCAATTTCAGGGAAAAATCTTACTTCCTCTTTTGTCATACCGAAAGACAAGCCACCAAACCTATTACCTGTGCTCCTAGAAATACCTTTATATTCTCTAATTCTTGGCAAGACAATTTCGGTCAAAGTTGAGAGAAACTGGTTCATTGGACGACCTTTTAGTGTGACCATTGCCCCCATTTGGGTACCCCTTCTAACTTTCCATGCTGGAACATCAGTTTTTGCAAACAACGTATTTGGTTTACAACCCGTTATTTGTTGTAATTGAAGTGCAGCCGTAATAGGATACAATTGATTTTCCTTTGCATCTCTCACGTAACAGTTAATGACAACAGACTCGATATCAGGGATATTTTTCCATGTAACTGGCTTTATATCTGGCAATTGGGCCCTAGAGCCCTTAGGCTTTTTAGGTTCTCTATTGATGTGATATGGCGAAGAACCATCCCATTCTCTTAACTTCAAACCTTGTTGAACTTCCGAGTTGTGTTCGTAATTCATCAACAAGACATCACTTTGCAAGGTATTAAAATAGTGCTCGCGTACACGATCTTGATGAGTGGCTACAGGTTTGAATGCTGGGGATCTAATATCATTCTTTTTATATTTTAATTCGGGAAACCTTGGAGACAATTTCGACTTATCTATCTTCACCAAATGATGGACCGGTTTGACCAAAGAACATGCTGCCTTAGAAGCAGAACTTGTTGAGTGTAGTTTACGGACTAATTGCATCTTACTGAAACCGTGCTACCTCAGACTCAAAACCTTCTTACTAGGATGAGTAACTATGGGATGTTTTCAGTCTGATAGCTCAGTTGAACTCTGCTACAATAAAAATTTTTTTTCCAAACTTGTATCTCCGGCACGTGATACATCAAATTCAATTTTCAAGGTCAAAAAATACGCTTCATATCATCCAGCTTCATCAAACAAACATTGATGCCATAGAACATACTGATTTCTTAATGCATTGATTCCACACCATTGAATCAATTGAAGGGCAATATTGTTGATCAAAAGTGTTAATAAACTTCGCTTGAACTGCTGGATTTAATAGCCGTCGAGAAACAAAAAAAATACGGCTTTATAATAGAGAAAGAGATAAGAAGTTTGCAAAAGCGCTGTTGTAAAATGAGGTTTTCGTTTGATGAACTTTATGCAGATGTCCTGACTCAAAAAAACGATGAAATATTGCATGAAGAATCCTCGCATGACGTTGAGGAGAGTGATATAGAATACAGCTTCATAGGGGATATATCTGATGGCCTTCAGTTGAAATTACCAAAAAAGTCACCCAAGGAGAAAGCAGTCGATTTTACGATTACTCCGATAAACGAAAACTCCATTTTTATTGATTTCTATGACGCAAGAATGGCTGCAATGGTGGATTCTTTGGAGGTTCCGATGGATACACCGCATCGTCCTGTGTTCAGACAATACAGGAAACAAAGCGCCAATGATGAAGAGAAAGCCAAGAATCTAAAGGCGAGTAGAGAAGTCTTAATAAAAGATGAGTGCAAGAATGAGGCCTATTTGAATGAGGACACGTTAAAGTCCGTATGGGACCGTCATGTCTCATCTTTGGAAAAGGATAACGAAAAGTTAATAACTCAACTAAAAAGAGAACGACTAGAGGAGGAACAAAGACGACAAAGGGTGTTGGAGGAAGAGCGTCAAAAAGCACAGGAGGAGGAGATGCGAAAAAAGGCGGAGGAAAAACGAAATTTGGAAGAACAGGAAAGGGCACGTAAGGCGGAAGAAGTGCGCCTAAGAAAGGAGTTAGACGCAAAAAAGCAAGCAGATGAGCACAAAAAACAGGAGCTCAGGGCTAAAAAAAAAGAAGAAGAAAAACTAGCGAAAGAATCAACCAGTTTGAGTGATATTCACAAGACTTTTTCAAAATACAAGCATATGATTCAAGAAATTAAGGTTGAAATAGTCGAACCAGTAAAGAAAGACACGAATTTGAAGAAACTGCTAGCTCAACATAAAAGAAAGATTAATCCGAAATTTGGTCAATTAACCAACAGTATGAGTCAATTGGAATCCATTTTTACTGAGTTGTCGGGGCTCATTGACCAAACGAGGCCCAACCAGCTGGGATATAAGTGGATTTTAAATTTTATCTCTAAGGCAGTTGTATCACAAGCCGAATCAGAGGTAGCTGTAAAGCCTGAAAGTGCCTTACCGCTTGCCAAACTGTGTTTGTCTCTACTAGTGAAATATCTAGAGTTGAAAGAATTGTTATTGGCGAGATTTGTAAAAAAATGTCCATTTGTTATTGGCTATACGTGCTCAATAGACACGGAAGAAGGCAGAAAAAGAATGGGCTGGAGAAGAAGAAGCGATGGAAAATGGGAAGAAGACACAAGTTATGATGAACGAATGGGTGGTATCATGACTCTCTTCGCGGTAATCACCAGACTGGCTCTTCCGCAAGAAATTATAAAAAGTGTGGCGCATCCATTGCCAATATCACATTCGTGGAAAATTGTAGCCAGAATTGCTAACACACCACTGAATTTAATAAATAATTCCCATTTCGTTGTTTTAGCTGCATGGTGGGAGGCTGCAGCTGCTCAGTTTTTGCTGGCATATGGAAGACAAGCTCAAAAGCTACTCGATTTAATTTCGAATGACCTAACTTCCGCTGTAGCTGACCGGAAGCTTGTCGGAGGAGCTAGGCTGCGAATCCTCTATGAAGATTGGAAAACAACCCACTCAATAACTCAGTTCCCTGAAATGAGTACGTAACTTCCTGATCTGGTACCCGGAATTTCAAATTCTGATCTGCTGCACAATGCAAATAATCAAAGTGAAAATAGAAACTTTTTGTGTAACTACTTTTATATAAACCTTGCATTCTCAACATAGATTTTCGGTTCAATACATTACACTTGAATTCATTCCTTTTATATTTGTTGTCAATACTTTAAGTTTGAGTTCCTTTCAGCTGGGACAAATTTGGCTTATATAACGAGTTATGAAAAATGCTTACATACTCGCTCTAGGTTAAAAGCTACTTGAGCCAGAAGCCAAGTCAGAATGAAGAGAAGTTGTGATGTCGAAATCCCACCAAGGCCTTGTGATCCATATCCAATCGTAACTTCATATGTCGATGTTGTTGCTGGTTTTGGACGGGGCTCGTCTGAATTAGGTATTCCCACGGCTAATGTTCCAATCGAACAATTGCCGCATATTATTCAAGATTTAAAAGTAGGTGTTTATTTTGGATGGTGTCATCTGAAACCTCTTCCAAAAGGGAAACAGCGAAGCGAAGTACGCCCAGATGGTAGAGAAGTCCACTATAATAACGGTTCCCGTTTACTTGAAGAAGATTTGAAGATTTTACCAGTTGTACTATCTCTAGGTTGGAATCCATTTTACCAGAATACCAAAAAAACAGTTGAACTCCACATACTTCATAACTTCGAATCAGATTTTTATGGTGCAAAGATTAAATTCAGCTTTTTAGGTTATATTAGACCTGAATTGAATTACACTACAAAAGAGGCCTTAATAGCCGATATCAGAACGGATATAGAAATTGCCCAAGAAACTCTCAACACGCATGAATATGAGGCTTTCAGACACGTTTTATAGAAAAAATTTCTAGATGATAAGTTTAGGTTTTGTAAATAATGCTTAAATTATTTGACCTTTTAATCACCATTCCTTCTTCAAAATGAATATTTGAATTTAATGAATATCGATTGGATTTTAAAGCTTTTTTTGGAACAAAATACCGAAAAGTATCGAAACTCCGCCCTAATAAAAAATCCATACTTAAAGAATTAAATATTACATCTCGCGAGGAAGGAGCTAATATATCACAAAGGAAAATAATAGTGGGGTTCCCCATCCGCTGTAGTATCAAGCATCTTGATAGGCGTTGTAGGATTGGGATTTCAATAACTGGATAGATAAAGAGAGAAATACATTTAGAAATGGGTCTGTGGAAAAGGAGGCTTATAGTGGCTCTCTTCTATGGTTCAGTAATATTTCTATTTCTTTGGTCACAGTTCTCAGAGCTGATTTTCAAGCTCGTTCTATCACCCATTCTTTTATTACTATGTTTTGCTACTTTAGGGATTATAACAGCTGACTTTTTGACTCCAAATTTATCAGTTATTTCAAAGGATCTTCTCCTAATATCGCCTAGAGTCTCTGGGATGACCTTGCTTGCCTTAGGAAATGCAATACCAGATATTTCAAGTACATATGCATCGATGAAAAGAGGTGCTACGACTCTAGCGATAGGCGAATCGCTTGGTGCGATATTTTTTTTACTCACAGTAGTGCTTGGATGCATGGTTTCGATTAGAACTATACAGCTTTCTCATCCACATATGCTCTCATTAGATTTGGAGAGAAATGAAGATGATTTGGGCTATTGGGATACGATATTTTATAGCAGGTATCAATTTTTGAGAGATCTTTTTATGTTTGGTTTTCTGATTTCCCTTAACATTTACCTTTTGCTGGATTCAAAACTTGAATTTTGGGAATGTATCATCATGTGTTTCGCATATGCTGCTTATGTTACGTATCTACTTTCATCAGGCAAAGAATTGGAAGCAAGCAATAATGATGAAGGTATTCCTGAAGTTACAGTTTCAGAGCCCCCCAGTGTCGATGATAATTTGCAAAAATTTCTGCGTGTAGCCAAGGAGACCCGTAGAGATTTTCGACAGAAGGTCAGAAAATACTTGCGTAAAAACTACAAAGGTTGGGCAAACTTAAAAGTCAACGACACTTTAGACTTGTGGGAAAATGCGGGCTATTTTGACCACGAATTAGACGAAGCTTTGAGCCATGCCACCTCGCCACTTTTAAAACCACGATCTCGTAGGAATTCTGAGACAATGGTACGTGATCTACAGCAAGCATCGCTTGAAATTCCTTATGATATGCACACGGATCAAGAGGGAAGCAGTCCCTGTTTATCTGCCGCTTCAAATGAACCCGAAAGCTTACCTAACCTTGGAACAAAACCTGGCAGAAACATGCTTTGCAACTCACTTGTTCCCATTTCAGATAGGAAATTTGCACCTAGATCGGTTAGCGTTGATAATTTGTGCAGAATGAATGATCGTGAGTCTTTTATAAGCGATATCATTCCATTGAATGAGGAGTTCGGCGATCAAAATGATAGAGAAGTCAAAGACTCATGGGATTCAAAGCTCAGAATTTTGAGGTATCTATCAGACTCACAGTATAAGGTTCATGCTACAGAGGTTACGACAATACTTGCAACAACCCCTATAATTTTTGTTCTAACACTATTGATACCACTGCACTATGTGTCAAAAAGCGGTAATGTTTTTTTCAAGGTGGCTTACTATATTCAATGTGCTTTCACTCCATTTATAGTTAACCTTTTGATCACAAAATCGTTCAACCTATGGTTGTTCATGTTGGGCTCTATTGTTGCAGCAATGGCGCTACCATTAGTTTACTATAAAGTTGTGAGATTGAAGGCAAAACTCATAGCTCCATTTGGATTTGCTATCTCTATCACCACAATATCTTTCGTTGTAGGATTAGTATTAGATGTTTTGACGGGCTGGGTGAAATATTTTAAAATATCCGAAGCTATTTTGGGTTTGACTGTCTTTGCATGGGGTAATTCGATAGGTGATCTAGTTTCTAATGTCACTTTTACTCGCATTGGTGTGCTTGAGATAGCGTTGGGCTCATGTTTTGGTAGTCCGCTTCTATATTTCTTATTCGGAGTAGGGTTGGATGGGATTTTAGTACTGCTAAAAGACACAAATTCTGAAGACGTACCCATTTGGTTTCGGCATATCGATTTTGATGTCAATGAAAGCTTAGTCTTGAGCATGATAGGAATCGGAATAGCATTTTTCATTTTCATATTCATCGTTCCATTGAATCATTGGAAATTGGATCAGAAGATCGGGGGGCTTTTGCTAACCCTGTACTTCTTGATAACTTTGATTAATATATTACTAGAATTTAGATCTTAAGAACAGTGCAATTCACGTTTTTATTTAAATTGGTTTCTTCTTTCGGGTAAATGAGTCATTTGTCAACTTCATCAGGTATGTAAGTTTCAAGAAATTTTTTTATCGCATCAACCACATCATCCCCTTGATTAGTTGATAGTGGGACAATAGTTTGTGTAATATGTTTTCTTCTTGCCAAATATGACTTACTCGTATCAAACCATATTAAGCTGCAATATTGATACCAAAAAGAACCTTTCGAAAGGTAACCTTCCCAGTTATTACTTATAATGTGTTTGTAGACACGATCTTCAACCAAGTTGCGGGGGAACCGTTCGTACATTTGATTTACAAGGTTTAATAATACCAATTGTTTATCTTCAGCTTTCTCTGACTCCATTCTTGATAGGATTGAAGTAAAAATTTCTGAAGAAATTCCAATGTTTCTAGAGTCACTGTATCTGCCTTTGGAACGTGTACCGGATAAAAACATTTTGAAATGCAAATGGTCTATAAAAAGCTCAAAATCGTCTGAGAAAGATAATTCATTTGAATACGCCTCCTCCATCTCAGCAAGCAGTTCTTTCAATTCCGAATACTGGCCTAATCGAAGCATTATACCTGATATGGTATCGAGAACCTTCACCTTTTTATGAACAAATGCCAACCCTTGCAGAAGGATATTTTTTGCTCCTAAATAATCGTTGAGCTCATCTATCAAGAAGTCTGAGTACATAAGCCATATTTCTTCATAGTGTGCAAGAGGCAACAGGGCTCTCTGAAATTGCAATTTGATGAGGTCAAAAATTTTGTTTTTTCGAGTATATTCTAAATACTTGCACCAAATACCAATTTCTTGATGCGAGATCAACTTTTCACCTGCACAATAATATTGCTGGCTGATTTTACTTTCAAATAGTTCAAACAATTCCATTGCCTGATATTGTACCACAAGATACATCTCTTTGGTTATCTTCCTGAGTGTTTTCTTGGCATATTGCAGATGAGGTCCTTTCCTTCCTTCTAAACATGTATTAACCTTTAGCTTTTTCCACAATTCCTCGTCTTTGGCAAAGTGCTTTAATTGGGAAAGATCTTTAGCCTCATCTATGGACTGTAACCATAAATCAAAAAACTCCGCATAATGATACTGTGGTATTTCAAGAACTTTTCGAAGGATTTTAATGTATGCGTATTGTTGTTTACTCCTCAGTTTAACCTCATCTATATAGAGGTGCCAAAACTCTCCTGAAAAAAAGTGCAAACCGATGTAGGAAGCCGCAGTTTCATATTTCCTGAAGAGATGTTTACTTTCTGATATTATCTTGTTGCAAATTTTCAAATATTCGATCCATAAAATTATCGATCTATTATTAAACGATTGTAAGGCACCTTCGAATATTTGATGCATTTTCTGAAAGTTCCCCAGTCTATATTCAAATAACGCATATTCCACATGATAATTCTCTAAAAAAGGGAAACGTGTCAATAAGGACACATATACCGATCGTACCAATTCACATAATGCCTTGTCTGTAGATTTACTTAGAGGCGAAGCTTTCGACAATAGATGTTTTAACAGCGCATCCCAATGAGAAAATGTCTTGGGATATTTCGACAAGTGAATGCACAATTCTGTGAGTTTTGAATCGTTCAAAAAGTCAATGTCTCCATTCATTTTCAAAAGGTTTCGGCAACAAATGGTCAATAAATTTTACTCGGAAGGTATGTTGGATTTTATATTGATTGGCCATTGTAAGTTGTGCATTCTTTTTTTATTGTCTTCATACAAAAACGGTTTTTGTATGAAGACAATAAAAAAAAAACTTGACTCAAATCTGGTAAACGCTTAATATCGAGTTCATTAAGTGTATGAACAAAGCATGTTGAAATATATAAATGCACATATGTGAAACACGTAGGTTAAACAATTTACAAGTCATTAAAAAGGTCATTAAGATGTATTTGATCTTTATGAGAAATTTACAAGGGAACCGTGTGTTAGACAAGTTAGTCATAAATAAATGGACACAAGATTTAAAAGAGCTGTGCGAGACAAAATAAAACATAACAGAAGTGCGGAATATGTGGGGTGCAAGTTTTGGCCTAAGGCACTATTGAGAGATTTTATCGAAATTAATTTCATCTAGAATTTTCTTGGCACCGTTTTCAATGAGCTTTGTAGCAAGAGCCTTTCCACATTCAATTGCGTCCTCTCTATGATTGACGATGGTAACGGAATGTTGATCCTCAACAGCTGTGGTTCCATCGACATTAACGACAATACCTTTTAAGCAGAGCCTTCCAGTGCTAGCATCAAAAGAAGATTGTACCCCTATTGGAACAGAGCATCCACCTTCGAGGGTCCTTAATAAGGAACGCTCAGCCAAACAACAGACAGTCGAAGGAAAGTCGCAAATTTTTTCCAATATTTTTTTCATTTTCTCATCATCTTTTCTAATTTCAATCCCTAGAGCACCTTGCCCAACGGCATGCAACATTGTATCATCGGTAAAACGGTACGTTATTCTGGACTCTAGACCAATTCTTACGAGGCCAGCTGTTGCCAAGATAATGCATTTGTAAGGAGTTTCTGGATCATCAAGTTTCGTAAGTCTTGTATTTAAATTTCCTCTAACGCTCTGAAATTTAAGGTGTGGGTATTTTCTTTTCAACTGGGCTGATCTTCTGACTGAGGAAGTCCCAACAACCGCACCTTCTGGAAGATCGTCCAAGGTTTTATAAGAAGAATCTTTCTCCATAATCAGACAGTCGGACGGATCCACCCGCTTTGTTATACCACCTAGTTCAAAGCCATCAGGTAGCAAAGTTGGCATATCCTTTAAAGAGTGAACAATCATATCGATACGCGATTCATCATCAGCATACAGCAAGTCTTCCAACTCTTTTGTCCACAAAGCCTTCCCTCCAAAAGAATAAAGTGGCTTACCTTGAACTTGGTCACCGAGAGTTTGAATGGCTAAAACTGGACACTGCAAATTGGGAAATTCAGATTCTATCAAGCCTTTAACATGCTCAGACTGAACAACAGCCAACTTTGACCTTCTACCAGCGATACGAACAGTTTCCTTACTCATATTCCCTGCTATATTTTTCTTCTTATCGACTATAATACAGGAAGCTGGTTATACAGCTTGGACCACTAACTAAAGTTCCTTAATCCAGGGCTTCGAAGCAGTGTTTTAATATTTACAAGATTGCACCAAAGAAATTTTTCAAACAGATGACCGTTTCACTGTATCAAAGTGATGAGCTTATGTTAGAATTTCCTATTATTTTTACAGCCACCCGGAATATAAACAACCAAATGATTCTTCCTCACAAATACAGGCCAACCAAAATATATATATAACAATTTGTGCTACTTGAAACGATGTATAACAAGGTAGGCGACAAAGAAGTTGCATACTGGTTCAATTTTTTTTTCGATATTCATGATAAAATTTTTCTTTTGGACGTGAGGTGTACAGGTGTTAAAATAACTTAATCAATGAATTTTTGAGCCCATCCATTGGCACTGGTTGATTTGGCTAAAAGGGTAGCTCACTAAGAATATCAGGAATGGCCTTTCTATATCAGGAGCTACTGTCTAGACTAAAATAAGCCGATCGGAGTTTGTTTTATATACATACGATTCAAAGTAAAACAAATCACGATGTTAAAATATAATAAATAAGATAAATTAGACTCCTAGATCGCTAAGAGAAATATGCATACGCGTACATAAGTACATGCGGCACCTTGAAGAGAAAAAATATGCGTAGGACAGATTGGATACATTGATGAAGTCATGGATGAAATACTAGATCATAGTTGCGACTTCACCCATCCCTCTAGGCCTCCCTTAACAATGATTTCTTGTAAATTTTTTCCTAGTTCACCAACCTTTTGTTCTAATACTACTGGACCATCCAAGGAACCTTCAGTGACAACCACCTTTGCATTGGCAACGTCCCATTTTAAGAACCATCCAGTTCTGCGAGTTAATTCCTTTGGTGCATCGTTGTATCTTTCTCTCAACATATTAATTAGTGCGGGAATCTCCAAGGTTAACAATGCATTGTTAATAGAGTTTCTTGAAAATATATTACCAAAAGATCCAGACACGACCAATTGAATGCCCTTAGCTAATATAGCTGTTGCTGCTTGCTCACGAGAAGAACCAGTACCGAAGTTGTAACCTGATATAATAATATCACCCGCGGAGGTCTTGGTTTGGAAATCTGGATCGTAGTTTTCCATACAAACCTTAGCCATGGTTTCCATTGGGACATCATCCTGGTAAGTGTACTTACCTGGATAGATACCATCTGTGTTAATGTTATCACCATCACATAAAACCAATTCACCAGTGATTTCGCTTGGGAAGCCTTCCAAAATCTCAACACTTGCCGTCTCAATAGAAGAAGTGTCCACCTCTGAATTTGCGGACGATTGCTCCTTGGATTCTTCAACTGTAGCGGTTACTCCTTTAAATTTAGGATCTTGCGAACCTAGAACTTCAGCTGGGGAACCAATCTTTCCCAAAATAGCTGATGCTGCAACGACTGCAGGGGATGCTAAATAAGCCAATGCATCCTTAGAACCCATTCTACCCTTGAAATTTCTGTTAGTAGCAGAAATACCAACTTGACCAGGTTCTAAAAGACCCGTACCTAGACCAATACATGGACCACAGCCTGCTGGAAGGGTCTTACAACCAGCCTTTAGTAACTTATCCCATGCTCCCGAGGCTTTAGCATCCTTTTCAACTTCAGATGAAGCAGCAGCAATGTAAAATTCAACGCCGTCAGCAACTTTTTTGACTTGATTGATATCGCCCGTTGGACATACGACATGGGCAGCAGCCTCCAAATCACTCAACCGGGAGTTAGTGCAGGAAACTAAATAAGCTTTGTCGACCTTGATATTTTGTTTTGAAAGGGACTCCACTGTT
Source organism: Kluyveromyces siamensis (assembly GCA_030579315.1). Classification (NCBI taxonomy): domain Eukaryota; kingdom Fungi; phylum Ascomycota; class Saccharomycetes; order Saccharomycetales; family Saccharomycetaceae; genus Kluyveromyces; species Kluyveromyces siamensis. The sequence goes on from JAKTQE010000029.1 coordinate 52,461, forward strand.
TCCGATATTTTTACCGAGTTTGGACCAGATACATAATGCGTCAAAGTTGCCAAATCAATGGTTAACTTCTTGGCATACTTTGCGTCGTGATCAGCCTTCAAAGCATGTGATTTCTTTTCTAAGTCAGAAATTGTCTGCTCATTAATTCTAGGGTGGTTTGGACCAACCTTGGTCAACCGATCACGGTAAAATTCGAGCAACGTCTTATCAACCGGGAACAGACCAGATAAAGCACCCCATTCGGTTGTCATGTTAGCAATGGTTAATCTGTAATCGATAGGAATTTTTTCCAAAGATTCACCGGTAAACTCAATTGCATGATTCAAGACTTGATCCTTATTGAAAACACCGCACAAAGCAACAATTATATCTTTACCAGAGACCCCTGCTGGCAACTCGCCCTTCAACTCAACTTGAGCCACGGGAGGGATCTGCCACCAGGTCTGACCTGTTGCCCAAATAGCAGCAGCATCTGTCCTAACAATTGGAGTACCTAAAGCACCAACACCACCATAAGTATTGGAATGGGAATCTGATGCAACCGTCATGTTCAATGGAAACGCATAGCCCTCTTCGATCATGATCTGATGTCCGATACCACGGCCAGCGGGGTAAAAATCAATACCATGCTTCTTGGCAAAGTTTTCAATATTCTTGTACTTGGTCAAATTTTTTTCGGTCTTGTTTTGAACATCATGGTCCAACGTATTGACAATCTGTTTTGGGTTCTTAATCTTAGAAGCGCCTAACCCCATGAACTTCAAAGCAACAGGCCACGAATTGTCATGAGACATACAATGCGCTGGTTGGATGGTCACATAATCACCAGATGCAACCTTCTTACCCTCAGGCAAGCCGACAGCATAGGATTGGACGATCTTTTCAGTCAAATTTTGACCATTTAACAGGCGAGACGTTGAGAAATGACGTTGCAACCTTAGCATCTTTTTAATATCGAAATATCAACTGAGAACAATGAATAGTCCACTAAAATTAGTCGGTGGACGTTAAAAGCTATTGCAGATTTTCGACTATGCTCGCCAGTACAAACAAAGACGCTATTGGTAACGGTCAGGTAAATCCAAACTCGCAAAGGATGATCATTTCAACATATATAAATGAATCATTGAAATTTTCAAGCTTTTTTTTCCTGGAAAATTCCTATGGAAAATTAGTCACTTCTGCCACTCCAACAACTAAGACATATCTCTTCGAGGAAAAAAACTAGAATTGTCTTTCCTACACGTGACACAAGCAGTGTATGTGTTCGGACTTCAGGCAAGCAATCTGCTGCCCGCCATATTTTCTTAAGCTGACACATTTCAACCATTCTACATATGAATTACATTTATTTGTAGTAAGCGTACCAGATGTGTTTTCACAAAGTGAACGGTGTCTACTGACAATAGAAAAACACATTAATGTTAAGAGCTACTAATTTACAAGAGCTCTCACGTGCTCTGGATTTTCAATCGACTTTGGAAAAGAAACCTTCAAGCATGAACGGCCCAGATACACACCTTGCCACGAAGTCTATGCTATTAAGAATCAAACATATTAGTCAACTTCAAATAGCCGGCAAAAATAGCACAGATTCTTGCAGAGTCATAATCCCTCAGACTTGCCGAGTACTATTTATCGTTTGTAATAAAATGGTTGCCAGCTGACATTTCGAACATTCTGGTAGTGCCGTCCCAATGATTTATAATCTGCCACGTGATTTTACCCTGCCGTTATCGGTTCTTCCTTTTTTTTTGTTTTAGTTGATAAAGAAATTAAAAATTTGATCTTACCATTGATTTTTGTTTCCTTGCCCAACTCATTATATGTTTCTTGTATTTATTTGCTCTACTCCAATCAACTAAGATACAAGTCAATTACATATTTGCGTGTGCGAATAAGCTCAAAGGAAGAAATGTCAGAATCTAAGACTTGTAGCGACCAATGCGACCTATTGTTATGGAAAAACCCAATTAGAACTGGTAAGGTGTTAGGAGGTATTCTAGTTGCCTTATTGATTGTCAAGAAGGTCAACTTGCTAAGCTTACTTTTGAGGTTTATTTACACTGCCATGTTCACAACTGCATCTATCGAATTTGTTACGAAGGTAGCTTTGCACCAAGGTTTAGTCACAAAATACTGTCTAAAGGAGTGTCCAAATACTGTGGGTACTATCAAACCAGTCATTGACACTGCTCTGAAGTATATGCCAGTTTACCAATCTAAGATGAGAAAATTGATGTTCGCGTACTCCCCAGAGCGTTCGTACAAGGCAGCCGGTGTTGTCTACATTGCTCACAAGTTGATCTCTACTTTCTCTCTATGGACAATTGCTTTCGTTTCTACTATTGCAACTTTTACTTTGCCAGTTGCTTACAAAACTTATCAGAAGGAGATTGACGCTGCTGTTGAACAAGGTGTTAGTGTTGCTAAGTCTAAGTCCGCTGAATACCAAAAGTTGGCTCAAGAAAAGGCTACCCCTTATGTTAAGCAGTTGAACGAGAAACTAGGTCCGGTTGGTGGATTCGTTTCTTCCAAGATTTCTCCTACCGGAACCACTCCAGCATCCTCTAGCGCTAAGCTTGCTGCTGAAGTTCCATTGGAACCAACTGCCACCACTTCCGGTGCTTCTTTCCCTTCTGTTCCAAAGACCGAGTTAAAGAAGACTGTTGAAGAAACTGACAATATCACGGTCGACGATGTTAAGGAAGAGATCGAAAAGGGTAAGACCGCTGCTTTATAAAATGACAAAGAATTATAGTTCTCGTTTTGATTGAGAAGATATCTTCAGACAATCAATTTCATGGGGTTTCTGTGTTCTTTTTGTTTTTTTTTTCTGCCCTGAATATTCTTCCTGATCAATTCTGTTTTTGTAGAACTCACACATAGCGTTGCTTTGTTATTTTCATACATTATACATCTACAAAATAAGGTCCAAGTTTCTTGGTTAAAACCAAAAATTTCTCTTCAAAGCCGATTTTATGTGCACATCAGTTGGAATGCGGCGTCATAGATGAAGAGTGGCTCGTGTCGACGACGATGGATTCACTGGTCAACATGGTTAAAAAAAATGTATTTTTTAGAGAGATGGAATATAAATATATCATAAACATCAAATTGAATAAATAGGTTAAATTTTAAGCTTGCTCAGTAGATCACTGCGAAACAGTTTAAGAAATTCATACTGAGAGAGGGTCTCATTTCAAGGAATTCAAATGAGAGTTGAAACCCATTTATCATAATTTTTTCCGAAGAGCAATCACGAGAATTTGACATCTTTCATTTCAGCAAGAATAGTAATGAACGTGAAAAAAGTCTATGGCGGGTTGTTGAACAACGAAATCCAAGCCAAGAACCTTCTGTCTCGTGCATGTTCTAATTCAAACTGCTTTTTCTTGTAGTATTTTTAGTGGGGAAAAATTTTAAACATACATCATAGGATTCAGAGCAACTCAGTATCTAACACCAGAAGAAACTTCTAGATGGTCAATAACTGGGTTATTGACATTTGGGTTCAAATTTTCATTTGTCAAATCTAGTTGTTCTTCTGTCCATAAATTTGGTTCAGAGATGTGGTTTGGATCACCTACACCAAGTAAACCACCCTGGGCCTCCCAGTCGCGGACTCTTGGTAATTGCAGGGTCGACCAAACGTCCTCCATAGCATCTAATAAAATGTCTGATAAGTCATTGGTGTGGCCAGGAGTAGGAGTTATTCTTAATCTTTCAGTACCTCTAGAAACAGTAGGGAAATTGATGGCTTGAACGTAAATCCGATGTTTATCCATTAAAATATCTGAAGCTTGTTTGGCTAAATGTGGATTACCGACCAAAACTGGAACAATATGTGATGGGTTTGGCATGACAGGGATTCCTAGATCGATTAAACCGTTTTTAACATACATGGTATGCTTTTGCTGGTCTTGTCTCAACTCTAGATGGGTACGTTGATATCTAATTGCTTCAGCAGCACCTGCCATAACGGCTGGGGGTAAAGTTGTTGTGAAAATGAATCCTGGTGCGTAAGATCTAAGCCAGTCTACTAATTTCAAGGAGCCGGCAATGTAACCTCCAACGGTACCAAAGGACTTACCCAAAGTACCGGTTATCATATCAACACGGTCCATGGTGGTCTTATGTTCTGGAGAGGCAATACCTGATTTCAAGTGCGCATCGAAATCAAAATGTTCTGCTACACCGGCACCATGAGGACCATATAATCCCACCGCATGAACTTCGTCTAAAAATGTCAAAGCTCCGTACTTTTCAGCTAGATCACAGATTTTATTAATGTCAGCAACTGAGCCCGACATAGAATAAACAGATTCGAAAGCAATCAATTTAGGAGTTGATTTAGGATACATTGCCAAAAGCTCCTCTAAATGACTTAAATTGTTGTGCTTAAAGATGTGCTTCTTGGCTTGGGCATGTTTCATACCTATAATCATAGAGGCATGGTTCAATTCGTCAGAGAAAATAACTAGATCCTTGATCTTTTGTCCCAACAAAGAAATCACAGCATCATTAGCAACAAAACACGAAGAGAAAACTAAGGCAGCTTCCTTTTTATGCAAAGCAGCAATTTCAGCCTCAAGCTTCAATGCGTGTCTATTATGACCTGCAATGTTCCTGGTACCACCTGCACCAGCTCCATATTTATCCAAGGTCTTCTTCATGACATCGATAACCTCCTGGTTTTTAGAAAGAGCTAAATAATCATTAGAACACCAGACAGTGACCTTGTCATCTTCCATTTGCCTATGAGCCATGGGAAATTCCTTGGCCAAACGGTTAATGTTGTTGAAAAATCTGTACGACTTGTCCACCTTTTTTCTAGCCAATTCAGAATCAAATAAGCCTTGATAATCAAACGCAGCTTCTTGTGTAGAACGATCAATAACTTCAGATTGGGTAGCTGAGGCATCTGCACGCGCAGAAGTGCTTGCAGCTGGAGCACTGGCCTCAGAAGCACTAGCATAACTTCTGTGCTGCATAGCTTTCCCCATAAATGGACATTGGTTGGCAATAGCTGGTAAATTGGCGTTCTTCAACGCTTGGACGCTTTGCATAGAACCAGTAGCAGAACGCATGAACGGACATATTTTCGCAGATTGACGAACAACAGACTCCATTGTAATTCAAATTTTTCGATCTCTGTCTGTAACTCACCTTCACTGAATTCTCAACTCACCTTTTAGCTTAAACTAAGTGTGACTCAATAAATAGAAATGTTGTCTTGACCAAAAATCTTAACTATTGTTAGCTCAAAGATGATAAATAGATTGGGATATAGATTTTCAGCTTCAAGCTGCTGCTAGTCAACGTTAAGATTTTACACCACCAATGTAATAGAGATGACTTCTCTTCGATTTTTGGAGCAGATAAAACGACAATATATACTCTGTAATTTTTTTAGGTTTGAAAATTAACTATTGTAACCATCGCAGAGATAGAGAAAAAAAAAGGCCATGCACTTTTCTTTTTATTCTAGCGGACTTTCAGCCAATGGCAGTCAAGGAAAGAAGCGAACATTTTTTACTGTGGCTTGCAAGCTGACCGCCAGCCAAAACAAAAGATGCAGATGCGTCAATCAGTCTGCTGTATTAGGGGTGTGGACTGGCAGAAGCTCACTAATAGGTGGAATATCTGTCTTATGCTTGTCGGGGTTAGTGAAGGTTGTAAAATGCAACAGTTCTCTATAATTCAAATATAATTTGTGAACTTTGTGCACGCTGTGTGTACATTGTGCACTCCTGATGATGGGGATAAAGATAGTGAACCAACATTATAAATGAATCTAGCTGAAAGAAATTTAAATGAAGAAGAGCTAACAGTAACGAATAAATTTATTTACATATATTGGCATATCATGTAGTAGTGTTACATTTGAAAATAGTGTTACAATATGCCGTAGACGTCGATTATCATTAAAAAAATTGAAGATAATTAATTGCCTCTTCTAAGGGCATCGATAGCTCTGGGATGACCCAGCTTGGCAGCTATTTCATAGTGTTTTCGAGCCTGTGCATGGTCTTGACGACAACCTATTCCTCTTTCAAGGTAAAAAGCAAGAGCATATTCTGCTCTGGCAAGTTTGCCTTCTCCAAGCTTGCAGGCCTGAAGAGCCCATTTGAATGCCTCCTTATCGTTCGGCTGTAAAATGCCTTCTGCTCCAGTTAAATACCAACCACTTAAAGATATCATGGCCATAGGGTTTGGCTTTCTCTTGTTCATAGAACTTTTTCCATACCATGCGATTGATTTATTGGCCATGACTGGAAGACCCATTTCACCAAATTCGTAGAAATGACCCAACTTGAACTGAGCCAAGGAATAGTCCAGGTCATGGGCACATCTATAGTAGTATTTGATTGACTTTTCGACGTCTCGTCTAATACCGTTTCGTAACAGGTCGTTTTTCAGATGTTCATCAAGCTCTTCGAAGCCATGGATTTTGCCCAGTTCTATCATCGCCTGTGGCGAAACTTGGTCTAGAGAAATCTCATATTCGCCATTTGCCGGAATTTGAATTTCTCCTATAGCCATCCTGAACCAATATAGTGACTGCATTATATCACGACTAATGACAGAGGCTTTAGTTGATGTATACAAGCCTTTCAAATAGAATATCCCTAACTTGTACATGCATGATGACAGACCACGAGTTATTGCCCCTTTTTCATAGTATCCTCTCGCGAGCTTCAGTGAATCAAATTCCGAGAGCTTCGAATGATCAACTCCACGGCCATATTCAAAACACACGCCTGTTCTGTAAATTGAATCTTTATGGCCAAGATCTGCTGCTTTCTTATAATAATCTAGCGCTTTTTGGTCGTTCTTACCAACAATTTCTCCTGGTCTGGCAATGGGAAAATACGGTTGATGAGAATATAATGTTCCTAACAAATATAGCGCCGGAGGGTATCTCGCATGTACCAATTTTGTCAACACGCGCAAAGCATGTTCTAAAATTGTGCGCTGGTTTTGATGCATTTCGTCTTGTGTCAGATCACGTCTTAACCTTTCAGCATTAATGTTATATCTTATTAAAAATGTTGGTTTAAATGCAAACTCTAATAAAGTTTCACACCACTTCAATTGAATTTCTTTGGTAAAGCTGCTTGCGTCGTTAACCGTGCGCTCATAAACCTCTCGAAACTTCAGAGCTTCCTCTGAATACTCACTCAGATTGATCTTTTCTTTCTCAAACGCCCTTGCTTTTCCTGCTGACCTGTAAGGTAATGATTCTGATGAGCTCTGTTTTGAACCCATTGATCCTGTCTCGGACCCAGGATACTGCCTTGAACCAAAAGATTGAACGCTAACATTATGTCCCGACATTATATTCTTAGGTGTGGAGGGCTTGCTTCCTAAACTGCTTTCATACTGTACACTGCTTGCAGAATCATTAAGTTCACCAAGATTATCATCCATAGGATATGGTGCCCTTCGTGATGGTTCATGTCCCGGGGGATACATATTAATATGCTTATCATATGGATTTTTATTCAATTCTTCCATCTTTTTCTTCCCCTTGGATGACAGTAATTTTCTCTATAAATAAAACTCTGTAAATACCAGTTAATTTCAGCTTGCAACCGGTTGTTCTTTTCTCTGCCTTGTTCTGAATTACAGCTGTTTCAAACTGTTTCAAATTGTGAATTTTCACACATACCGTTTTTTGGTTTCGATTATCAAGTTATTTATGAAACAGAGAAACTTTTCCCACACTGAAGGATCGCGCAGCAAACTGAACAACTTAGGTTGCCTACAGAAATTTAATTTAAAAACTCATTAATCTTAAGCATACTATTCAGAAGGTAAGCTTTAATAACTGAAAGCATTTCAAACATAAAAGAGCATGTGCGCTGCACCCGAACTTCTTCGGATATATTAATCTCTACTGTGCTTTACTTCCTCAATAGAAAATGCGCAAAATAACTATGAAAAAAAAAAAATTTAGATTGAGCTAATCAGCAGAGAGCATTAAAATAATGTAAAGTTCTTTCTAAAGAAATACAACTATAGACGGGCGATATTTCTGGTTAGTGTCAGTCTCTCAGTAATAAGAGATATTTCTAGCAGCAAACACTATGGTGTGGCCATTTTCAAAAGGTAAGCCGGAGACTGAACCCTCAGACAACGGTATTCGTAAAGAAGAAATAAAAGATGAGCAACAATTAAGCAATTATAGTAGAGGTCAAAAGTTTTTACTAGAAGACACGAAACCAAGATTCTCTAATGAATCTTCTGGTGGGGTGGCGAGGGAAAAAGAAAGAGCCACTCTAAAGGAAGCTTGGGACTCCATGTCGTGGGAAGACTTCAGTGTTGTGAAAGTTGTGTCTATCCCATGTCTGAGAGAGGCTGGCTTGACCGGGTTTACTTCGATGTTCGTAGTGGGATCCGTCATGTTTCTGTACCACAAGAACCCAAGTAGGGCAGCCAACTGGTCAGTGGGTGGACTTATGTTAGGATCTATTGTAGGCTGGGAACAGTGTAGAATGAGGCGGAGACGCAGCTTCCAAATTGCAGAGCTAGCGAAACAAACTGTCGCTGCAAAAGAGAAGCCTATGATGCACACAATCAAGAATAACGATGCTGTGAAAAAAGAGTGGGAAACGACGGATACTACAAAACCTTGGTACAAATTTTGGTAAACTACGGATAAATTCGACCACTTTCGTCAATGTATGCACATAAAATCAAATTTGACATCTATGTATATTTTAGTTATGAAATCATTTAATGTCCCGTAATGTATTGCCAAGAGAAATTATTTCTGTTTAGTCGGAACTTACTACAGCAATTCATAATTTTAGTCAAATCAGGTCCCGATGAGTAACCATTCCATTAGTTCCTTTTTATTTACCAAGTTTTTTTGATAATATGTTGCACGTGCCAGCTTTAACGTCTAAAACTTTCAACAATTTTTTTTACTAAATATTTACTAAGATGAATAATCGGACAAATAAAAAATAGAACTGTATTAAATGGTGCGTTTTTTCTTGTAATGTTTTGATAATGGCAGCGCCTTAGTAATTTTGTGATACGAAATAGTAGTAATTCTTTACTTTATGTCAAATGCTCTTTTTTTTGAACAATCCTATAAATGCAAAAGACTTTGCCAATGTAGATAGAAGAAATAGGTTTCAGGACAATTATAATTTAGTTGTTAAATTGAAATGTATCAAATAAGAACGTTATTAACTAAAACTTTCAACACAAAAAACATGTCTTTACCACCAATGACTACGACTCCTACAACACCAGTATATTTTGTTTCCCATGGGGGACCAACTTTCATGTATTCTGACAAAGAAAAGGATATGTTTGGAGGGGATATTGGTGCCTTCAATACCGTCAAAGGAATTGGCAGAAAAATTATTAAGGATATCAAGCCAAAATTCATTATTTGTGTGAGTGCACATTGGCAATCAAGAGCAGACAATTTAATTGAAATTGCCGTTCCAAAGAAATTGACTCATAGAAAAGAGAATGAATTGGTTTATGATTTCTATGGATTCCCAGACTACATGTACAAGGAAACCTTCCACTCTGAGAATGATTTGTCTATCGCAAATGATATCATGAATGAAATTAATAACTCCCCTTACGACCTCAAGGCTAGGTTAACGGAACGTGGTATCGATCATGGTACATGGGTTCCATTGAAGGTTGCTTTTAAGGATGGAGAATTGATTGAAAAGGATATTCCATTGATTCAAGTCTCACTTACCCGCAATGACCGCGATTTTGAATCCAATCATCAACTGGGTAAGGTTTTGGCCTCTTTCAGAGATAAGGGTGGTTTAATCATTGCTAGTGGTATGACCGTCCACAACTTAAAGGATGCGTGGTCTCATACACCTAAGGAATACACACCTAAATTTACAAACACTATCAATGACATTTTGCTCACCCAAGAACACAATAAATTAGATAGATTCAAGGCTTTGTTGGGAGAACAGAAATCAAGGGAATTGTTATTCAAGGCTCATCCCTCTCTAGAACATTTCCTTCCATTGATAGTTGCTCTGGGTGCTTCTGAGCCAACAAACGACGATTTGAAAATCAAAGAATTATACAATAGAAACCACTTCAGTTTAGGATGGGGTTGTTATCAATTCGGAGATCTTCTATGAGATCGAGCACTTAAGTATGGGTCTTATTTCCATTTTAATTAAACTATTGTAATTTTTATTTTTGTAATTGCTGAAGGATAGATGCGCATGCATATTATATAATAATCTACGCTAATAGATATAATTCAAGAGAAGATAATTCAATAATTCGGAAGGTACAAGTTACAACTTTGTATATCTACATAAATCGTCTGTCTTCGTTTATTGATTTAAGATTCAATACTTCTCAATAAAAATGTCTACACACGCGTAAACAATCCTATTCTATTAGTGAGGATCTGATAGAATGCTTGATTGGTCGTAAATATGAAGGTTTTCTGCACCATTTAGTATGAAATGTGCGTCATCTTGATTCTTATTTTCACTAATCTCAGTGTCTCTTCGTGAAGCACCAGTCAATGGAAGGGAAAAAGAATTATCGAAAGTGTCCTGGTCATCATGATCGTTCTCATCATCTTCATTACCAACACAATCAGTTGAATTATTTTTAGCAGCCGCAGCTCCATTTAGACAATCGGATTCGATATTATTAACATCAGTTATACTAGACCCCTCAGGTTCATTTGAAGTTGTCATGCCATTCGGCAGTAATACGGGAGATTTCAATTTATTATCCTGAATGGTTTCATCTTTGTAGTCAATTGATGAAACATTGCTAGCTCTTGTCGGGGTTGCAGTTTGCGAAATATTCGGCGAAGAATGAAGAGGCCCACTGAACACTTCAGCATTAGGATTGGAAGTTTCTTTATTAGAACTGAAAGGGTCCTCTGCATCAGCGATCAAGTTGTCCAGTCCACCTCCAGACCATCCTTTTCGGGCAATATTTTCGCTTATTTCAATTTGTGCTCGAGCAAGAGTTGCAACATCTCCTAATACTACTTGACATGTGTCCTCCACTAATTCATAAGATTTTTGGTAATAGTCATGCTTCAAGGACTCCAGTTGATCCAACTGTGCTTGCAAAATGGACAAATTTTCCCTATATGATACAAGGTTCCTGATTTTTCTCTTCGCAAGATTCAAGTTGTACTTTTCCTGCAACTTCAACTTCAAACTTTGCTCCTTGAATTGCCTCTTGAATTCCATCTCCTCTTCTTTGAATTTCTTCCCCAGTAGTTCACCTTTGTCGCCTAAGCTGGGAATGACACTGTCTTCACAACAGTTTGCTATAATTCTATCGTGATTAGAAAGCAAGTGAAATAATCCACTTGCATTCAAAAACTTGTCTGCTGTTGTATCACTACACCCTTTTAATCGGGCAATATCGTCTAGTTGGAATGCAAGTTCAGTTGAGCATTGGGCAAGCTCATTCAATTTTGTCGAATAATTAGTCAATTTCGTCATTAGGGCCTTGACGCTATCCTGAGTTTTCATCATATCATCTCGTGATACCAATGTCCTTAATTCTGTAATACTACATGTGCTGCCTCCAGATTTGATGGAAGACGGCCTGCGTAAATTTCCCTGGAGTGTTGTCCCATTAGTCTTCATTGTTTCCCCATTCAAGTCATGAACTCTAGTTGATGACTTTTTGTTTAACAATGAGTAAAACTCTGATAAGTGTGGTGCATACCTTTCTGGAGATACGTCCATAGTATGTAGTGGACTGTTTACTCTTCTATTATTCTACCGTATCGATGTCAAGGAACGACTTACCTTTCTTTGTTATCAAAGCGCAATCTGGCTCAACATCATTTTTATTTTCCTTTTAACCATATCAAAACATATAATGTTTTATTTTTTGGGAGACATTAGAACAAATTTGGTGCCAAAAAAAATATTAGAAGAGTACTAAGTAATTCTAATGGTATTGTGGGCATACGATCCAAAAGAAGATCGAATGAGGTATTGTGTCGGCCGTTTCCAGGTTTACAGTATCTTAAATAATTTATTGGCAAAAGCTAAAGGAAAGGATCCTAGTGAAATACTCAAAGAAAGGGAGAATTTTAATATTATCACGTGGTTTAATGTTGTGTCTGGGTTTTACGGTAAGAAAGCTCTATCCAAAAATTTTCCACTCAGCTAAGAACATCAAGTAAAGTGTCAATAAATGCGAATATCTCACATCAAGAATTCTGTGCGCTAGAATTAGCCTTGACCGTTTAAGCTAGCATGTTTTCACAGATTTTGGGGGTTGGTGTTAAGACACCTGCCACTTTTGCATCTATTTCTAGTTTTGTTTCCAGAAGATATGTGTCCAACGCCGTGAGAAATACTGTGAAACCGGTGGATTCAAGAAAGACATTCTTGATTGATTCCTACAGAGACATTATGGAAAAACACCCAGTTCTCCTATTTTGCCATCACAACAATCTAATGAAAAATGAGACAGCACACTTCAGATATGAAATCAGCAAGGCTGGTGGTAGATTAACAGTTTTGAGAAATAATTTGTTCCAAGTTTATTTGAGAAACTCTCATAAAGATGATCCTGCAGCACCATCAGCTCGTAAGGAACAAAACTGGAAACACCCATTACTCCCATTATTTAAGGGTCCCACTGCAGCAATTTGTTTCCCTGAAACTGATCCTAGCAAAGTTAGTAAGGTATTAAAGTTGCTAGAAAAAGCCCAAGATAAACTATTTGTCGTTGGTGCAAAGGTTGAAAGTGAGGCATACGATGTACAGCAATTGAATACATTCAAGAACTTGCCAACCAAGCCGCAACTACAGGGTGAATTGCTAGGATTATTGCATGTTTTAAGTGGTGCTGGATTGGTCCAGACATTAGAAGCTGGATCAAATGTTTTGTACATGACTATGAAGGCGCATGAAGAGAACATTGACCCTAGCAAAAATAAATCCGAGTAGATTTGAATGATATTCGTCTTGGTAACTACTTTAAAACTTGTAAATATTAAGAAATACTATAAATATTAATAAAGGGTATTTATGCACGTGATAATCTCCTGCTTGCACATTTTTTTTTCCAGTTGGAGTTTAATTTTCATCGCTTTGAATTTACATTGAAAACTTTTCGAAGCGATGAGGCATCCGGAACACCAGAAAACTGCATCTGTTCTATCCCTCTCACTTCACATCGTCACTTCTTTAATTATACTCTGATGAGTCTGAATACCAAGCGTCAGAATTATCTTGCTCAAAAGCAAGACCATCGCAAGGAACTTAAACATGTCAGGATTGATGAGGATGTCATCAAGAGAGTGGACAAGTTAGACTTACCTAAGAAGAAGTTTTACAGACAAAGAGCGCACTCAAATCCATTTAGTGATCATCAACTAGAATATCCATTGAGTCCAGAACAAATGAATTGGTCTAAACTATTTCCTCATTATTATGACGAAGAAAAGAAAGCTATGATAAAGGACGTGACGATAGCCGATATTGGGTGTGGGTATGGTGGATTATTGATTGATCTTTCACCAGCTCTGCCAGATAATTTGATACTTGGTATGGAAATTCGGGTTCAAGTCACCAATTACGTGGAAGATAGAATCATCGCATTGAGAACTAATAATGCAAATGAGAACAAATACCAAAATATCAACGTCCTTAGAGGAAATGCAATGAAGTTTTTACCTAATTTTTTCAAGAAAAGCCAACTGGAAAAGATGTTCTTTTGTTTCCCGGATCCACATTTTAAACAAAGAAAACACAAGGCGAGAATCATAACAAATACTCTCTTAAGTGAATATGCATATGTTTTGAAGGAAGGTGGTGTTATATATACCATTACAGACGTTTTAGATCTTCACGAATGGATGGTAAAACATTTAGAAGAACATCCATTATTTGAGAGGCTAGATTCGGATTGGGAGTCTCAAGATGAATGTGTTGCGATTATGAGAGAAGCCACAGAAGAGGGTAAAAAGGTTGAAAGAAATAAAGGTGACAAGTACGTCGCATGTTTCAGGAGATTGCCAACCCCTGAACTTATTTGAATATATATGTAACATAATTTATATATATATATATATTGAGTTTCCACAAAGGGTGGTTCTCAAAGGAATAAAAACACAAAATATTGTACATGAATTCATATTAAACTTGGTTTGCATTATTTGTGCTGTCGACACCATTCGTGGAGACCGCCCCATACTCCATATTGCTACTACTAGATCCAGCTAAGTTGAGAACCTTTTTGTAAATAAGACTCACTGTCTCAGATCCGCGTCGAATCATTCCAGTAAATGGTTTATCGCTGACTTTTTTTTCTTTCCATTCCAGCACTTGGTTTAAAGTGGGAGGATGAATATCATCTTTGTTCATTGTTGAAAAAGATGAATGAACACTCTTTCGAGATCTTTGAGTTGCAATTGATGGGTTTGTCATGGGAACTTGGCCCAACGGTGGCTCAATATCTTGGGATGAGGAAGAATGGAAACTGAACGTTGATGACCTGTCATCGAAGACAGAATCCATATCCTCTAATCGCAAGCCGGCTGTCTCAGGGAAAACTCTGAAAACAACCCAGAATGATAGAAAACAAGATGTTGCATGTATCAAATACATCTTCCAGTGTATTTTTTCTTGTAAAATTGGCGTCATTATACCGACGAGCCAATTGAATAACCAATTAGTTGCAGTTGATGCAGATGCCATTGCAGATCTGGCTGTCATTGGTGCAATTTCTACAGGATATAACCATGGAATAGGACCCCAACTATAGCCAAAGAAAGCATTAAAAATAATCACAAACAATACAACTAGTTTTGGTGTATATGAATGATTAGACCAAAGTGATATGGAAATTGCCACCAACGAAATACCCATAATTATTGCACCAGACATTAAAATCGGTTTTCTACCCCATTTATCAACAAGTTTCCAGGGGAATATAGTAGATATCACATAAATTATTGAGTTGATACCAGTCATCAAAAGGGCTTCTCTACCCATCCAGCCTGCTTGTTCAAATACTAATGGAGCATAATAAGAAATCACATTAATACCGTTCAACTGTGCAAACATTTGGGAGCTCATCGCAATCAACATCCGCGTTCTATACCTTTTAAAAGCAAATAGAATGGATTTTTTCTCCCCTTCTAACCTCGATATCAGAACGGCTTCTTTGATCATCTTATATTCCTGGTGGGCATCTACATCAACAACGTCACCATTGCTGTGCAAGTCAGCGATGACTACGAGGCCTTCTACATCATGGTCATGGTTCAATAGCCAACGGGGCGTCTCTACTATCACGAAAGAGCCCACAAATAACAACGATCCCATGATGCACTGAATAAACAAAGGTAACCTCCAGGACATATTCGACTGGATGAAGCTGCAAGCATAATCCACCCACACACTGGATGCATAACCAACGATGTTCCCAGTAAACTCAATACAGGCCAACTTACCCCTATTATGAGGTGGACTGATCTCTGATTGATAAATAGGGACAATGGTACTGAGCAAACCTACTCCAACACCACTAATTATCCTACCAATCACCAAATGGCTCATTTTTTGGGCAAAAGTCTGGCCTAGGCCTCCCATAATAAAAATCAAAGAGCCGTACTTTATAGTAAACCTTCTTCCAAACTTTTCACCAATCTTGGATACCAAGAGAGATGATACCAAAGCTCCAATTTCCAAAATTGAGACCATATTACCGATTGTAGCTGCAGAAGGATCATTAAAAGCAGCCTTAAAATATGGTCCAGTAATAATGCCTGACATCACACCTTGATCATATCCAAATAGGAATACCCCCAAAGATACAAAAATCGACGTAAAATATAGCAATGTCTTCCCCGTCAAAATACTGTCCTTAACTTGTAAGTGTTGCGTATTATTTGGGGGAACCTGCTGTTCCGGTGCATTTGCAACTATTCCCCCGGTAAAACTATTTCGGAACTGGTACTCATTGTTGTAACAGCTCTCTTTGAGCAACGATGGATTTCCCTGTTTTGAGTGCTCTACTTTCTTACTAAGCGGATCCCTTTCCCCATTTTCAGACGAATTCTGTCCGACTTGGCCAAGATCAACTTCACTTGAAGAAACGCCCTCTCGCACCAGCTCACTACGTTCTTTATGTGGATCAGTTTCCATGATTGTGCCCATTTTATTATCCTGTATCTACTTCTATATCCTATTTTAATTCTTTATGCCAGTATTAAAGGTTGGAACCTGGGAATATAATGGCAGTCAACTTAATCCTGGCGCACCCTGACCACACTTGAGCAAAAAAAACAAATTTTATCAGATTATCTCAGTTAACTTCTTTCTTCACGCAGATCAGTCGACGACAGTTTAGGATCTCTAGTGATGTACTCTTTCCAATCGGATAACCAACTGTCTTCTAGAACCACTTTATATTCTACCATTCATTGTTTCGCACATATCTGCACGAATATATACATGTATATATTTATATATTATTTATACCCCATAATTAGGCAGGATTGTATGATAAATGCTGCTCACTCAGTGCCTTGCGTGTGTTGTCAGGGAAAAAAATCGGGGATACGCTTTTCAAGGAAATGAACGGACGTCATTGGCACGTGATTTTTATTTGCCCTAATTGGGTATGATTTAAAGTATCACGTGAATTTGAAGTAACGACCCAGTGAAATGTTCGGGTAATCATAAAACCATCTCTGCCCGTTTTTTTTCTATTCTCTTTTCGGCAATTCGAGCTGATCAAGGAAGAATCGCAGCTTAAAAACACGTCCCCGCCATGCCCATCCCTGCGGCAATTGAGTATGGTATGTTGATTAGCCTGCTAGCATTGTAGGTATGAACTGCCACCTTTAATGCCTGTGCGCGATTGAGCACGGAAGTTTGCCCAGGCTATGGTTACGTTCGTACCTGCTGAGGGCGTACCTGCTGCGCCTTAATGGCAATATAATTTCTCTTTTAGGAATTGCGCACAGAAAAACGCAAGAAACGATACGAAATTTCCGCATTCCTATTATGGAAGATCCATAACTTCGGGACGCGATGATGGTTTCTTTTGGCGTGCGACAGAAGTTTTTGGACTAAAAGATCTAAAATCGGTCATACGACGGGTGAGAGCCCTGCCGCTGTTCTGAGGCGTCAGCATGAGGTTGAAAAAAGATGGCGTAGTTGAAAGCGCGAGTGCGTGCGCATTGGGATCGAATGGTTATGTTTCGTATGGTAGACGTGGTACTATTGTTCCTTGGAAATCAATGGTGGTGGTTGTGCCTGGCAGTAGTGCTGGAAAGGAAATAAGATTGTGAGCTGGAAATTGTAGGTGAAAAAGGTAGAAAGCGGTGTAGAGAGATTTGAAACCGAGTCTTTCAAATAGCTTTCCAAAGAAAAGGTGGCTGAAAATGTTCCACAAATTGGCACTATGAACCACGAAAAGTTTAAGGACTTGCTTGAGAGGGAAGCGTAGATAGCCTATGGTCGTTTCAGGTTCGTTTTATGTAGATTTTGGTTTGTGAGGATGAAAGATTATTGAACCATTGTATAAATATGACGAGGTCAATGGTTAGAGCAAGGAAGTTTCATCATCAAACTGTTGTTGTCAAACAGACAAAAGTTATATCCACACAGGTACCGGTATTTCGAAAAATCGAAATAATCGCAGGTTTGTTGTAGCGACTTCAGGATATTCAAAGGTAATAGAAATGAAATTCGGCCGCATTTTTAGCACAGTTGCATTAAGCTCTTTGGTTTACGGTGGACACGTACACAACAATCACGAATTCAATGAGAAAAGAGATGTGACAGTAATAGTCACCCAACTGGTAAATGAGAATGGACAAGTTTATGCTGCAACAAACAAGCCGGAGACAACGACAGCTTCAGTAGCTGCAACTACAAGTGCACAAACCACCACGTTGACACCATCTACCACTTACAATGATGCATCTTCAAGTTCCTCTGCCACTTCAAGTTCTTCGAGTAGCACTAGTAGTTCCTCGGGTGAATATGGAGGCAGCGGTGGTATCACCTATTCTCCATATACCAATAGCGGCAGTTGTAAAACTTCTTCTGAGATAGAGTCTGATATTAAGTTCTTATCGCAATTTGACATTATTAGAATCTACGACACAGACTGTGAAGCAATGTCGGCAATTTTGTCTGCGATGGGTTCTGATCAAAAATTAATGGTTGGTATTTACTACATCGACAATATTGCATCTAGTGTCAGCCTAATCGAATCTGCATTTGATGGTGATTACTCTCAGCTGTACGCAGTCTCAGTTGGAAACGAATTGGTTAACTCTGGAGACAATACCCCAGCCGAAATTCTCACAGCAGTAGAGTCGGCTAGAACGCAGTTGACCGCTATTGGTTATACAGGTGACGTCGTTACAGTTGACACTCTGGTCGCGGTGGAAGATAATACTTCAATGTGCAGCATTGGTGATTTCCTTGCAGTTAACTCACATCCATACTGGGATGGTAACGTGGATCCAGAAGATTGTGGTACATGGTTGCAGACTCAAATCGAAAACTTGTCAAGTACTTGTGGTGGTGACAAGACAATATTAATCACTGAAACTGGGTGGCCAACTGAAGGTTCCACATACGGAACCTGTGTTCCTTCTAAAACAAATCAAGAAACCTGCATCAACTCTATAATCGAAACTTTAGGATCTCAAGTCATTCTGTTCACCACATACAATGATTATTGGAAGAGTGCTGGTAGTTACGGTGTTGAACAATATTGGGGTATATTTGGGGATAGTAGCGAGTAAATTATTATATGGTCCCGAGTCTCTGCTCTTATCGACATGACATGATCTTTAAAAATAATTGGAATATAATTTCCTCTAAGGTTATATATGTAATGTTCATGCGTCTCATGACGAAATCCTGAATTGTTTTGCACTACCCTAGCATTTTCCTGCAACTCGAAATCGTAAGCGGAAACTTTTCAAATCAACGAGTCTTCATATTTCTCTGTTCAAACGCATCGTTTGCCTTACTGCTATCAACAGCTCTAGGCAACTTAAGCATATACGCGAACATTCTCTAATAATTATATACCAAATATACCATTTATGACTTCTAACATTTTGTAAAGCTTTATAAACATTGCAATTGCTCAAATCACTCGTTGCTGTACATTCCCAATATGATTCAACTTTTAAATAGGCACTGTGCCACATAGTTACATGCTATCTCATAGGGCTTTGCTACCAAAAGTTGTTCCAGATCACTAGCAGGCAAGGCATTTACCGCTTTGGATCGCTGATCACTAAAAAAATAGCTAAAAAAAAAAATGAAAAAAAGGAAAAAAAGGAAAAAAATGAGAGGAAAGACTAGAGATCAGGCTTGGTATCCGAGAGATCGCAGGGCACTTGTTTCAACATCAAGCACCCAGAGAAGACAAATAAAAGAGCAAGATCTTAAATTTTGTCTAAGAAGTTATTCACCTTATCTTCCATTCTGGGCGGTAATCTACTTATTGGAACATATCTTCTACCATCGAATCTTCTTCACCGTAAAACAGATATCTGCGGAAGATGTTGGTTTTCAAATGGTTACTATTATTAGCGTTCTCGGTAAGGCCAACATTACAACAACTAACAAGTAATGTACAAGAAAATGCGAGCTCAAGTAACTCGACGATTGCCTTAACATCGGTGGGGCTGTCTTCTGTATCATCATCCGATGTACAGGGTTCCTCATCTGGGACAGAGATCAGCAGTTCCAGCGTAATTAGCAGTTCCAGTTCAATGGAGATGACTGGAACATATTCAAGTGCTATTGCGTCTTCTTCCTCGTCCAGCACTTCAATATCAAGTGAAATATTTTCAGAATCAAACACAGCGTCTTCAGCAGTTTCGAGTAGGAACACTACAACGTTGCAAAGCACAAGCTCGCTATCGATTGTGTCCAGTGAAAACGCATCTTCCTCTTCTTCTTCGAGCATTTCCTCCTCATCTTCAGAGAGTGGTTCTTCAAGTGACCATTCTTCCTCATCTTTTACGCCAACCAGCTCAAGCTTGACGGAGAGGCAGAGCTCTTCACAATCATCATCCCTATCAACCACTGATGCAGCGACGCTTACTTCGGTCATTAATGGTGTGACAGTAGCACTTAATAGCTACACAACGATAACACTAACTGCTACTCCAACATCACAATCTAAATCCAGTAGTTCTGGTCTAAGTTCGAAAAATAAAAAGATTGTCATTGGATGCGTTGTTGGTATCGGTGTTCCTTTACTCATAGTTGCTTTGATTTTAACGTACGTGTTTTGCGTTAAACCAAGAAGGACGAACTTCCTCAACTCTGATGGAAAAATTGTAACGGCATATACTGCTGGGAAATTTTCTAGGTGGTGGAAGACAATGATGGGGAAAAAGTTAGATGATTATGAGACCTCTTCACCAGAAAACGACATTAATGTTTCTAATGACGTTCCACAACAGGCAACTGCGGGAGAAAATAGTAATCACCGTAAGTCACATTCTAACGAGCTGATGCTAGAGGAAGAGAAATATTATGATGATGATGGAAATGAGTTGAACGGTAGAAATTACTGATTGTTCGGAACCGTTCACATTCTGATTTATTCGTTTTCCTTTGTATCTACCGTACGAAGAGGCCATTCCTGAAAAAATTTTACAACGTACGATAGAAAATACTTGTTTCATTGTTTTGCAGATGCTTCAAAAATTCTTCGTTTCCTGTCGTCACTCGTTGGACCATAAGCCTTCAAGTCAGAAAGGCTATCTCATTGCGGTATTTTCCTTTGGAATAACCATCACCAACAGAAACAAAATGAAAACTACATTATGAAACCCTTAACTAATTATGGCTATCTAAATTTAGATGAAAAGCCACGCAATTCGCATATATCTACACCTGCATAAAAACTCCAAATGTTCCAATATACCTATATGTTTTTACTGATCTTCGTCCACTGGTGAATCCTGGAAAGGGACACCCCAATAAATAGATAATAAAGCATTGTTTTTTAAAATTACTCGCCATAATTTATTATGCCCTTTTGCATCATATTTGTCCGACGCCTACGTTCAATGGTTACTCTTTCGCTTGTCGTTTTATGGCAACTAAAGATGCCTCGTCCTCACATGTCTTGCAAAGCTCCAAAGCTCTCACGTGGCATTTTTTCATAGGGTAACGCGTTTATCAGATTTGAAATATGTTTGCGAAGTTCGGCAAAAAAAAAGCACAGATGTTCTGTATACAAAATTAGAAGAAATACGAATATAGAAAACAGTATAGGAACAAGAAATATTCGACGACCTGTAGACAGCACCTTAGTTTTAAATTGACAGGTACAATTCTTGTCACTATTGTGGTGGAAGATCGCTAATTCGGAGCCCTAAAGCTTGAATTGCATTGACATACGGTGGCCTTTTTAGCAACCATATTTTTAGCTTGAGAAAGCAACAAGCGTTAAAAGAAGAAGCATAATGAGTGACAATCCATTTGATTCTTATCTTGATAGAGATAAATCTATTGCACTTGATGCGCTTTCAAAACCCAATGCTTCACTTCACTTTTGCACCATGTCGATCGAAGATACTCTTTCAGAATTGACTTCTGACATTAAAGATGGTCTTTCGAATCCTTCAGATATATCTTATCGTAAATCCATATATGGTCTTAATGAGGTGGTTTCTGAAGAGGATGAATCTTTATTAAAAAAATTCTTGGGTACCTTTGTGGAGGATCCGTTGATTTTATTGTTAATTGGTTCAGCTGTAATTTCATTTTTGATGGGTAACATAGATGATTCGATCAGTATCGCCCTGGCTATTATTATTGTTGTCACGGTCGGATTCGTTCAAGAATATAAATCTGAAAAATCTTTGGAGGCTTTAAACAAGCTTGTACCAGCAGAGTGTCACTTGATCAGATCAGGGCAACTATCGCATGTTCTAGCTTCAAACTTGGTTCCAGGTGATGTGGTTGAATTTAAGGTTGGTGACAGGATACCCGCTGATTTAAGAGTACTTGAATCTACCGATTTATCGATTGACGAAAGTAACTTAACTGGTGAAAATGAACCAGTTCACAAGTCGAATATTGCTGTTGATCCCGCCAGCTACTCAGAGATACCAGGTGGAATAATCCCTGTTGGAGATAGAAGCTGTGTTGCATACATGGGTACTCTAGTGCGAGAAGGACATGGGAGGGGTGTTGTTGTTGCTACAGGTAAAAGTACCGTGTTTGGTTCTGTATTTGAAATGATGAATAATATTGATAAACCAAAAACACCTCTTCAGACTGCTATGGATAAATTAGGCCAGGACCTATCATACATGAGCTTTGCTCTCATTGGTGTGATTTGTTTGGTGGGGATACTACAGGGAAGGTCATGGCTAGAAATGTTTCAAATTGCCGTTTCATTAGCTGTCGCGGCCATTCCTGAGGGTTTGCCTATTATCGTTACGGTAACCCTCGCATTGGGAGTTTTAAGAATGGCAAAGAGAAAAGCAATTGTTAGGCGCTTGCCAAGTGTTGAGACACTTGGTTCCGTTAATGTAATATGCTCAGATAAGACGGGTACATTGACCGCAAATCACATGACCGTATCTAAGGTCTGGTGTTTGGGTAGTATGGAAAACAAGACAAATATATTGTCTCTTAACAAGGTAAAACAGAAGACAGCCAACATTGAGCAAGATGTAAGACTCACTCTTAAAATTGGTAACATTTGCAATAACGGTACTTTTTCCAAGGAACATGTGAAGTTCTTAGGAAATCCCACCGATATTGCGATTTTGGAATCATTGCAATACTTCAACATGGTTGATCAGAGATCCTCAGTAAATAAGCTGGGAGAGATATCCTTTAATTCGAAGAGAAAATTCATGGCGGTCAAGACAGTCGATGCAAATGAGAAGATGGTCGTGTATGTAAAGGGTGCATTTGAAAAGATCGTAGAAAAGTCGACTCACTACACAGGAAAAGATGGTAAAACTTATAAACTCAAATCTGGTGACAAAGAGCTTATCAAGGATTGTGCTGCCTCATTGGCCTCAGAAGGTCTCCGTACTCTCGCATTTGCACAGCGTGAGCTATCTCATGCAGACTCTAATGAGGAATTCTCTGAGGATTCAATCACTAATCTGACCTTTGGTGGCCTGATTGGAATGAATGATCCTCCTCGACCAACTGTCCGCCCTGCTATCGAAGAACTACTACAAGGGAGTGTTCATATCATCATGATCACTGGTGATGCTGAAAATACTGCTGTTAGTATTGCAAGACAAATTGGTATACCGGTTATAAACCCCGAGTACAATGTTCTAACCGGTGATAAATTAGATCAAATGAGTGACGATCAACTAGCTGCAGTTATTGACCATGTCAATGTTTTTGCCCGTGCTACCCCCGAACACAAATTAAATATTGTTCGGGCGTTGCAAAAACGAGGGGATATTGTTGCAATGACTGGAGATGGTGTGAATGATGCTCCAGCCTTGAAACTTGCTGATATTGGTGTCGCAATGGGTAGAATGGGTACAGATGTTGCCAAAGAAGCGTCAGATATGGTTTTAACTGATGATGATTTCAGTACTATTCTAACTGCGATAGAAGAAGGTAAAGGAATTTTCAACAACATTCAAAACTTTTTGACTTTTCAACTTTCTACTTCGGTTGCAGCATTGTCTTTAGTAGCAATTGCAACAGCAGCTAGACTTCCAAATCCCTTAAATGCAATGCAAATTTTATGGATTAATATCTTGATGGATGGTCCTCCAGCACAATCTTTAGGTGTTGAACCAGTTGATCACGAGGTAATGAGAAAACCTCCAAGAAAACGTACGGACAAGATCTTAACTGATCAGGTATTGAAAAGACTTTTAACAAGTGCCTCTTTCATTATTCTGGGGACAATATATGTCTTCGTCAAAGAAATGGCCGAAGACGGTGAAGTGACTTCGAGAGATACTACAATGACTTTCACTTGCTTCGTCTTTTTCGATATGTTTAATGCTTTAGCTTGCAGACACTCAACGAAATCCATCTTTGAAATCGGTATCTTTGCAAACAAAATGTTCAACTATGCTGTCGGTTTATCACTACTTGGTCAAATGTGCGCGATCTATGTACCATTCTTCCAAAGTATTTTTAAGACAGAAAGTTTGAGCCTTGGTGATTTGGTATTTCTTTTAACAATCAGCAGCTCCGTATTTTTTGCCGATGAGCTGAGAAAATATTATTACAAAAAGAATTCTTCGATGGACGCATACCGTACCTCAGTGGTGTAGATTAGCAAAATCAAACAAGTTTTAAAGCTTATTTGTATATTACACAAAATGAAATAATTTATAAAGCATTCATTTTTAATCGCAAACGTCAAAATTCTATCACATTGTTACTTGCGGCCTTTTTTAGACGGTTCATAATGGCCAAGCCTTCACCGCTAAGACCAGTCCCTTCCACAATAATCAAATCCACATTATCCTCTTCATCTACCTTTCTTAATAGCGCAAATAAGTTGGATTGAATTTCCTTTCCTGTATGACCCAAAGTTTCATAAACACATTTACCTTCAATGAAGTTCCTATCTAGTTTTAGACTGCTCAAGAAGGCGACGTTTTTGGCCCCACTTTCCTTTATTATTTGATTGATGTTGCTTCTTAGTTCATCAATGCTGATCTTTTCTTCGACCGTAGAACCTGGCACAAGGAGTATGACTTTGGCTTTAGGTGAATAGTGTCTGTATTTCATACCTGGAGTTTTGACCTTTTCGTTTAGATTCACCGTTTCTTTCGTTTCCACTAAACAGTTTCGCCACTGAGATCCACCTATCTTTAAAATATCTTCGTACGTAAATCCACCCGGTCTTAAAAGCATCGGAGGGGTGACCAAACCATCAACAACGGTGGACTCTACCCCGACCTGACACATTCCACCGTCCAGAATCAATGGGATCTTTCCGTGTAAATCATGGTATACATGATGAGCAGTAGTAGGAGAAGGTCTTGTCGATGCATTAGCTGATGGGGCCGCAATGGGAGTATCGCTCAATGCAATCAATGCACGAGCTACTGGGTTTGCTGGAATCCGGCATGCAAAAGTTGGCTGCCCAGCTGTCGTTAATGCCGATAATTTGGTCCCATTTTCAGGAATCGTCAATAAGATCGTCAAAGGCCCTGGCCATAGCTTCTCCACCAAGGGATGATATATTTCAGGAATGTGTGCTAACGGAGCTGCATCTGCATCTGAATAGATGATTCTATTCAACTGCGCCAGCGACGATACGTGTGAGATCAGTGGGTTATCACTAGGTCTGTTCTTTGCCAGGTATATGTTCCGTACTGAATCATCGTTCAAAGACGAGCCCCCTAGACCATACACAGTCTCTGTTGGGAAAGCAACGGTTCCAGAAGAATCACCAATGATTTTGGCAGCTTCAAGCAAATTTCTTTCTGTCTCAGCGCAAGTGATCGTAGGCAAAGATCCATCAATGTGAGCTGTGGGAGAGAAATAAATACAGCTCGGATCAACTTTAAGAATCTTAGTTACTAACGACATTGTTTTTTTGGGTAGCATCCATTCACTTTAATACCAATCTCCACCAACAAAGCTTGTACTGATGAGTACTTTCAATTCCATCCTGCTCATCGCAAATGATATATGCTATAAAGACAATCGCATCCAGAAGCATGCAGCTTGAAAAAAATTAAAAAAAGCAAAGAAAAAAAGAATTAATCTGTCATAGAAGCATCGCTGACTATACCTCGCGAGAATAACAACTGTTTTACATATTCAAGAACGATTTTAAAATTGGTGTCGAACCAACCCGAAAGCTATGCTTAATGCTTGTATACTAGTTTATCATTTCAGATCTGCAGATAACCTTAGATATGATCATTGTCCAAAATTGGACAGTCACACGGCACTTCCTATTACTTAAAATAATTCAAGGTATTAATCATCATTTTTCTAGAACAAAGCATAGCTATACCACGCTGGAAAATCCACTGATTTGTCAAGAACGGTTAGCGTCTTTTTGCTGTCATACTCTATACACTCTCGTTGGAGGTTACACATTAAAAAGTTATATTGAAAGATGAAAAAAATTTAATTCATGCCAGTTTTTTTTTATCCTAGATTTAGAGCGCTGATGCGGAATTCAGAAAAAAAAAAAGTAATATTAAATTAGGAAGTCTCGAGGCTTCTTATTGGCAGGTGATAGTCAAAGCTCTGTTAGGGCTTTATTTTTTTTAGGATCATACAAATTTAATGAACACTCCAAGTATTGCGCTTCTAATGTTCAGGCGACGTGTATTTATACCAAGACAGTGTACGTGACCTTATAAGGTGCGGTGTCAAGATGGTGAATCTTTTTCAGTCTCATGGCTTATAATCTAGTTACCCTTATTTATAATTTACAAAACACTTTCTGGATATGCGAAAGTTATTATAAAGGCGTACAATGTGTATGCTAATACGGACACACTTGGCTCCTTTTGGTCTAGTCTGATAGTGAGTTAACTGCTACTTTGGTTTTAATTCAAATTTGGCGATGAAAGGTAACGGTGGGAATATGAAAGATGCTTTAATTGATAGGGATGATGACATCAATCCTTTTGAAGAGGAATACTCTAGCACTCAAAATGGCCCCACTATGACGCCTTATGAGCCAGATTTTGAAGAGGAAACAACTGCACAAGCTGGAAGCTCGAAATCTGAACATGTAGCTGCAGGCAGCACGTCAACTGTTTTTTCAAGGCTTTCGCCCTATTTCCAGGTTGACAGCATAACCTTGCAACGAAAAATAGTCACTGCGCTAAAACTTAAAGAATTGAGCTCGTTGAGAGACCAAGAAATTCAAAACAATATACAGTTGGATCTTTATAGCGCAGTGTGGATTACTGCTACCGTTGTCATGGCTTTATTTATCTGCACCAGCGGTGCAGTAGTACTCGAATCCATAATCAAAAATCAGCTGTTGCCCATGACAGATTTTGACAATATGCTAAATGATCTCTTCTTGTTCTATGGCTACCTGATCTCAGCGCCATTAGCTTTGTACATATTCAGCCGGTTTATGATCAAGGAACCTATTGACCTTGTGAGCACTATCGATTGTTATGGAATCAGCAATGTCGTCTGGATACCTGTCTCGTTTTTGTATGTTTTGACAGGATTGTTTGGGTCGCTGCGCAGTTGGTTCCGTTGGGGGTTGGTTATACTTGCCGCGGTTTACAGTGGTCTCATAATCGGGATTCAGATCAAGTCCTTGACTAGAGAAATTTCGAAGGGTAAACTGCTCTTCCATTTGAGCATCTTTTTGCATGTGCTTTTCGCACTACTGGTTAGGTTAATAGTAATGTAATGGAAAAGCTAAATATCCAGTGGATATCCATGCCAAATAGACATCTTTGCAAGTATCAATAGCGTACCACAACACTAAAACGATAGAAACCCTTAGGGTGAAATATATATATATATATATATGTATGTATATGTATTTACTAATGAGAGGTTCAAACTAAATATTTGTGTATCTCTATACGTTTTGTGTTCCTGACTCCAAATAGAGCTTCCTAACACGCAAACAGCCATATCGCACCTAGCGCCCCACCCCTTCAACTAAAATCGAAACTTGACCGCTGATAAAAAAATTTTCCGAAGTTTTTTTATCAACAATCATAGACGAGTCCCCCCGCCAACTAATCAAGCGTGTACCCGGCAGAGAGATAATCCTTCACCGTGAAATCACCCAAGGAACCCCTCTTACCTAACTTCTTATTCAAATTCGAATACACCGCAACGTCTGCACGTGTGAATCCTTTGCTAAAATTACATGCACACCCTTTCTTCTTCCAGCATGATGAACACGGAGTAAACACAATCAGCTTATCAAGGTGTCTGACGAGCGACATGTCCTTTCTTTCCCTTAACTGCTGTATAATTTCTTTAGGAATCTTCTCTAATATCCTCTCTGGACAATGTTCAATGGAAAGCGGACAATGTAAAGATTGATGCTCAGTCTCTCTATCAGCCATCGAAAATAGCCATCCGTCCTGCCACAGCACTATAATCGTAGCATCGCATTTGATCTTCTTTGACCGGCAAACATCACAGCTGGGCCCGGTCCTTTGTCTCTTCCATTTAGACGAAGAAATTACCTTCGTACCAGAAACCTGCAATTGCGACACAGTCTCTATTCTCAACTCTGCCTTATCAAGCGAGGGAGATTCTGTCGGAGTAGTAGATGTGGACGACCCTGACGTATTGCACGGCAAGGGTGAACTGTACCCCTCACTTTCAGTAACATGCCCCTCTTCACCGTCTTCATCGCCTTCTTGGCGATTTCGCTTCCCCTCTCTCACGTGATCTAGTATGTATTCGCTTTCTCCACTTGTCACCATAGCTGCTGTCGCCAACCGCGCAAGTCCGTCAAACTCCGTTATATGCTTACCCTGCCACGTCTGTCCGCTCCAACCTAAGCAACTTTTCATCCCTGCGTCACTATCCCATCCACTTTGTTTTAATCCGGGTAACAGTAGGACCGTCTTCTCTCCTTCATGATCATTTTTGATTGCTATACTTCCAGCCATCATCTTCTCGTGGTTCTTTTACTCTCACCTGCTCTTATTCCTTCCCCCACTAAGAACTTTACTCTCAGAATTTTTACCCTTGATCTCATCCGCTTTCTCCTTCTCCCGCTATATATACCCTCACGCTTATTGCCCGCCTGGCGTTCTGGCCATTCAACTCCGCTTCATCCTGCCATTCTTGTTTTACCCTACTCTCTTTTTTTCACTCGCTCACTTACTGTATTCTCCAAATCTTACGTCTACGGGTTCAGCCTCTCCTCTCTTCTTTCCGGACTTCCAATTCTTCAGCGCCTTAGACAAAGGATTCTGTCTCTGATCTCGCGCCACTCCCATGCGATTACTGCATGCTGCATTTTTTTTTCTTCTTTTGTGCCTGGCACCTCGTTCGCATGTGCCAACTGATACCACGATAATTGATTCGGCGTTGGCGTTGATTGGAATTTGGTGGTACTCTGCGCTGTTGATGTGGCGTAGGCGAGAGACAGAGCGAGTTTCAGGTGTCGCCAGATTTACTCCGACATTGTTACTCCGACCCCCTAGAAAGGCTCGTATCATGGAAATGGAATCGGAGAAACTGACGAGTCGGGGTAGGTAGACGTCCGGAAGAGCCGGTCACCTTGGGTTAAAGGTGTCATGGGATCACAGTCCACGGCGACCAAAGGCTTCCTGTAAAGCTGGGCGGGGGTTTTTTAATCCGAAGGACAGAGAGGAGGTGGGGCTGGAATTCGAAGTGAGGGGCAGTGCCAAATGCAGTTGATAAGATGCCTAAACCGCCAAGAGTCGGTTAAGGGAGAAATTTGAAAATAATCTTTGCACGTGGATATTAGGATTGATGTTGTTGTAAGGTGTCACGTGGGGTGGTTGACGCGTGATCGGTATTTGTTTTTCTTTTTCTTTTCTTTTCCAACCATCTTGCTCGTTTTTACGTGTAAACGTAAACAGTGCGGTAGAGGATAGTTGTGAGGTTTCTCCTAGTACTGGGGAGATATTGAATATACAGTGGCATTTTGATACAGTATATCACATCTCATCTTCAGATACCTTCTATTAAAACTGTAGAAAGGGCTAGAAAGTTTAAGCAATGGGGAAGCGAAGGTTACCTGATAGACCACCGAATGGTATAGGAGCAGGTGCAAGGCCAAGTTTGAGGCCACGGAGATTGGACACGAATCAGGCCTTGGGTGTTTTGACGCAACCTTTTAAGGTGCCATTCAAAGTGGACAAAACAGTCCACGCACAGAGATATGGGGTTCGAAAGGCAAGAAGAGCAGTTACGTGCTACAGTGGAATGGATTCAACGGTAGAATTTAAGGGCACCAAGCGGAAAGATGCCTTGTCGCTATCGAGGCTAGGCTCAGAGCCTGACAGGCTGGACCGTATTGAAACAACGTTAAGAAGATCTTTTACGGTACCGATAAAGGGGTATGTGGGACGGCATAACATCCCGCTTGCACTGGGTACGAAGGCGAAGATAGTGATTCCACCAAGACCTTTACATGATCCAACAGATGAGTTGGCGATAGTTCTTTATGATCCAAGTGTGGATGGAGAGATCCCACAACAGACGGACGAGGAGTGGGAAATGCTGAAGGAAGCAGCACAAGCATCCAGTGTGAAAACCAGTAATACTGGCAGTGGAAATGATGTCTTACAAAGCAATGAGGGTGGACGGGAAGCGTCACCTGGAACTGGACATCCGAAGATGCTTTCAAATGGTGTGAAAAATAAATCGTTGCTAGAATTGTTAGGTAGTGCGGATCCAGAAAACTTGAAGTTCCCAAATGTTCCTGTGGTTATTGATCCAAAATTGGTCAAGATATTAAGACCGCATCAAGTTGAAGGTGTCAGGTTTCTTTACCGTTGTGTGACAGGACTTGTCATGAAGGATTTTTTGGATGCTAAGAAAGTGTTGGATTCGGATATTTCTTTGAGCCAGCAGGGAGCTGTTGGAGATAAGGACAGCACTGGTGATAAGGAAGTAGATATTGAAAAGGTGGATGAGAACTCTAGAAATAGAGGGGCATATGGGTGCATTATGGCAGATGAAATGGGATTAGGAAAGACGCTACAGTGCTTGGCTCTATTGTGGACCCTTCTGAAACAAGGACCGCAGGGCAAACGGACTATCGATAAATGCATTATTGTGTGTCCGTCTTCTCTGGTAAATAATTGGGCAAATGAGATAGTCAAATGGCTAGGACCGAATACTTTGTCAGCATTAGCCGTGGATGGGAAAAAATCAAGTTTAAATAATGTCTCTGTATCAGAAGCCGTGAGACAATGGGCCTCTGCTCAAGGAAGAAATATTGTTAAGCCAGTCCTAATCATTTCTTATGAAACTTTGAGGCGAAACGTCGAGCACTTGAAAAATTGCAGAGTGGGTTTGATGTTGGCAGACGAAGGGCATAGGTTAAAAAATGCTGACTCTTTGACATTCACATCTTTGAATTCAATTAAATGTCCACGGCGTGTCATTCTCTCAGGAACGCCAATCCAAAACGATTTGTCGGAATACTTTGCATTATTGAACTTCTCTAATCCAGGTTTATTAGGCTCAAGAAATGATTTCAGAAAAAACTTTGAGGCACCGATTCTGCAGGGACGGGACGCCTCGGCGACCGATGAAGAAGTAAAGATAGGAGCAGAAAAACTGCAAAAACTTTCAAGCATCGTTTCCAAATTTATCATCAGACGTACGAACGATATTCTCTCCAAATATCTACCCTGTAAGTATGAGCATGTGATATTCCTAAATTTAACCCCATTCCAGAAATCCCTGTATCAACACTATATTCAATCAAGAGAAGTTAAAACATTAGTTAAAGAAAACACAAAACAGCAGCCTTTGAAGGCTATTGGTCTATTAAAAAAGTTGTGCAATCATCCTGACCTTCTAAATTTGGATGAAGATATAGAAGATGCGGATGGTTTAATCCCGGATAACTACCAATCCTCTATGGATTCCAACTTTGGCCGTACTAGAAAACCCGTTCAAACTTGGTGCTCAAGCAAATTCTCAGTACTTGAGCGCTTTTTATATAAAATCCACACCGAATCGAATGATAAGATAGTGTTGATTTCCAATTATACTCAGACATTAGATTTAATTGAAAAAATGTGCCATAACAGCCACTATGGTGTGTTGAGATTGGATGGTACGATGAATATAAACAAAAGACAAAAGTTAGTTGATCGATTTAACGATCCAGAAGGACAAGAATTTATTTTCTTGTTAAGTTCAAAAGCCGGTGGTTGTGGTATTAACTTGATTGGTGCTAACAGGTTGATCTTAATAGATCCTGATTGGAATCCTGCTGCGGATCAGCAAGCTCTCGCGCGTGTTTGGAGAGACGGACAGAAAAAGGATTGCTTCATTTACCGATTTATAAGTACAGGTACTATTGAGGAAAAGATCTACCAACGTCAATCAATGAAGTTGAGCCTAAGTTCATGCGTTGTTGATGAGAAAGAAGATGTTGAGAGGTTATTTAGTTCTGATATTTTGAAGAAACTATTTAATTATGATACCAACACACTTTGTGACACCCATGACACTCACAACTGTAAACGTTGCAAAAATGGCAAGCAAGTCATGAAAGCCCCTGTAATGTTGTATGGTGATGCAACGACTTGGAATCATCTCAACCACGCAGCATTGGCAAAAACAAATGACCACCTCCTAAAAAATGAACATCACTTCAATGATATCAGTTTTGCTTTCCAGTACATCTCACATTAAAGTGAATTGATTGTATGCACTGAAATATTTTCTTTAGCTCCTCAATTAAATAGAAGAATTTTATTTATCTGATAAGTCTTTAAAAGTTTGTATATGCAATAAGATTCTTTAGAGAAACATAATTTGGTATATCATTTTTATCTACTATCGAGGGCGTATTTCAGTATTCGGATTAAATATTAGCGAAAATAACAATTCCAAAAACATCCATTGATTAAATTAGATCGTATAATACATTGACAAGAACGAGTAAAGGTAATAGATCCTCTTACAGGTTAGTCATTAAATCATCGATATCAGCAAAATCAACAGGTAGAGCATCGGGCGGTGAGTGGTTATTGCCTTCACTTGTAGCGCTGAAAAGTGAGTTATTATCGATATAAGACTGATTTAAAAGATTCGATTGCTTCAAAGCGTGATGAAAATCTGGTGCTAGAGAGGAATCCAAGAAAGGTTGAGGTGAAGTTGTCAAAACATTCAGGCTTATTGGCTCACCGTTTTGAGTGTTACCACTTAAAAGAGTATTGACAGAATCGGGAGGAGAATGTTTTTGCAGCATAGCTGCCGAGTTTGTTCCAATTTCAGGCTCCTCAGGTAGAACCATAGATCTTATAGGTTTTCTGGCCATACTTGAACTGGATTGTTTATGCAAGTTCCTTTTACCATCTTCATACCGATGGTTTTTATGAATACTCACCGAACGTTCTCTCCTAGAATTTACACTCTTCCAGCTAATAAAATTACTATTGGATGAAGATTGAGAATTTATGCTGGAAGCTTTTGATTCAGGAATGTCCATGAAGCTCGGTGTGATAGAAAGTACCTCTACACTTCGTACGCTTTCATTGTCTAGCCCGTAAACATTAGATGATTGGTCCGCTTGGATTGGATTAAAATGATTAGGCCCTTTGCTAGGATGATGTATCATATCTTGGTAATGATGTGAATTTCCTGCAGTTGTGAAGGATGACAACGAATCAGAACTGTTTAATGATGTCAAAAATTCATTTCCATTTGGAAGAAGTGATGAATCGTGTCCAGACATGTTAGAAGCAAACGAAGTTGACCGCACCGCAGCTGGTCTGGATGGCTTTTGATAACCATTAGCTGAGGAATCTACAATGTTCAAATCTGCAAAATTTCTCCTTTGTTCCTTCATCGTGTTGTAACTTAGAGGTTTTGAAGTGTCCGCAAAAAACGTCAAACCAGAACCTGAGTTGGCTACATCGTCTAGAATGGAAACATTCTCGCCCATCAAGAGCGAATTTATGTGCTCTGTATCATTCTCCATCGAAGTTAGATCTGTAGGAACATATTCATTCAGAGGGATATAAACCTCTCCAACTTTCGTTCTGGTCATTGGAGTGATCGGCTTCATCGAACTTAAAGGATCTAAGCCAATCGTGTTCTTATTATCAGCACTTCCATTTCCATTTGGAGATCTATTTGAACTCGAAACAGATACAGAATCCCAGCCAGTGGAAAAGCTAGCATTCATTGATATCGGAGAGCCTAAAAGATTCGAAATATCTTGGTCAATAGACTGTGACGAAGCTAAAGAATGCAGCGACTGGTACGAATGCCCATTAATTTTTGAGATCTTAACATCTCTATCAACAGTGAATGGTGATTCAGATTGCTTTTTCCTTCGTGAATTACGTTTCTTGTGACACGCACAATTATCTGGGTCCTTGCTGCAAATGCAAGATGCTTCGTCCTTAACCTTTTGAGCCAGCCTTTTCTTCTCCTGTCGACCACATGTACATCGCCCTGATGGGTTTGCATTCCTACTTTTCCTTAGCTCTTTACAGTGTGAGCAAGTCGTCGAAGGTCGCCCCTTTGGTTTGATCATTGTTAAGGGTTGATCTGTATGATTACAAGTGGTAACCCTATGACCTCTAATACACCTCTCGCAGGCATATTTCACTCCATTTATTAAAACCATACTGGTAAAACCCTATATTCGACTAATCTTCAACACCTGGCTTTGTAAATAATGGTTCCGATAAGTGGGTGTAAAATAATATAAATGTATCAAACCCTAGTCCGTTAATATGAAATAAAAAAAACCCCCAAAAAAAATGTTTCTCTGCGACAAAAATACCAAACAATACGTCTCCCAAACTTAGTAAGTTATACTGTATCTTGTTCTGTTCTTGGTATTCGATGAAAGTTGTCTAATTCTTCTTTATACTCCAAGGGCTCTTCGATTTGAATTCAAATTTTTTTTTTCTCCTACTAAAAAGTAAAAAAGCAAATTCGAACTATTAGTCAAAAACAGGCAGTACGTAACCTACCACTAGATAGTGTCATCCAATCGAACAAAATACTTTATGTAGCTATAACGAATAATATACTCGAACTCCTCAGGTGCCCCTCTTGTACCAATTACCATGATTCTTCTGTAGAATTTTAAATTTAACAACAGTTCAACTTAAAAATTCTCGCTCAGCTCTTCGGGCTAACATGTACTGACGTATACAAAATTTAAAGAGATTTAAGCAGCTTCTAAATGCCGCCTGACACATATTTTCTCTGGAGTTTTCCTGTTGATAACTTTCTGTTCTTATGCAACACCTCACTGTAAAACGTTCTCATCACATACCAGTCGCTAACCAGCTTCCGCACTGCGCTCTTACTCTTGGAGAGAGGCAATGGATAAAAACCCACCTACTATTGAAAGCCAGTGTCAAATTTCCACGTGAAAATTTTAGTATGGTGCCTGTAGGCTGCATGGGGTAGTCAACCTTCAATGTAGTGCTAAAGTTGCCTCTTCTTCGGAGTGCATGACTTTGCGACGTAAAATTTAAGTTCCAAGCCTTAGTTACTTTAGATTCTCGTTAACAAGTTTGAATTAATAGAAAGGGTACGGAGCATTTCACTAAATTTCATTTCCTAATTCGTTGAAACTTTTCTTTTGCTCATCACTAGTATATAAGAATTTTGAGTAACTTTTCATATATTTTTTGCCAAAGAGTTTTAAATTAAAAGGCGTTGGAAAGACCATGGAAGGTTCAAGTTGTAAGCTTGAGATAGTGCACAAGAGTTTCTGTAATCATTAAGTTGAACGTCGGTTGCACTGTAAATGTCACAATCTTATGCTTATTCGACGGTACAAGATGCTTAACTCCGTTTGAAAAGTAGAATGAACTTCAGGGTGGTTTCCCGTTGTGGAAGTGTCCGAGGCAGGGCTTACAAAAATACAATCTGACAATTCATGCTGGAACACCGCACAAGAGAGAAGAGCAATCTTTTACTAGGAACGTAATTACTGCACAAAAGAAAGCTTGAAAAAATATTGGTGAATCATAATGGTTAAGTAGTTATATTAGACATTTATACACACGCAATATGTAGTTCGTTTGGAGTTCGACGAGGATATACCCGAAAAATAGGGTTTGAAATCTCGATCAGTTTCGGTTGATCGTATCGTTTTATATGCTAGGAATGCCATAACGACAAAGAGGAAGAAAAGTACGATTGAATTGAAATGCGATAACAAGTAAAAGGCACGTATTGTTTACTAGTAAT
This sequence comes from Kluyveromyces siamensis, assembly GCA_030579315.1. Classification (NCBI taxonomy): domain Eukaryota; kingdom Fungi; phylum Ascomycota; class Saccharomycetes; order Saccharomycetales; family Saccharomycetaceae; genus Kluyveromyces; species Kluyveromyces siamensis. The sequence continues at coordinate 88,316 of JAKTQE010000029.1, forward strand.
GGGTGGATTTAGAGTTCTCTTGGGAATCAGTTGATTCGTTCGCTTCCTCAATAATTTTCTCAGATTGCAAGACACCGTCTTTGTTCATGTTAGACTTGTTCACCTGCTCTATCAATTCTGCTTCTTGTTCTGCTGTCAATTCTTGCTTGTGTTTACCCTTCAACCAGTAAGTGGGCTTCAATTGTCTTAGTTTCAAGTTCTTACAGAATGGCAAGTGACCTTTCTTTTCCTCAAACATCATCAAAAACACAACGATCATTAGAGCCAGCCAGTATAAGTTGTATGCCAAGATAGAGGATAGATAACCAGTATTTTGCCATCCTAGTAGTGAGTTGAAGATATCCCAACCGTTATCTAATTCTGGATTACAACAGTTGATGTGGTAAACGGCTCTCTTGATGTTATAAGAACCATTACCATCACCTGATTCAGAAGCATCACCACCAGATCTTTTGTTGAAAACATAGTTGTCAAAGTACCATACACCTCTCGAAAACAAACCAGCAGCAACCAAGTACAAGATGCATGTGGAAATGACCAAAAATACTTGCAAAGAAGATTTGGAACCACCAACGTACAGTAGCCAACCAACAAGAACACCACAAATCAAACCAACAACCACTGGCAATGGGTAGGCAGTTGCACTAGAACCAGAAGTAGTGATACCAGCACCAGCGACAAAGATAACAGCTTCCAAACCTTCTCTTAGCACAGTGATAAACGGTAACAAAAACATAGAATATCTCGTAGCCAAAAACTTGGGGGAGAATCTAGATCTCTTCTTTGTAGGAGTTTCAAGCATTGCCTTTGCAATCTTAATTCTCCACTTAGCTTGCATCTTATTGACTCTCAACATTGCAAGACCCATAATTGAAATCATGACAGTGGCGATCATACAAAACACCCCCTCCCATAAATCTTCAGCATCGCCGAAAATATCATTCTGATAACGGTAGTAAGCACCAATGAAACCACCACCAATTGCCAAACAGATAATAAAACCTGACACAACACCTATCCACACATGTCTTTTTAATCTCTTGTAGACTGCCTTATCTTGTCCAACAGCCTGCCTTAAGAACGAAAGCAAAACAGAAACAACAATAGCTGCTTCTAAACATTCTCTGAAAACAACGAAAAACACGGCAACGTTGAAAACCTTGTTGGCCGAAGTCATATTTCCTCACTCTACTTTTCGTCTACAGATTTTAAGAATTCAAATCTAAATACCTTCCTAACAACTATCTCTGACTCTCCGCTCGTCTCATGGTATTATATATCATCTCAGCACCTTCACGTTCTCAGCATGGAGACCCTGTAATCGTCTTTTAGAATTCCATCCAACCCTACCATTCCCTCTACATACCTGTACAAGACTTGTACAAGGACTGTACAAAAGAAGCACCTCACACCCAATTCTTCAACAACCTAATTGAATTCACACACCGTTATCCTACCCTTTGCCATACCGACTGCCCTGAACGTAATATTCCACGAAAGCGATAAAAAAAAATATCTCTAAAATATGCATGGGCTACTTTGCCATCTCTAGCAGATAATCTGTGCCAGAAACTCTTAATAACAAGTATTTCAGTGATTTCACCGAGTTAAAATGTTTGCCAATGCACCTGCCCTTAGATTTCGCCGCATGTCGAACTTTTGGGCCTAAAATAAGGTCTCTCAGATGAACCCGAAAAACCAAGGTGTAATTCTGTCACAATACAGGCTACACTAGGTGCACTCTGCTTCCGCTACAGCCCTGCGCCTGGTTTAAAGGGTTCAAGGTGCGGTTTACTCATAGTGTCAGTGTAAACAACTATTGCACACTACTGCGCTGCGAGGTGCTACTGCTTAGTCTAAACAAGAGGGCTATTGTCGCCATAACGGCTTAATGTCAAACATTGGCTTTTTTTTTCAATTTAAAAAATAAAATCCATTCATGGGTGCAATTTAAGTATAGTGCGGTAAAGTTCACATAGGTCCAGAAGTAACTGTAGATCAGTAATTGACTCAAGATACGACGCGAACTGTTGGTCCTCCATGGGCACTAAGCGATCGTTAAAGAGGGTGCGAAGACGACAAATTGAGGTCACGTGCTTATTGTATAGATCGTTTCGCAATAGAGATATAACGGTTTGTAGTCCATTCTCGTGTTGCCGGAGATCAAGGATGGCAGAACGATTGAGCTTGTGGCGAGATTGTAGTAGTTCCTTGAGAAGCTTATTCTGGGACCGAAGAGTATCAGTCACGTTGTCGGGGTTGCTGGAGCATGCGATTTGACGCTGTTTTAGAAACTGTTGTGTCATATTGAGATCTGTTAGGTCGTCCTTAGATGAAGATTTGTTGATTCTCTTGGCCATTATATCGATTTCGTTTGTGATTAAAGAACGCTGATGTTGGTTTTGGGCCAACTGGGTTGTGAGTTTTTGGGCCAAGCTGTACATATGTTCCAGATTTTCAGTTTGAGTCCCCAGAAATAAAACGGGCTGAGTGTTATGGTTTTCAGGATTTGGATCTACCATCGTATTAGCCGTTTATCTCAAGGAGTGAATCCTGGTTGGGTGTCCCTTAGAAGTTTGGATCCTTTGACAGCTTTTTATACGTCTGTCTTATATCAATTTTTGTTGAAACGTGATCCAACTAACTTTGAGCAAATTGAGCGGAGCAAATTGCTTATCGTTGTTGCTTTTAGTGTTTTAGACTCTCAGAGCCACTTTCTGTGATTATATTCTTGGTGCAGAATTTTGGAGCCTAGATAATCAATTGGTGCGCCGGAGTACCTGTGTGGCTTTAAGACCAATTCTTGCTTCTTTTGGCAGAGTGAATCCTTTTATTTTCAGCTCTTTGCAGCTAGTTAGTTATCTAGCTGCCTTTGTTTTCTGGAGGTCTGCTGATCAGGAAATTAAAAAAAAAAGCAGCTTTATTGGGCGCCGTAAAAAATTGTTTTGGGGTTTGGGTTCAGCGGCTAAATAGGTTTTATCCTAATTCCTTCATTTAAAAACAAGACCAGTATGTAAAAATACTAGAGCGCGTATCAATAAGTTTTAAAAGCTACTAAAGAAGTGGTGAAGAGGAGATAGAAATGGCAACAACTGTTGGCTCTAGGATTGGTGAGGACCAGACTCTTGCTACCATATGGCTGCTATCAAGCTTGGGACATGGTCATTCCGTTCCGGTAAAGAAGAGGGAGATTGCAAAGGTTTCAATCGAAAAGACATGTGATTACTTAGCTGATACACAGAGTGATCTTCCATTAAGACAAACTGGTCAGTTGTTATATGGAGTGGCGGTGTGCTACGAGAGAAAGACTAGTTTTGTTTTGGCAGATGTCAATACTTTAAGAGATAGTCTCCAGAGACAATGGATTGGTCTTAATCCGCTAAGAAAAACTATGAAAAAGGTAGAAAAACAACTTTCAGTGCATGCGGAAGATAATTTTCTTCAGGATGATCCGAATTTTGATTTGATGCTAGAGCTCAGACTGAATCCTAATTTGGATTTCCTGGAGGAAGGATGGGATGGAGCCCCGGAGAAGAATTCGAACGGAACAAAAGAAAAAGCGGAAATTCGCAAGGACGATATATGGAAAGAAATTGAAGCTCCCACAAATGCTCTAGAGGGTGATGTTGTGGCTAGTACATTGCACTTCAACGATGAGGAAGACGATTTAGCAGATATTGACCTAGAACTGAATTTTAGGCTGGATGAAGTTCTCACAGACGCAGAATCAGAGGCAGCTGATACCAGTAATGTAAACAGTGAGTTAGGATTGGATTTGGAACGTACAGGTCATCGGAATATTAATTTGGGAATGCCAATGTTAGAAGAGACAGATATGGGGTACGATATGAGGGGCCAGTCGAAGAGAATCCTTGAGTTGGATGAGATGGACAATTCAACACACTTGCAGAATAAAAGAAATCGGATGGCAACTCAATTGCAGAGGGTAAAAGTTGATAGTCAAATTGGTTATCTTACGGATACTTTGCGTCACAATCACGAACATTACGCTGAAATGATGGAGGAATTGAATGCTCATAAAACAGCAAAAGCGAAATGCGAAGTTAAAATATGGTTGGATTTGATTTCTTCTAATCAACCAATGCACTTAAGAACAATTATGAAAGATATCTTTCAGCCATTCAGCGCCACAAATTTTCCAGTTGGCCGCCGTGGAAGACATGTTCATGCAACGGGCAGTTCAAGCCGCTCAAGTAGTGTTTCAAGCTTAGAGCAGGGCAGAAGAATGGACGTCTCGCAACTTTCAAGTGGTAGTGATCCTCAGAGAGCAAACATATACGAATCATTTCCCGTTCAAATGGACGATTTTCCAGATATATCTTATTATGGGGATGAAAATCCTCAATTGATGAATTTAGACATTCCTCCATCTAGTGTTGGAAGAACGCCAATCAGAAGTTACACGGGATCCTCAGATCAAGTTGACATGCTAAGACAGTTTACTAATAGGAGGATTCCTGGGTTAAGAACTGGGAGCATTAGAGAGGGTACAACGTCTGGGAGTGACTCCTTTTCCCAGACATATAACGAAAATCAGCATCATTTACTGATCCAAGATCATCAAACTGAAAAATTTTATCAATACATATTGAACCGTTCGGTAGAAATTGGGAAACGCACTGCTGGGCATCGTACCTTTTCTAGGAAGTTCCTTTTCGAAGATTTAGTTCCAAGTGAACTAAGCCATGAGGAAGATAATGAAGTTAAATCTGCAACAAAACGAATCGCATCCAATGCGTTCCTTTCTTTACTACAGCTATCAACATTAGGAAGAATCAGGCTTGCTTTGTACGACGTTGATAATGAAGACCCTTTTAGGTCTCTAAATGGTGATGATATAGTAATTTATTGCTGATAGTAATATTGGGCAACGTTATTCTGATCAGAATAACGTTGCTCTATTTTCTCAAGATATTTTTTCACTCCAATAATTACACTTTGAATCTTTATTACGTAGCTACTTAAGGCAAGACATTAATCCAAAATTTTATCTTTTCTTCGTCATCGTTTTCATTGTCCTTAACGCTGAACTCCACGGAGTTGAGGCCTTCAGGTAATCTTAGGTCATATCTAGCCTTTGACTCATCGAAAGTGTCGCCATTCAAAACTGGTGTTGCGTTTGCAAAATCCTTGTTGACCATAAGTGATGGGAGATTTTCACTAGACACTTTGCAATTAAGATGGGAAATCAGGGTTATCGAGTTTTGTAAGGGTGGTAACGTGATAGAGTATTGATTTTCTTCCTTAAACATTCTTTTTCCGTCGAAAATATATTCAAACCATGCACTGTTATCATATTGATATATTCCCTTAGGCGGCCTTATAGATTGTTCATAGAAAGTTCGTGATGATGTAATTTGGATTTTATCAACAATATTGAAGTTTTGCCTGATTGTTGGCTCAATATTGTGTTTCTTGACAACTGGTAAAATATTGAATTTCAATACTTCAGGCTTAGAGCTCTCTTCTGTTTCAGTCTTCGCATCTGAGCTACTTGTCTTACTTGGCCCAAGAAGATAATCTCTTGACAAAATACCACGATTATATCCATTCCCAAGACCCTCCATATGATTATATTCCTCGTTGGTCTCTTCATCTTCATCTGACAAAATGGGTTCCTGATCATCTTCAATAAATTGTTGATATTCAATTTTATCATACTCTAAGGAAAGTTCTCCCTTTTCTCTAGCTGTCTCAAGCTCTGGAAAGAATTCTTTTTGAATGAGCTTGTTGAAACACTTGAGAAGCTTTGACGCATCGCTGTAAATTGTTGTCTCTGGATCATTGAATACCAATGCATTCTGGAATACTAAATCAACATCCGTGATGAAATCGTAGATTTTGTTGTAATAGCCCAACTCCAGATTGCTCCTCACCAAACTCAATGCCAAAGGCTGCTGGATTACCTCATAGTAATCAGGAAATTCATCTTGATCCACGAGTTCTACAAACGGTTCGCAAATATGAAGTTTGTCATCCAATTTTGACGTATCTGCCCCATCTTCCTGCAAAATAGAATTGAGTTTCTTATCCGTTATTTCTAATAACTTTGTTAATACTGTTAGCAGTCTTTCCTTCACAGGCTCACTGACTAAGAAATTCCTTGTCGCATTCTTCACTTTCAAAACTTCGTTTTTAATGTAGAACACAACTTGTCTTGAGTTCTTAACAATCAAACTGTCCAAGTCATTATAAGCCGAGCAGTTCTTGTAAATCAACTCACAATCCAATAAGAATTTTGTCTCTCCACCACTGTACTCGTAATCCCTATTCTTTATTTCATTTATAGAAATTGGTTGATCAATCTTATAGTAATATTGAGGATGGAATTTCCTACTGGGCAATTTAATGAAATCTTTGAACATCACCTTGTGTGCTTCCACAAGGTTATCCAAAGTAAAGGCGATGAAAAGATTTAACTTTGGAATCGACCAATCAAGCTCGCTTATAAGCTCTTCTGCTGGATCTAATGGATGTACATAATCGACTTTGGGCAAAGGATCCTTTCTTGGATGTTTTCCGGGCGTGTATCTTGGAACATAAGGTTTCTTGCTTTCGTCTCCGTCTTCTGTAGCACTCTCAGACCTGTTCCTCTTCGCCATTCGTGTGTTTTATTATCGTATGCAACTTATTTCAAACTATGAAGCCCTATAAGCAACAATTGTGCAGCCAGCTTGTTTTAATTTCAGCCAGCTTGGTGTTGTTGGCTATCCGTTGGTGCTCCAGCATTGATGCCAATAACCAAAATTAAAGTCAAAACCATATTCGTATATGGTGATCATTAGTAGGACTACGTTACTATATCTTTATCTAAGATGAACAAACTGTTCATAAAATGACAGTTTAATGTTGTTATTTCGACTGAATTTCGGCCACAAGGGGCTTATCAAACTTGATCACGCAGCTCTTTTCAAGCATGTCAAAATACTTCTTGTGTAAGTTTCGTACCGCTTCTCGTGTTTGTTCGCATACTTTCTCACTGGATACCACACTTAAATCCTCTGATGCAGGCCTTCCATCTAAATCAACATCACTAGAGGAGGTAACAATTCCACTGTTACTTAGCATTCCAATATCTATTAGCTTATCATTCGTATTGTTGACAATTTGTGTTAGCTCTCGTTCCCTATCTAAGATCCATTGTTGCTGCTGCTGTTCCAGCTCGTTGTAGTCCATTTCTCGCTGTGAGCCGTAACCATTTTGATCCACCAACAACGATTCAGATTCCTCTGAATCCTGACCGAGGCAGCAACTGAAGATAATTCCCATCTTATGCCCTCCGCAGACTTCACAGTTCTGTCCTAGCGATAAGAATTACATACTATGATCAGCATATATGCTTCCTTTTGTAGCATGCTTACCTTTCGTCTGGGGTCCGGGTAATCCAAGTACTTATATATTTATATCACGTGGTTATAATGTACTCGTGATGCTCTTCTAGAGCATGGTAGACAATAGATATTAAAATGACAATTCATTCGTTTGCTCACTGACCAACCATGTACGCGCTAGAAACATTCCTGCTACGTGAAATTGATCTGTACGATATAATGAACTGTTTGAGCATACATACCACATTCTAATGTGATTAATCGTTGGCAGTTAATGAAACTGGCATAGCTTTTTTTTTTCTTCCTCTTCTTCTTCTTCTTCTTAGTAGCATTGATTTTGAAAAATTTCCAAAAAAGATGGAAATTGCAGTGCGAGGTTGAACAATCTGAAGGCATATTGGGAGATAGAAGGTGTAATTTCAATCAACTCAGTTGTTAAAGTAAAATGATTTCATCTAGATTGTTTTTAGTGACTGGTTCGACCAGAAGTTTTGGTTCTACTGCAGCTCGTGCAGACTTTATGTCTTGGTTTAAGAGAAATAAGGACACTACGCCAGTCAAACCGGTGAAAGAAACGAAAGAAATCATAAGTGAGATTGAATCTGGAAAGAATTTGAAGGCAGAAAGCTCTACAGTTACAAGGTTAGAACTAAGTGATGAAAATTTTGTCGGTATTGAAGCCTCCAAAGCTGAGAAGGAGAACCGTTTGGAAGCATTGAAGTCCATTCCCTTCAATAAATGGTTGGCCGAGGAAAAGATCAGCACCAGTCAGCAGCTAGAACAGGTAATTTTGGAGTCATATCAAGAGACTTATAATGTGGCGCCAAGTGAAAAGGAATTATCAGATAAGTTCGCTGATTTGATGGGTAAATTCAAATTTACAAAGCTTTTACAGTCTAAGTCTGGTTATATGATACCTGACTACCAACTAACAAAATTAGAAACTCCAGAGCAATTTAAAAGTTGGTTCGAACAAAATGTCTTGAGCGGAAAGTTAGGCAAATTCAATCCTGCAGAACCAAATGCTATTGATTTATCTGCGATTAAATTCCCACCAAACGTGTATGTCGCCCCAGACGTTAAGCTTTCTGAAAAGAAAGAGAAGATCAAGAATATTATTGGAGAGGTTGCTGCGTTGGAACAAGAGCTAGAAAGAGCGGCCATCGAAAGGGCCAAGAAAGAGTAATTGACTTTTGGTTCTGCTTAATTCACTTTTGTATCGGCTATTGCTAGGATTAGGCGTGCATTATTTTCTGAATATTGTAATGTATATGATATAAATTAAATCAGTAAACTCCTGTATATACAAATGACCCAAACAAATAAAACTGAATATTATATACGCTTGTTATCAATGGCGACTTCATATTACTTACTCATGTAGGGCCCAAAATAGAGTCTAGCGCAATTTATGATTAATGTTTTCTGGTGATGGAGAAAAGGAGTGCAATGGAAACGCCAAGACCTACAATTATGGCAGGTAGAAGCGTCTCATTTGAAACCCCAGGAACTAGGCTAGGATTTTGTTTGGATTGTATTGGGGTGTTTTTGTTGAACCTATTTTGAATCAATTTATTAATTGCATCTTCAGGAATTGTTTCATTTTTACCATGAACGAAGAGGTCAATTTTATCTAAATTCATATTTCTATGAACCATAACACAATCAACCAAATCCTGATCGTGAGTTATACTGATTAGGTCATTCTCATCGTCAACGTATAAAATCTCTAGTTCATCAGTGTCTCCCAATTTTTCTCCAATAAGCTCCCGTAACTTTACGATTCCCTCTATAGGCCTCAAAGTGACCCTGTAGTTTTTGTTATTATTCAAAGTTTTGAACTTAAAAGATTGTAGTGTCGTTTTAATTTCTTCTTGAGACGTAATATGGCTGCTCCCAATAATAGAGCTATTTTCCCCGTTGACAAAGGATACGGAGTCATTCAAATTCATTCTATGATCTAGGCTAAATTGGTTTAGTTCAGCTTGAGATATTTCTGGTGCCTCATTGCTGAATGCACTCTCTGATTGAACTGATGAGGAATCTGTCATAATATCAAACCCATTCCAAAATTTGTTCCATGCAGGGCCCATTGCAACATTTTTACTTGGGTTAGTTGGTACACTGCTCCTTTGCGACTGGCTTCCCATAGATTCAGTTTCAGAAATTAAATTTATTTGTGACATTGTAGCGTAAGTCAATTTTAGCACTTCCACAATACCCACAATTTCACCATCGTCAATAACTGGTAAATTCAAATAGTGACCCTCAAACATTTTACGTAGAGCTTGCTGAATAGACATAGTCTTTGGTGCCACATCCGGTTGTGGTGTCATAACTCTTATGACGCTGACCGTCTTTGGATCCAAACCAGCAGCGATAACTCTTAACACTACATCTTTTGATGTAAAAATACCAGCAACCTCGTTCATCTCATTCTTAACCAAAACAGCAGTAACGTGGTTTTCCTTCATCACCAACGCTGCTTCTTGTACACTGGTTTTGACATTTACATATGATGGAATCGTTGTTCCATCATGCAAAACTGATTCCAATGTTGGCCCATCAATAACCGTTTTTAGATGCTCGAAATATTTCACAACCTCAAATGGTTGACCCCCACCCGATATACCACCGATTTCGTTGTTGATGGAATTAAAAGCATCATGCAACTTCTTCGAATGTTCATACATTCTTTCTAGTTTCTCCATTGCCTCTTGATAACACTTGGTAATATCGAGAACACCCAGGATGGCATGCGTATCCTCATCGATCACTGGTAGGTGTCTAAACCCACGCTCCACCATCAAGTTTAAGCCCTCAGAGGCTAAGGTATCGGAAGTAGCACAAAGAGGGTTTGGTGTCATTATTTGGTCTATCGTAACGTTGGATGCCTTTAATCCTGCTCCAACTACACGGAAAGCCAAATCCTTCGCAGTGAAAATACCCAACAAAGCTCCATTCAACGCTGGATCTTCTTCAACATTTTCATCATCATCATAGTCAACAACCAAAATACAGTTTTCTCTCTTGGCGCTCATTAATTGAGAAGCCTCAGAAACCGTTGTACTAGGCTTACAAATGACTGGATCCGTTGGACTCAAGGACAAAACCGTTCCTGGATTAAAGTTTGACTTATTTTTTTTCAAAGAGTTCCCTGGCTTCCTCATAACTTTGCTTGACTTTTTTTTGGACAAGTCATTTTCAACTTTGCGCCTAATAGCTTCATCTCTTTTGGATTGTCTTCTTCTAGATTCACTTGCACCCGAGCTTGAAGAAACTAGCCCTTCTTGCTGTCTTTTGGTTGGGGAGGACTTTAGTGACATGGTAACTTGCCCAATAAAATAAGCAAAACTTCAGTTTACTTCAATCAAAATCGGTGAGGCAAGTGGCTTAACTGCGATTATATTCAATCGGTATTCCCGAAGAACTCATTATGTGATGTAATTCAGTTGCAGTATCTTATTTTTTTTTTTGTATTTTTATGATCTGTACCATGTTTACCTTTTTCCAAATCCAGTCATTAGCACGTGACCTCTAAGTTTCGGAATATTTTAGATATGAGGGTCTAGATCGGAGTTTGATGACTTCTCCACGCGCGTAGAGTACGTAATCCATCATTCGTTTAGTTTTTCCTTCTATTTGCACAATATTTATGGACAACTCCCTGCGTACATGTGCCTAACGTACCTACTTTATCATTTTGTGCCCTTGACACAAAACCAGAACCTGAAAAAAAAAAAACGATGGCGGCTAAACCTCTTTGTGCTCAAACGGGTGAGAAACAGGACTTTGTTCGAAGATTAATATAAAAGACCACTAAATTTATCAACTTAAATGTTTATCTTCTCTTTCACCTATATTTAGTTTTGTGAAAAGAAAAGGTGAGATTAGATTGCTCAACACTTTATTGAACTAGGATTGTCTGTGGGTTATTTTTAGAAGAATATCAGTTGATCTTTAGCAATACATCAAGAATTTTTTAAATATGTTAGCCAAAAAATTCAATGTTAGTTGGTCTTTGGCCTTGCTCTTGGGGGTTTCACCTATTGCTCACGGTCAATTCCAGCAACAAATAGAGCAATGTCCCGAGCTAGCTTCACAAATAAGATCCTTAGATTTGTCTCAGTGTTCTCCCGGATTGGAGCAATGTCTCCTCAACCAATTCGGTGCGCAGGAGGATTCATGTATGGCATGTATTGAAGTCTCACAGGATTTCGAAAATGAATCCAACTGTAGATGTGTGGAATGCGTTGTTAGTTCCCTACAATCGACTTGTTTTCCGGAATTTTGTCCAAATGCTAAGGAAGCTGTCGCTGTTTTGGAAAATTTTGATAAGCCTTCTTTTGCTGCATTTAAGTCCACACTGCCTGTCTTAGTAGAAAACAAGGAGTTGCGTTATTATGTTGATGAGGATAACAAAAAAATTCTGAGAGGAATATTCAATCAAGAGACAATCGAGCTAGTTCAAAATTTCCTTACTTTAGCTAATTATGAGACAAATAAAGAAGCTCAATTAGAAAAAAGAGGATTGCCATGTGATAAGGTTGACTGTGATAGATTAGATACTCTCTTGAATTTGGAAGAAAATGGACAGAATGTTGATTTGACCTTTAAAAAGAAGAAGAAGAAGAAGGAAACTACGACTGTCTATGATACAACCATAGTTACCACCACTTCAACTGAACACAAAACCAATACTAAAACTAGCCTTTCCACTGAAACTGAGACTGAAACTGAAACTAAGACTGAAACTGATTATGAGACTGAAACTGATTACGAAATTCTAACGAAGACGAAAACTCAGACTAAATATAAAACCAAGACTGAAAAAGAATGGGATGATGAAATTACCATCACCGAGACAAAAACAACTGCAGTTCCTACAACTAAAACAATATTTAAGCACGAAAAAGAAACAGTGACAGAAATTGATTTTGAAATCAGTACCAGGACCAAATATAAGCACGATATTAAGACTGTCACGGAAACTGAAATAGAAGAAAGTACCAAAACGGAGGTAGTCGCAAAGACGACGGTTACAGAAACAAAATGGAAATTGAAAACTGAAACCGAGACTGAGACCGAATATGATACAACAACGAAAAAAATTCCCATAAAAAAAACTGTCACAGCAACGACATCAGTAACCGCAACAGAAACAACGACGACTGTTACTACAACGACAGCATCGAAGAAAAAGATGCCTTTTTTCTCCGGCCTTGGCGGATTTGACATCTACAATGTACACAGTGCAGTAACTGTTGATGACACAATGGATTATGTTTCGGGGTACACTACTTCAGCAAGCGTAGATAGTTTACCAACCGAAGCAGCAAAAGAAATTACAGGTAGTAACAATAAAACCGAGAAATTAATGCCAATGCAAAATGAGACGTACATAAATAATGGAACGATCTCTCAGCCCTACGAGTCTTCATCTTCTTCAGTTACAGCAGATGCTACTAAATCTTGGATTATTTCGGTAGGTGCTGCAGTCGCTGGCATCTTGATCATTTTTGGTATTTCTAGTTCAAACGAGGGTATAGAGAAGATGAAAGATGCAAAACAAAATAATTACAAAGGAGGAATCAATGATTCAATTGAGTACCTACATTTCGATGAAGATATCGAAGTTGCTGAGCCTATTGACGTTGATATTAATCAAATATTAAATTCAACCGTTCCTCATGTAAGAAGAACGGCGGCAGAATTGACAACAGATTTTTTGAATGATCCCCTAAAGAATATTGAAGTTGCATAATCATCCAAGGGTATCTAGTGCAATAATATTTTGTTTTGTCAATTTTCATTTTGATTATTCCAATGTTCTTAATATAAATATTCGTTGAAGGCATTTTTAAACTTGCCAGCCCAAACAAAATTAAATCCTTTAAATAATTAGAAATTGTCATTCATTACATAAAATAAAAAAACTATAAAACAGAGAAAATAAATATGTTTGTTGGTTGCATAAGCGTGTGTAAGGATGGACCTAACCTTGTCAGTGTGCAACGAGCTAAAAAAGCCCTATAATAATAAAAGAGTTAGATTTGTCGTTTACCCCAATTCAAATGATATTCATGAACCGTTTCTAGTAATTTCTGAGAAGGAGTCAGTTGAGATAGTATGTTTCAAGAGAACTGTTCTTCAAATATTTTTAAAATGCCATAAGATGTTTTATCGAAGAGATCAATTGCAACAAGAAGACACACACATCATGTGTATAGGTCTATTGTTGACCACAACTGAAAATAGGACCGTATTGAATCTTTATAGGGATATTTTGCGGCGTCTCTCCACAGAACAATTGAATGACGAAATTCGAATCATCGAAAGGATGCTTTGTTCTAACAATCCACGATTAAACAAATCTTCTTCGTTATGGGAACTTTATAGACAAATTTTTGAAGAAAATAGAGAGGCATGCGAATTTGATGTATGGAACACAGTAACTTTATCTTGTGAGCAGCATTTCGCTAATTACTACTGCTGTTCTTTTCTAAGGTGGTATAGTGATCAGCTCAAAGAAGACGGTCGTACAATGCTGATTCAGAACCTCTACGATTTTGCCAAGCGACATATGAATGATGTCTCAATTTGGAGCGCATTGAGCTACATTATTAATGATACTTATATTGACGAATTGGTTCACTTTATAGAATTTTTACCAGTGACTTCTTGGTGTCCTTTCATTCCGATCTTAGAAAACGGATATAAAGACCCTAAATTTGCTGAGAAACTAAAGAATCGATGGAGAAAGACGGATGTGATACTTGAGAATGGTTCACTTATTATTCCTGAGTGTGTTGAGAAGGATTTTCGTGCATTGACAGAATATAAACACAACGGTTATACAACATTGCTACTGTATAAATTGGATCAACTGTGTTGATTTCGGTGATCAAGCCTAGAGTATTTAGAAAATTTAAAGATCAAGTGCGGATGCACTTGAATTATAGAACTTCAATCTATGTTAATTCTTTTTGCTGGAGATCATGTTTCTCATAGGCAGGAATGCTAAATTTTTCAGTAAATTCTTGACCGGGGATGACGGGTGCAATCTCCAGAATCGATCTAATTTGGTTTTCATGAGATTCATGATCTACACCCGCTGGAATATGTTTATAAATGTAGAATTCCAAGTCATCGGTTGGATTTCCTTCTCTGAATAGTTTTGGATGGAATTCAACACCATCTTCTACCCTTTTTTTTGCCAAAATTCTTTGTTGGTTTTCAATTTTGAACTTCTCATCTGTTGCCGTGACATGATCACGTTTTGATAGTGCATCCGTAACCTTTTTCCATAATTTTCTTGACTCAAAGTCACCTTGTTCTTTCAATGGCCTCACCTGTGGTTTTAATGGGGTTACTTTGCGCGTGTCAAGCAAGACACGTTTTTCTGCGTTTTTCTCTCTCAAGTCTTTGAAGTACATAACCTCATTCCATTTACCAGATATTTCATAGTAATCATTCCCATTATAATCCTTAACAATGCCTCCAATTACATCATATGTCCCAGAAATGAAGCCCTTGGTTTTAAACTCAATATCAATCTGATACTTTGGTCCTTTGATAATCATATGGTCACCCAATTCTATTCTCATTTTTCCGAAAAGAATGCCCCTCGCATACATATTTGGCTGGGTTAAGGTGTACTTTTCAGGTTTACCCGTTTTTGGATCGATGATATCCAAAAATTGAAGAACACTTAGACCTTCCATCATTGCAGCAGTTGAATTACCTAAAAACCTCGATTTGGGAATAGTGGTACCATCAACCCTAACATTGGATTCTGGGATCATGTAAAAATATGACGATTTAGGAGGATGGTGACTAGTCTGCTCAGCAATATAAAAGGCTTGTTGTTTGTTCGGCAAATCCCAATAGGCTGTAAAGTATTCACCCAGCACTGGGTTCAAAGGTTTTTTAACAGCCTTTGGAGCTATGTGCCAACCTGATAGATACCATTTTACCACATTGAGAAACCTCTCCAAATCATTTTTTGAGTCTCTGGCTTCTAATAAAAGATCAGGGAGCTGCAACTGATTCGCGATCCTTTCTAACATCGATTTCTTCTCTAAAATAAAGGTAGGGAGTGTTATTCTAGATAAATCACATCCAGGCTTCAATTGCGTTATAATGCCCATGAGAATTGATTGACCAGCATCATCATTTTCATCGATGTCATCAGTGTCAAGCTCACCCGCTGGTTCTTTAGGCTCAGCCAACTGGCCACTAGAAGTATAACCACTGGACGACGAGTATTTAGATCTAATCTTAAGCGGCATTATTTTTGAACAATATCGCTATTTCAAATAGGTTAACGTGAATTTAAAATCGATGTTCCCAGGTGTCAAACAATATGAGGGAGTAACAGTTTGCAAAGCCCGAAGCTATTTTCGATCAATAACCAGCAATCAAAGGCCCTAGGTTGATAATTCTATGCAGCAGCGGTAGTGAGTTGCAGTCTGCAAGTGTAGGCTATAAGAAAATGAATACGTCTTCGGTACTGTGTCTTCTCCATTTGTTAAAGTAAACTTGGCCTCATAAAAATCGCCCTTTTCTCTTTCTCCGTACGGTATAAGCAGGTTGGAAAACTCTAAAAAAAAACCCAAGATGGATTGAAACGGAACTGTCGTTGTGAATGTCACGATAATTCAAGAGTTGACTGCAAACTATGTCAAAATTTGCAAGTACAGGAACTAACTATGGGATAAGCAAAATAAACTCAATATATCACCGCGGTTCATGTAAGTTGTTTAAACGTGATACGTGTTATATTGTATGGGGTGGACATATTCACGTGATAAAAGAAGTCCTCGAGGCCACATGATCAGGGTCCAATCGAGAATTCACTGATCTAGAATGTTGTAAGACATGGTTGAATATTTCAAATCTTAGGTGAATTAAGACCTGATGAACATAATTTACAGCATTAATGATTCGTTGAGGGGTGAGAAAGGCTGTAAGTGTATAGATTCTTGATATAAGCCTGATGCGGGGCGTATTCCAATAATAGGTTGCGTAGTGTAGAGGTTATCACCGTGGATTCTGATAACGCCACATCGGTTAATACTGAATATTCCATTAACCCCGGTTCGAATCCGGGCGCGACCGATTTTTTACTTTTTTTATCCACATTAGTTTGTTCTCTATGATGGTGTCCATTGAAAAAAACTGAATAATTGGCACAGAATTGCATCGACGCTCTAACAGCATTTTAGAGAACACTGCGACATGCTTATATCGGACGTAATTAGTAAACTGGTTTACGACCGTTTACAAATATTGTGGCAAAAACATGAATTATTGCAATGAAATGATGGGAAGAAAGCGGTTCAAATATCTCATTAACAAGAAGGATGACTACGTATTGTCATGATGCGACTTTATGTACTTTATGGACTGAAGATGACGCGCAATGTTGCAGGAGATGTGAATGATAACAGGAAAGCGTTCACTCGTCTTTCCAGCCCAAAAGTTCCAACTCTTTTCTGACCTTTGGTTCGGATTGGATCTTGGTAATTTGGGTGTCTTCCAATTTTGTCCCTTCATCTCTCTTTGCTTTTAAAGTTTCAATAGCTCTCAACTTTTTTAACAAAGATCTTATTTTCTTTTCCTCTGGCGAAGTTTGACTGGTTGTTAAACTTGAAGTGGTGGTAGAGGGTGCAGAAGAAGAAGCAGGTGTTCTTGGTCTTGTGGTCCCTGGAATCACAGCAGCACCAGCTCTTCTAGCATGTGGTGGTTTGTATGCACCACCAGACTTTTTCGCTCCTTCGCTTGTCGAGGTTTTATTTGGGTTCTTTAAGTTGTATTGAGTGATGACAGGATGAACTTCCAATTGATTTTTCTTCAATTTAGGATCTTGCTTCATATCTTCTTCGCGCAACTTGTTACCATTAGTTAAATAGCCATCCTTAATAATCTTGAATGGACAGTTGGTTCTCCAATCCGCCTTCAAGAGCTCCTTGTATTCTTTAACAAATACAAGAGTCCCTGAGTAATGCCAAATTTTTAATCCGTTATCAACGCGCAACCTTGGTGAAGTTGTTGCGGTCAAAAGGAATTCACCACCAGGTGACCATTTGCATACCGAGGTATTGGCTGCGTTGAACTTACTGATGCATCTGAATTTATCATGCCTATCCAAAATATCCACCGAACCTTGAAGGTTTCCAAAACCACCAACCAAAATGTACTTGCCATTTGGTGCAAATTCCAGCGTATTTTTTCTCTGTTCGTTTAAAGAATGAATTACATTTCCTCTTTGATCGAAGAAAGTAATCGTGGCTGGCATGAATCCATAGATTACACCAAATTGTCTTGATGTTGGAGACCAATTAAAATCATGAATAGGTCCTTCTTTGCTTAGAGGAACGCGAACAGATTCCCCTCCTAATGCACCATTAACACCTTGGAATGACAAAAGATATAAATTATTTTCACCATAGTAAGATTTGTTTGAATGATCAAAGTCCGTTGTGGTCAAACACAAAATTGCATTGCCTTGTATATTCCATTTCAATTGGCACGAGTCCGACTTGAAAAATTGCTTTGTTACGATTTGTTTCGTAATTTTTCCCGTTGTGATTGGCCAAATCGTCAATTGTGCAGGTTTCCCCGATTTTTCTTTCGTAAAAGTACATATGGTTGGATGCTCTGCTGGAGAAATTTGATACGTGGTGAATGGTTGATCTGGCACCAATTTTGCGAATGGCGAATCAAAGTTAAATGAGTCTTCGCCGTTTAATTTGGCAATACGTATTTCCTTACCGAAAGATTTCACAGCGTAATCATCGAGCTGCGAAAACTGTAATGTCCATGAACTTTGAGAGGTAGATTTGTAACTATATTTTGGCTCCGTAGGTAGTGGGGATTCATTCAAATGCCAAATCTTACTGTTTAAATACTCTGGATCATCAATCAATGGTCTTTCCCAAGTGGATAGGAAGTTACCACTGGGGGAAAATTTCAAGTCGTACACATTTTTCAACGGCAATTCTAAGAGAGTATTCTCAAAATTGTCTCCAACTTGAATGATAACTTTAGAATCAAAAGATTTTGCCATAAATCTACCACATGGTGACAGCAAGGATTGTAGGACTTTTAATTCAGAAGGCTCTGATACATCCAATTCTTCAAAGGTTGGATAGCCTTGAAAAACCTCTACCTGACTGCTGGTTCTAGCAAAAAGTTGAAACGACATTTTGACAACTCAATTTTTCTAAGTCTTTCAGGTGAATAAGGATTAAGAATATTTAATGAAAGTTCTTGTAAAACCTGATGACCGTAATGCCAGTTCACTATTTCTCAGCCTTTCAAAAGATTTCCTTGAGTTAACAGTGGATTCATCGAAACTTCTTTGAGTAGGCGTTAAGAAAAAAATATTTCTTTTCAATGGTCGAACCTACAAGTTTTGAGGGTAACTAATAAAAGATCAAAACATCAAGGGATATACACGTGATCATCATTCAAAATTGTTTTAACACTATAACCGATAATTCTGTATCATTAACTAAGACGGAGCTGCCCATACTCAAGCAGTTTTAATTTTGATAAAGAACATAGAACCATAGCTTCAAAAGGTAGCGTCCCTTTTATTGTGTATGGATTAATGGGATATTCCATGCCATGTGTGAGATCGAGAGTACTAAGTGTAGTGAGATGCTATGGTAGATCGCTGGGAGGTAAAAACAGTCCATCTGACATCCGTCGAATAAATATTGGATGTATGATAACATATTTGCAATCCAATGTACCCCACGTGTTACAAACGCCACTACATGAAGATAGGTTGAGCAAGGATATTCAGTTGAGCATAATGCCAGTATCACATCCTTACATTCCCACGTTTAAGGGGATCACAACATACTACGCAACATGGAATAGCATAACCTTTATGCTGAACAACTTAGTTTTCAAATGTCCAACGAGATTGATGATCAAAAATCTTGCAGTAGATAAAAATAATATATCAATGAAGTGGGAGAGTTGCCCTGTTATCACTGATGCGGATTCGGCGGAGGCCAGCAAAAATGAGACAACATTGACGGGACTATTTGAATTCCAATTAAATGATGAATGTGATAAGATTGAAAAGCATATCATAGACGACATGGAGGTAGTAGGTAAGAAAAAGAAGATTGACCTTGAACCTCGGGTTGAAAATGGTGCGATTGTGTATTGCAAACAATAATCGCCGTTAAAATGATGACAACTCTTAAGCAAAACATATAGGAATGACATAGTCCGGCTTTAGTTCACTGGTTTTTTTTCAGTTAAGATATAGATTAACCTTGTTGCACACATATACATATACATATAATTACCTGTAAATAGTGAAAGATTAGGATAAAAGGAATTGAATCAATTGTCATAAAGTTTAGTTTTACGGCTTGCTTTTATGGGCCAAATATATTCCGAGTGATATACTCTAAAGATAACCAAAAAGCCATAGGAAGCCTGCTATTACATGTTTTGTCGCACCAGTGCATCATAAAAATCCTACCTGAGGAGAGTGAAGAAGAAACACAATATAAGAAATTAAACGATAATCAAGAAGTGAAGAAGAAGGGGGAGTGGTAGAAGTTGGTAAAACAGAGGCAGAAAAAAGGGGAAAAATGCGCTCAATTCACTTGGAGTGGCGAGATCTGTGATGAAGATATACCGTTAGAAGCTCCTCTTAAATCCTCATAATTCATAGACGAATTTGACGTTGAGATTGAAATGCTAGATGTGGTGGCCGATGATGAGTACGATCCGCTCGATGGAAGCACTACATCCCATTTTCCATTAGGAACTAGCTGAGATGGTAACTGAGAGAATATTTTGGCTTCCGCAGCGTGGTCATTTAGCTTCCTGACGAACTGCGACATACTCCTCCTCCGAGGATCACACAACAAAGCTTCCAGTATGATTGTACAAAGGTCCATCAAGTGCTCGTCTTTCTCCGACGAAGGCACCAATGCTAACCAGTACGAAGATGTACTGGTAACACCTTTACTACTAGAGGATCGTCTTCCATTAGAAAGGCTCGGCAGATAATACTGCTTGATAAACTTCTCCGGATTTGAATTGAAAGCATGGAAATTCCTATTGCTCGTTTTGCTGTGAATGTTCGCTGACCGGAACGGACATGTCCCAAACATAATATACAACAAAGAGATCCCAAGCGACCAAAAATCGGCAGAAAACGTGTCATACCCCCCTTGATGATCAAACGTCTCCGGAGCCAAATATTTCTCCGTACCAATCTCATAATCTTTAGACCTGTCACCAAAGCATGACAATCCAAAGTCCGTCAATTTCACCTGTCCACCATAAGTCACCAAAACATTTTCCGGTTTCAAATCTCGATGCGCAACCCCCATCGAATGACAATACTGTATCGCTGAACAGATCTGATTTACTACAGAATAAAAACATATTCTCTTTCCGCTTCCCTTCTTTATTTCTTCACGTATTTTTGTCATGTAATCGTACAAATCTCCATGATGACAGTATTCTAGCACGAATACGTACTTTTCTTCGTCTTCGAAAAAATCAAGCATCCCACATATGTTTTCATGCTCACGTCCCAACCGACTAAGCACATTGAACTCATTTTCAACCAATCTCCCCACATTCTGTCTCTTAGCCTTGTCAAAAGGTTTTAGAATCACTTTGAGGGCCACATACTGGCCCGATTGCGTATTGTACCCTCGATAAACCGTGCTGAAAGACCCTTTTTGGATAACATCTATCACCTGATACATTGTAGATAATGTAAAATACCGACACTTTCCTCCCTACAACAGATTCTACGTCTCTCTTATTTTTTTTTTGAACGACAGGCTGACGATCTATCTACCTGACTAGCTTGAGAACTGATTCGAAAAAGAAAAATCAAAAAGTCAAAAAGAAACTAAACTATCTCGAAACAACTCACACAAGGGCTGATTGTCTTTCCACCAAAAACTTTTCTTCCGCTGGCTGACACCGTTTCCAGCAAACCCTACCTTGACGTAAATAGTATTCGCTTCCCTTGGAAATTCTCTTTTTTGTCATACCTGACAACTCTTTGAACCATATTAGTCAACGTATATATACAAACATTCAATGTTGTCACTAATACAAACAAAACCGCCTCACTGCTCAAAAACAATCTATTTCTCTTTCTGGTACCACATCAAACGCTAATACAGGAATTATTGTCCCATGCATCACTATGGGATCATTAGTCTCTCAAAGCACTTGGCCCCTGAATGGACGGTTCTGCATTGTTTCAGTGTAACTCGCTCTGTGTATATTTTTCTCGCTTTCGAAACAGGAACAAGTGGTCTTCCGATTTCCGTTAGAAGGCTGCGTGAGGCTTGACTTGAACACTTTTCTCCGCTTCCAATCTCCATTTCCGGTTAAGGACCATATGCGAAGAAAAATGTCAAAACCGTGGCAACGGGTAATTCCTGCGGGCCAAAAGGAAAGTGTAAAGAAAAGTTGCCAGCAATATGCGGTCCCCCCCGTTGTTATTACATTTTTGACGTTACTCCACTGTGACGTAGCTATGCGTGCATTATCTCACCTGAAAGGGGGAGGTAAGAGCATATGTTGATCACGAGCTTTTATATTCAAGGCGCACGGGATGCATGTGGGTAGAGGGCCGCTCAGTATAAAAAAGATTAGCCGCAGTTGGTAAAACCTAAAACGACCGTACTTGCATTATACCTCAAGCACGCAGAGAAACGATCAAACCAAAATTATTGATAGTGACAGTCGAAAAATTGAAATGAGAATTGAGA
>JAKTQE010000030.1:0-109021 GCA_030579315.1 Kluyveromyces siamensis
ACGTCGTTTGTCTAAGTTCAAGATTATGATCTTAATTATATTTAGTCACGTGTTAGTTATAAGAAGTAAGGTTTAGTTTAAGTAAGAACAGTATAATAAAGACTAACAAGAGGTTAGAGTCAGTTATCCTTCGATTGAGTTATTTAGATAGGTCACGAGCTAAGATACCTATCTAAATACTCAATCGAAGGATAGCTCTATCGAACTTCTCGCCAGCCCCTATTATACTGTTCTTACGCATAGTAATCCTTACATCTTGCAACTAACACGTGATCAAATAAAACTTAGATCATTTTCTTGAAGTTGGACAAAAGATGTATCCAAACGTGCCTTAATACGTCTTTATGGAGAACCAGATTTAACTTGGTTCTTGGATCTTAACTTGGAAGCTAATTAACATCCAGCGTGATTGTGTTCTGATTTATTATATGTTTTAAAGTTTGAAAACACATAAATGGCCATCAAATTAATAATGAGCACGTGACTAAAACGTTTTCCTTAATAGGAAATTTGTAAACTAGAACTAACTTCACATATTATGTTTATAACCATTGCTTCATTAGAGAATAATTCAAAAAAATAAAATTTCTTTGTAGCCAAAACGAATCGTGTAGGATCTCATTAGTTTAGCACATATAATCTAATGGTACTATCCACTAATAACGGCTCTTTCAGGGAATATTTATAACTGAAGAATCTGGATTCGATATATGGGGAGATGTCAACCGTCATTCTTAGTCCTAGCAAGAAATTAGCACTAGAGCAAGCTCAAATTAGTTCTCAAAATTCAGAATGTTTAAATCAAAGCCCCTGCAAAAAGGTAAGCATAGGATCTATGATGCAAACCGACAAGGTTTTTCATTTGGACTTGGAAGATTATGATAAAAGCGGGGAAGTCATGTCACAGATCAACAGGGTGATTAACAGAGCTAGGAAGTGTATCGTACTCACAGGCGCGGGAGTCTCATGTAATGCAGGTATTCCTGATTTTCGATCATTTGAAGGGCTTTACAACATGGTTAAAGCACAGTATCCAGACGTCAACATCAGGTCTGGACAGGATATGTTCGACATTTCGCTATTTAGAGAAGCTGAAAAGATAAGCGTTTTTGCGTCTTTCATGGAGTCACTTTATTCTCATACAATTCTTGCAAAGCCCACAAAAACTCATGAATTTATTGCTCACTTGAAGAATAGGGGCAAGCTGCTACGTTGCTACACCCAAAACATTGATGGATTAGAGGAGATGCTTGGACTTCAAGTCTCTAAAACAAGAGATCCAGAACAGTCCTTCAGTGTACAATGGAAAAACTTAGATGTAGTCCAACTCCATGGCGATTTGACAACATTATCATGTACGTCTTGTTTTCAAACGTTTCAGTGGTCACGGTATTGGAAGCGCTGTCTGAAAAATGGAGAACTGCCGATATGTCCCAGATGCGAGGATAATAACGCTAGGCGAAGCATAGAAGGCAAGCGCTTATTAGCCAACTCCGGAATGCTAAGACCGAATATTGTTCTATATGGGGAAAATCATCCAAATGGGGATTTTATTACAGATGGCATAAATCTTGATATAAACAGAGGTAAGCCGGACCTTTTACTTATCATGGGAACAAGCTTAAAAGTAGACGGGGTAAAGCGTCTAGTGAAAAGTATTAGCAAACAAGTTCATGACAAAGGCGGACTAGTAATCATGATTAATAAGACCAATATTGGTGATTGTAATTGGCACGGCATTATAGACTACCAAATAGACGCTGACTGCGATGAATGGGTCTCTAAGTTGAAAGAGAATATGTCTGATTTCTTCTTGACCCAACAACAAATCGAAAAACTAAAGCTGCTTAAGAGGGAAGCTAGCGAACTAAGGAAAAGACAAAGAGAGGAAAAGTCAAAAGAAAAATTGAATAAAGGAATTAGTAGAACTAGTTCCTCCTTAACAACTTCTCCTAAGAAGAAGAAGATAGCATCAGAACATGTTAAGCTACCGGTTGAGCTAAAACGATCAGAATCGCTATGTATACTTCCATTTCCAAATTTAGTTAGTGAAGCATCGGTTGAGTTTCAGAACTCTCAATGACAAAACATAGATATCTTCATAGTAAGTATTAAGTAACTACACTAACTCACAAAAAAGATATCTGGATACAGCATGAAGTGAGTATGCCTTTATTAAGTTCTCATTTTTCAGCTCTTAATGTATATATAGTTATTAGGTTATACTTTCTTTAACGGAATCTCGACAATGCCAAATAAAGGCGACATCCGAAAAAAAAAATGGTTAGCGAACTAAAAGAAGTTCAATCGGCCGACTGCCACATAATTCAGGAAAAGACGACCGATGCTGTAAATAACGATGAATAAAGTAGAAAAAGAGAAATTCACAGATAGAACTATGAAGCAAAAGTATAACCTCATTCACTTTATCCAAAGACTCGGAGAACCAGAGCTCTCAGGTGTTTATGTCAAAAACTTTTTTAACACCGCTAAAAGATATAGATTAACATTACCAGACTCCATTGTTGAAAATGACGGCAAGTTTTGCCAAACTTGTGGAACAGTGAGGGTTGTTAACTATAATACTTCAATGGAACTTTTGAGAGTAGAGAAAGATGGCGTCATTGTGAGGAAACTACGATATGTTTGCTATCATTGTAACCAGGAATGCGTTATCAAGATTGATGAATTCGAAAAAGAACTGCCACAATCGAGGGAAAAATCTTCTCCTTTCGTAGCAGAATGGCCCATGAAATCCAAGGATGTAGACGATATTTCTAGTAAAAAAAGAAGTGCTAAGGAAAGAGCCAAAAAACGTAAACAGTCAACCCTTTCGAATCTTCTTACAGCCAAGAAAGAACAAAATGAAAGAAAAAATAAAACGTCATTAAGTCTTATGGATTTTATGAAATGAATATGTATCGTTAAGTGGTTAAATTTAATAAATCGCTCAAACTCCGAATTGCCTTGGATCTATCAGTATTATTTTCAAGTGCATCTGAGCTGTTCTGGCTCATAAAGCTGGACAACGACAGCGTCGAAGAAGAGTTTTTCACTTCTGCATTGGAAGCACAATTTATGAGGTCTTTTGAGTTTGTCTTATTTTTCGCTTTTTCCTTATCAGATACCGAATCACCTCCAGTAAAGGAGGTATGTGTGATGGCTGCGTAGCCGTTGTAATCATCTGGGTCTACAACTTCAGCATCGGTTAGAACTGTCGCATCAGTTGCAAAATTGTTATTACCCGTTGAATGTTTCGCTCTTGTACATACCCTGATCCATCTTCTTCTTCTAAATTTATACCTATGCCCTTCGAGATCTACGTCATATACCCATTTTGTCTCAGCATCGACATCAACGTATTGAATATACTCCGCAGATACCCATTCGATTGGATCTAAATCTAGAGCCCAATCAAAGTTGCGCAGCCACTCCCACTCTAGAGGGGGTTTGACTTCTTCTAAACTGGAAGCAGTTGCAACTTGACTTGCTGGCATCTCTTCTATCCTTGCTTGTGAAAATAGAGTAAAATCACTTGTTGAATAGCCAATGTTTTCCCATGTCTTATCCTCTTCGTTGAATTTCTGTAACTCAAAAATAGATGCTTCTTTGCGATCTCGAGGCTCATATAAGTCAAATTGCTCGCTTATCAGTCTTTCTAGCTTGTTCGTACAGGTCAAGATTCTTAATCTTGTTTCCTCGGAATAGATTGACGCCAACACTCTATCCCTCAGTTTTGGATGCAATAGGATAGCAAATAACCATCCTAATGATAAAAATATCAATTTCCAAGGTATATAGATAGCCATCGTATCTATTGTAAGGGCACTAATACAGGAAATAATCAAAAATGCCAGGAAAACTGCTGAACTCACTTTCTCATTTTGAAAATAAGCGAACTTTGCCAATACGTTTCCTAAAAAATCGTAAGAAGCAACGTATAATGTCATGTGATTCTGTAGGTCAATTAAGTTTAGAACGAACTCTTTACTAAGTTCAGGTACAGGCCCAGGGATACTAGGTTCCTTTAGAGGAGGCCCCCTAGCTGGAATTGGATTATTGTCAAAGTTTGACTCCGGATCCGGCATATGAGCCTCCATATATGTAGGAGTCATAATGCCAAACAAGATGTAGATAATTGGTCCGGAGACAAGAGTGGGTAAAGGCTTCAGAACCAAAAATGAATAAAACGATAGAATGCACATAGTGTACGCCGGATTTGTCCAGTTGAAAATTCGTATTACTTCATCAAACAACATGAAGGGTACGCCAAGTCTAGAGTTGAGCTGGATGAAATTTCTGCTCATAATAGGTATAGACAACCCAGGACGAGTTGCACCTGCTTGAACTCTATTTTCTATTGTATTTTTTGATGGCTCATTCGAGGCAGGCAAAGCCATGTATAGTATTTTTTCGACTAACTTGTCAGTCAATATGTTTTGGGTACTCTGTGCTGAACCACTGTCAGTGCCACTCATGCTGCCTTTCCAGAGAGCTTCCATGTTTTGTTGGCCTCAGCAATAATTTTCTCCCCTTCTAGAGTATACAAATGCTGAGATGAATTGTAACAACTCTTTTTCTTCTTTTTGTCAGATGTACCTTTTATGTAAATCCTAACAGCTCTAAAATTTAGAGTGTTACGACTTATTGGCTTTTAGGAAATATTTGTTTACTGTGAATACCAGTGCTCTGTATATCATCTATCGATGGATTATTTTGAAGGTTTCGTGCCTAGAAATTTAGATAATTAAAACAAAAATGAAATGGTATATTTGTTGGACATTATAGTTGAAACGCTAAAATGACCTTTCAGCAAAACATGTAAAATCATAAGTCACAATAGTCTATATGAGTGAACTCACTAGAATAAGCGGGGTACCCAGTGATTATATCGGGGACATTTGCATGTTGCCGATAGTAAACCAACTAGCAGTTTGCTGTTGGGATGGATCCTTAACGCTTTTTGATTTGGAACAAGGAGCACCCTTAATGAAGCTGGAATACGATGACCCCCTGATATGCTGTCATGTTGGCGAAGATAATAAAATTTGGGTTGGCAGTGTTCATGGCAAATTGCTAGAAGCAGACTGGGAGTCAGAGAAATTGATCGAACGACGGTCGGTTGCGACCGATTTAGCCATTTCTTCCATAGTGTCGTGCGGAAAACATTTGGTGGTAGCCTCTTGGGATGGATCAGTTCTAATATTTGATCCTCTCAGAGATAAGGTGGTTACATCTTGGAAATTTAAGGAAAAGATTTATCACATGTGTGCTTCAGAGACTGTCATAGTTTGTTCTATGTCAGGAGGAAGAATAAAACTGATAAATTTGCCGTCTTTAGAAGTAACAGACCGAGATTCAGGTTTAAAGTGTCAGTGCAAAAGTAGTGCAATAATACCGAATAATCTCGGGTTCGTACAAGCATCAATCGATGGCCGTGTATCCGTTGAGTTTTTCGAGGATGAATCTAGAAAGTTTGCATTCCGTTGCCATAGAATGAACTTAGAAGATGTTCAACTAGTTTTTCCTGTAAACGCTTTGGCATTTAAACCCAATTCCATGCATCTTTTTACAGGCGGGGCTGACGGTAAGGTCGTTGGCTGGAATCTGTCTACCAGGAAGAAACAAGAGGAGTTTAATAAGCTTAATGATAGTATCGTCAAATTATGCTGTACTGAAGACTATTTGGTCATTGCAACTAGTGACGATTCTTTCAAAACATGTGCTGTTCCAGAGAATATTAAATTAAATGCAAGCGCTATATACATTAAGCATTTTTAAGCTGATCTCTTTTGTCTTTTAGATTTGCCCGAAGTGTCATAACTGACGCCCCTTTTGGAAATATTTCTCAGCATCTTATCATCTTCGATCAACTTGAATTGATGATTGACACTTTCCAGACAATTTTGCAAACATTGAGCTTCGCATTTTAATACACATTTCGCCATTATTTCCCTTCTCTTTGACGTCCCTTCAGTATGCTCATTGTTAATTATAGGAATATCTAAATTAGATGATATATCTGGGTATTCTTCGAGCCTTTTTGTAACTGCCTTTCCCCAGATATTACTGACGGATATCGTTACCTTCCCACTTTCCACAAGCTGTTGGCTTTTCTTTACTGTTCTCTGTAAAATCTTCAAAATTTCAGTATCAGTCAGGGCTGAAATATTGGGCAATTGTAATATGAGTGAGAGCACTTGAATGATGACGACGCCTTCAACCGAAATAGTACCGTTCTCATAACAGTCATAGCTATTGAGGACGACATCTTCGAATTCAAAAATTTCCATAATCTTCTCATCCACACGAAGCATATCTACAAGTTTTTCGAGAAAACTATAGTCCACATCATAGATATCTTTGATCGTTTTGAGTATATTTTGTAGTTGGACCTCTCCAAAATCATATCGTGAACCATCCCACTCCACATATCCATATCTGCGTAATATCTCAGCGTTGGGATGATCACCATAAATATTGAAAATCTGATTATCCATCTCGATATCTTGCGTAGCCCTGCAGACTAAGGAATCCTTTTCGTACATTATATTTGCATTTACCAGCTTTGTGTCAGAATTCAAAATGTCTGCAACTGGGACCATACTTTTCAAAAGCATGTCTGCAGCAATAGTATTTTCATCTTGCGCTTCCTCCTCCTCCTCTTCGTCACTCACATCTTCTTCCAAATCTCTGTCAAAGGAATAAGCCATAATTGTCGATGCAATTTGCGTAAACTCCTCGTATGTGATTTTACCGAATTTTTCTTCCAATCCAAACTGCTCCACATATTCTACGATTCGGGTAAACATTTCAAGCGAAGACTGCTTGCCTATCCTCTCCGTCACAAGTGAAGGATTGATGTTTCCTAGTTCAGCATCGGACCAATGAATTAGGGTATCGAACTCTGTGGGGAAGATCTGCAGATAAGGTCCCCATTTAGAAGCTTCTTTCTTGTTTTTTAACTCATAAAATATTGTTAAGATTAACCCCTCCCAGTGACCTATTTCGTTCCTTAGTTTGCGCATTATTTCAGGATTTTCCAATCCCAACGAGCCTGTTTGAACATTAAGTAACGCTGTATATGGAATTCTGAATAATTCGTCCCCATTTTTGACATCTCTCGTACAGATCATCGACCGACCTTGATGCGACTTTCGTAAATCCACTAACCTTACCTTTTCTGAGATTTCAATACCAATTTCAGGAATCCAGGCAAGGAATGCATTCGTGATATTATCAAATTTATCAGACATGTTAAAGCTTATTCAAAACTCTCTTTGAAGCCTTTTTACGCTGAATTTACATTCTTCTGCTTTTGCAGATCCTGATGATATAAAATATTTCATATAATTAATTTACAGAAGAGAAAACGCCATTGAAAGAGCAGTACAAAAATATCCTACTTGCAAAATCAATCGAACATGTGCATAACAATCAATGGCCAACGATACACCATGTCATTTCGTACTTCAAGTTAAGATACTGATGTATGATTTATCCCAACTTTTAGATCACGTGCAGGAAATCATCAACATTTCAGAAGTTTCTCGAAAAAGTTTCCGGCTTTGAATATAAAAAAGAGTTCAATTAAGGATATAGCTGAAGTGAAAACGAGGAAAGAACCCAACCATCGACGTTAAAATAACTGAGTCCTTAATCACAAGGATAACAAAAAAACAGCAATCAAGCTCAGGTGCTACTTGTGTCTAAAAGTTAGAAGGAAATAATGAGCGCTGAAGAGTATAAACAACAGGGTAATCAGGCCTTCGTTGCCAAAGATTATCCAAAGGCCATAGAATTTTTCACTAAAGCCATTGAAGTTTCAGAGCAGCCTAATCATGTTTTGTACTCCAATCGTTCAGCTTGTTATGCTTCGTTGAAAGATTTTATTAAGGCGTTAGACGATGCTAAGGAGTGTGTTAATATCAATGGGGCATGGGCTAAGGGCTACAACAGATTGGGTGCCGCTCATTTTGGTTTAGGTGATCTAGATGATGCAGAGGCTAGTTACAAAAGGGCTTTAGAATTAGATGCTACCAACAAAGTTGCACAGGAGGGGTTAGAACAAGTACATCAAACCCAGCAACAGAGGATGCAACAACCTGATCTAGGCTTAGGCAAGCTATTCGATGACCCAATGTTGATCGAGAAGTTGAAGAAGAATCCAAAGACAGCGGAACTAATGAATGATCCACAATTGGTATCGAAAATTTTTCAA
This sequence comes from Kluyveromyces siamensis, assembly GCA_030579315.1. Taxonomy (NCBI): domain Eukaryota; kingdom Fungi; phylum Ascomycota; class Saccharomycetes; order Saccharomycetales; family Saccharomycetaceae; genus Kluyveromyces; species Kluyveromyces siamensis. Next base: position 8,222 of record JAKTQE010000030.1, read on the forward strand.
TTCAAGCAGAATCCTCAGATGATGGGACAAGAGATGTTAACCGACCCAAGATTGATGACCATTTTAGCTTCATTGATGGGTATTGACTTGTCTATGGATCCAACTGAGTCAAACTCGATTCCAAGAGAAGAACCAATTAAAACCGAATCTACCACAAAGCCTAAAGAACCAGAGAATGTCCCAGAACCTGCTAAGACATCTGTGGCAGAGCCATCTTCAGAGCCAATGGAAGTTGATGATGACAAGGATAGAGCGGAGGCAGCTAAAGCGGAGGGGAATAAGTTATACAAACAGAGAAAGTTTGAAGAGGCTATTGCCAAGTATGACGAAGCTTGGAATTTGCATAACGACATTACCTACCTCAACAACCGCGCTGCCGCTCAATACGAGAACGGCTCTTATGAAGATGCTATAGCCACATTAAACAACGCAGTTGAGCAAGGCAGAGAGCTGAGAGCTGACTACAAAGTTATTGCCAAATCTTTCGCTCGTTTAGGTAACGTTTATCATAAGTTGGGAGACTTAAAAAAGTCTATTGAATATTACGAGAAGTCCTTAACTGAACACCGTACCCCAGATATCCTATCTAAGCTAAGACAGACTGAGAAGGAGCTTAAGCAAAAAGAAGCAGATTCTTATATCGACCCAGAGGAGGCAGAAAAAGCTAGACTTCAAGGTAAGGATTACTTCACGAAGGGTGACTGGCCTAGTGCTGTCGAAGCTTATTCTGAAATGATAAAAAGAGCCCCAGAGGATGCAAGAGGCTATTCTAATAGGGCTGCTGCCTTAGCTAAGTTGATGTCTTTCCCAGATGCTATTAAGGACTGTGAGAAAGCTATCGAAAAGGATCCAAACTTTGTCAGAGCATACATCAGAAAAGCCTCAGCACAAATTGCAGTGCAAGAATTTGGTGCAGCCATTGAAACTCTAGATGCTGCAAGAACAAAGGATAGTGAGATTAATAATGGAGCAAACACTAAAGAAATCGATCAACTGTACATTAAAGCAACCCAATCCAGATTCCAACCAACAAACACAAATGAGACTCCGGAAGAAACCTACGCTAGAGCAGTGAAAGACCCTGAGGTCGCTTCAATCCTACAGGATCCAGTAATGCAATCGATCTTATCGCAAGCCCAACAAAATCCTGCTGCTCTTCAGGAGCATATGAAGAATCCAGACGTCTTCAAGAAGATACAAACTCTAATTGCTGCTGGTATAATCAAAACTCGTTAGTTAAGCCAATCACACCGCAATTATACCGAATAACTATTTTCTTTAAGATTTAGTAGTATAATAACTATGTAATGAGCTCTCTGAAGGTGCATAATACTTCTTTAATTTTTGTTACATGAAACCTGTGTCAGCTTTTTCAAATTTTTAACCCAACATTGAATACTTATTTCTTCCCAACGTTAAAATTCACCCTAGCCTTTTTCTCGCTCCTGCATGTACAGAGCAACACAACAATGGTGACCATTGCAGAGAGAATAAAGGTCAAAGAAACCAAATTACATATTCTAGAACAGCACATCCAGAGTCTAGAACAGGAGTTTGATGAGCGGTCGAATCAATTAAACTTGTATGTTATTCATTTTACTATCTACGATTACAGCTTTGGCGGCTAACATAAAATCACTTTTAAATAGAAAGAAAACACCAGAATTGATCAATAGTGAGCACATCAACAACTTAAAACTATACAATGAGTTACGGGATACTGGCTTAAGACTTGCGCAAATGGTAGCTGATGAGAAACAGTGCAAACTAAAGGATGTATTCAACGAAATAGGATATGATATGAAAGATTGACTAATTATTAATTACCCGGATAAAATTCACTGTTTTAATTTTTAAATCAGTTGTGTCATTTTTAAATTGTATCTCATGTCTCACTGTTCAAATATCACGGGCGGAAATTATGACTGAAAATTTTTGGCATTTATTCAATTCTTCCTCATTTTAATTTTTTTTTTTTTTGCAATTCAGAGAGCTATTGTATTTCCTTCAACTCAGGATATCATAGTTTGTAGAAAACTAACCATCTATTTGCAGCGGACTTACGGGTTGGAAGCTTCCTTGTTGCATAGAAAAAACCTTGACAAGATTTTTTAATTTAACGGTCAAAGTTTAGTACCATCCTGGATACGTTTTTTCTTTTCATAGAGTCTTTTTTTGCGAGAGAATTTTAACTCTTCGATAGGAAACAAGACCAAGAACTACGTTTGATACAGAACCAAAAGACCTGCTTTTTCTGTTTATGCTCAGAAGAGGAAGTGCCATTTTTGCATCATCTGTTTATCAAAATTTAATAAGTTTGCATCTAAAGAAGGAAATAAGATCACGACCACTACTACAGGTATTTAAAAGAAGAATGGCTTCCAGTATAACGTCTCAGTTGCAAAAACTGTCCATTGAAGAACCAGCAAAAATGAAGGATTCTTATCCTGACCTCAATGTAGTTGATTTGATGAGAAACTATATCACTCAGGAGCTGGCCAAAATCTCAGATGTTCCTGCTGATCAAATCTATCCAGCTTTGGAATGGACCAACACTTTGGAAAGAGGTGACTTGTTAGTTCCAGTCCCTAGACTTGTGAGAAAGAAGGGTATTAATCCAAAAGATATCGCCGAAGAGTGGGCTGCTAAGTTCCCATGCGGCGAGTATTTGGAAAAGGTGGAGGCTAATGGTCCTTTTGTCCAATTCTTCTTCAAACCAGAGTTGTTATTCAAAATCGTGCTCCCAGATGTGCTTAATAGAAAGGAGAAATTTGGTTCTTGTCCATTGGGTGAAAATAAGAGGGTTGTTGTCGAGTTTTCTTCTCCCAATATTGCTAAGCCTTTCCATGCTGGTCACTTGAGATCTACCATTATTGGTGGGTTTTTGTCCAATTTATATGAACAATTGGGCTGGGAAGTTATCAGAATAAATTATTTAGGTGACTGGGGTAAGCAATTCGGTGTTCTTGCAGTCGGTTTTGAAAGATATGGTAGTGAAGAAGCATTGAAAAAGGACCCAATTAACCATCTTTTCGAAGTTTACGTTCGTGTCAACAAAGACATCGAAGAGGAGGGTGATTCCTTACCATTAGAAGAATCAACAAACGGAAAGGCTCGTGCTTACTTCAAGAAAATGGAAGAGGGTGATCCTGAAGCCTTGAAGATTTGGCAAAGATTCCGTGAATTATCTATCGGCAAATACATTAGCACATATGCTCGTTTGAACATTGCCTATGATGTTTATTCAGGTGAGTCCCAAGTTTCCCAGGAAAGAATGCAGAAAGCTATGAAGATATTTCAGGAAAAAAATTTGACTCACGAGGACAGAGGTGCTATCTTGATTGATTTAACTAAATTCAAGAAGAAGTTGGGTAAGACAATTGTTCAAAAATCTGACGGTACCACATTGTATTTGACTCGTGATGTTGGTGCAGCTATTGATCGTTATGAGAAATACCATTTCGATAAAATGATTTACGTCATTGCATCCCAACAGGATCTACACACCGCCCAATTCTTCGAAATTTTGAAGCAAATGGGCTTTGATTGGGCTGACAGATTGCAACATGTGAACTTTGGTATGGTTCAGGGTATGTCTACTAGAAAGGGTACCGTTGTTTTCTTGGACACCATTTTGGAAGAAACAAAGGAAAAGATGCATGAAGTCATGAGAAAGAATGAAGTGAAATATTCTCAAATCGAAAACCCTGATGAAGTTGCCGATTTGGTCGGTATTTCTGCAGTCATGATTCAAGATATGCAAGCCAAGCGTATTAACAATTACGAGTTCAAATGGGAAAGAATGCTTTCCTTTGAAGGTGACACAGGTCCATACTTGCAATATGCCCACTCTAGATTGAGATCCGTCGAAAGAAACGCATCTAATATTTCACCAGAAAAGTGGGTCACCGCCGATTTCTCACTGCTAAACGAACCAGCTGCTATCACTTTGGTCCGTCTACTAGCTCAATATCCTGATGTTTTGAGAAATGCTATGAAGACTTCCGAACCTTCAACAATCGTTACTTATCTCTTCAAGTTGACCCACCAAGTTTCTTCATGTTATGACGTTTTGTGGGTGGCTGGTCAAACTGAAGAGCTCTCCACTGCTCGTCTAGCTTTGTATGGTGCTGCCAGACAAGTTTTAAACAATGGTATGCGTCTATTGGGTTTAACTCCTGTCGATAGAATGTAGATTCCGCTACAAATATAATTTTCCTTGAACTAAGAATGTTTAGATTATTACTTCAAGTATTTAGTTTACTTAACTTTAGTCATTCAACACAAATTTCAGTTGGATATTTAGACATATTACTATATAATATCCCTTCACCCACTTGCTTTCATATCATTGTCAAATATAAGAGGGCACCTTATGAACCTATCGATTGACCGTTTAAGTGACGTTTCTTGCTTAGGCTAACCGTAACCATTTTTGTTTTTGGGTTTTAATTTTTTTTCTTTTTTGCATCTTAAAATTTTTTTAGGATGTGATGAGCTACCTATAAGAGGTTAAAGAGAGTTTAGTGATGAGATACAACTCTTAAGTTGCGCATGCGAGGAGAGACTGCCATTCGCTTCATATAACGACGAGAAATATTTAGAATGGGTAAAGCAAAAAAGACCAGAAAGTTTGCGTTGGTTAAACGCACAATGAACACGAAGAAAGACACAAGAATAAAGGCTAACCAGATTAAAGAGGCGAAAAAGGATGATCCTGAATTGACAAAGCACGTTCCTCAGGTTTCAAGTGCCTTATTTTTTCAGTACAATCAGGCCATTAAGCCCCCATATCAAGTGTTGATTGATACAAATTTCATAAATTTCTCGATTCAGAAAAAGATTGACATCATGAAGGGTATGATGGATTGTCTCTTAGCCAAGTGTAATCCATTAATAACGGATTGTGTGATGGCAGAATTAGAAAAACTTGGCCCCAAGTTCCGTATTGCATTAAAATTGGCTCGCGATCCAAGGATTAAAAGGCTAAGCTGCTCTCACAAGGGTACATACGCAGATGATTGTATAGTCAATCGTGTTTTGCAACACAAATGTTATATTGTGGCTACAAATGACGCAGGTTTGAAGCAACGTGTCAGAAAGGTACCGGGTATTCCACTTATGAGTGTAGGCGGACACTCGTACGTCATCGAGAAACTTCCTGATGTATTCTGAGACTAATGGAAGGCTGAACCAAGTGTGATGTGAATGATTAATTACATTTCTCAAGAAGGAACCTAAGTGAATTCGGATATCTTGCTCTAGCCATAGAAATACTAATACATAGGCCTCAATACTAATAAGTGCGGTGCTTGAACAGAGCACCTACGACAGACCTTTTGTTTTTCCCTCTACTTCTTGAATTGTTTCATTCTTCTTTCCGTGAGTCAGGTACGGCCGAAAAGTTAATCTGCGATTGTCTACTGTACTTCTTCTTCAAATAGCGCTCAAGTGCAAGAGTATTTCTCGAGTTGGCTTTATAAGCAATCCCTATGATATCACCTACAATCGGAATCAACCCCAAAAGAAAATCAAAGCATATATTCCCCAAAAATACCACTTTAACATTAATTGGTAACCCACCATCAATTTTTTCTGCCTGCTTGTAAACTAATAGTGAAAGTATGGCACAAATAATGTCACCAATGACAGGTATTAGACCGATTATTCCCAACCAGCCAAATCTAACCCCAAACAGCTTAAACATCATGTCCAATCTGTAAGCTTTCTTTCTAACTCTTTTCAAAACTTCACCATCCTCATTAGGAATGTAATAAGGTATCGGTTTTGCCAGCTTCTTTGTCACTATTCTTGTGTTTTCTGTCCAAAAAGACTTTTTCTCTACAGAAACCGTTTCGTGGAATGGATCTTCGTCTTCACCCACCTTCACATCACCAAAAACTTTTTTAAATGCCTTTCGAGCTATGAAGCTGTAGATGGCCATTTTATTAATATTTGAATTCTAGGCCCAAGTTTCGTTTTATCAAACCTTAAAGTATTCAACTTATCACTTCAAATTTGTCGTTGGCCCTCTATAAAACGGGATTGCGATGTTGAAGATGAACCAAAAAAAATACAAAAGAACTCTTCTTTCGTTATTTCACAAAATTATTTACAGTCATTTAAATACATGTGCTTGCCCATAAATAACTTCAAGTTTGATTCTTTTATTCCCAACCCATAAATTGCTTTGGAGTCCAACCTTGCCTTCAAGCCAATTTTCCAAGACCAGTTCGTTGATATGAAAAAAAAAAATTCTGGGAGCCAAATGATTAGCAACGCTGACAAAGTCTACCAATAATCGAGCTAAATTCGCTGTAACAATCATAAGCCTTGTTTTAGTGAATATTAGAGCATGATGCAAAATAATGAGCGCCCTCAAGATCCTTCTAGTGCTCTAGAGCAGACGATGCACTATGTGTCTAACTTACCATCTGAATTTAAATACATATTTGAAGAGATCAAGAACGCAGATACGGTATTCATTGATTATAAGAAGAGGTATCTGAGCAAAGATTTGCAACTACACAAATTCATCAAACAACATGGTTCCCTCACGGAGAATCCTAAGGAATCGGAGATTAATAAGAAAATTCAGGAAGAAATGGACAAGTGTCTTGAAACACAGCAAGCGAAATGTGTATTGGCCAACACAGCTTTGTACCTGGCAGCGAAACATCTAGAGAAGATAAAACATAATATAAACGCATTAGAGGAGGATGGACTATTAGCGCCCCTTGGAGAAGAATTCCTCGAAGATAAGGAAGCCCCACTAGCAGATCTTTCGCGCGAAGGTTCCTCCGTACCGTCAAGCAGCAGGAAACGTCCTGTTTCCTCATCGAGCTCAGGACCTGTGACACAGAAGAAGAGACAAAAAAAGGAAAGGTCGAAGTCACAGCTCAAGACTGGATCAAGAGATGAGACACCTAGTGTCCCAGCAGAAAATTTTGATGGGTTTGATTACAATGATGAGCTATTCCAGCCCAATCAAGGAGAGGAGGACGACAAACAGTTGTACTGTTTCTGTAAAAGTGTATCATATGGAGAAATGGTTGCTTGTGATGGTCCACACTGTAAATACGAATGGTTCCATTACAGCTGTGTGAATCTAACTGAACCACCGAAAGGTCAGTGGTATTGCCCTGATTGTCGCCAAGAGCTGGCTAATCAGAAACTCAAGAAAAAGAAGAAATAATTTTGGTTTGTATACTAAGTAATGTTAGTATAATTGTAATGATATTTATGGGTCTATGAAACGGGACTAGTTGGGTTGACTGAAGGTTCTCATGCTACCGATTATTTTAGTCTTTTCGGAACACTCTTTTATATGAGGGTACATTTTTATATTGCTAGTGATTTTTAAACTTTTCCGCTCGCAAAGGATATTATGTATTTAGCAAACTCGCAAGTTGTATTGAAACGTGCTACACTTGATATTGGGAGTAGGACAGGCCAGTGCAAGGACTATAGAAGGAGCGGGATACTGCACTTCCGCTTTCCGCGACTGAAGAGCCATGGCATCTCTCCTTACCAAGACCCTTTCTAACGTTCACCCCAAACTTCGAACCAATGGAATAGGTATAGGAAATAACCATAGGCGTATCTCATTAGGATTCGATCTATTAGCCAGAAATTCTAATAACCCTTTGGTAAGAAAATATTTGAATAAAAGGGTTAAAAGGCGTGGTTTACACTTGGACGAACAAGGAAGCTATCATTCCTTAGACGAAGACTTTGGCAGTTCATATAGAGAGGTTTCTGTTTTAGGGGATATTGATGAATTAGTTCAGGATGAAGCTCTTGAGGATGGCGGGCCACTCAGTCGAACTATTTCGTTGCCATCACGTATATCTGAAGCTAGCACCGAAAGAGATATAGACTGGTTATTGGAAGAGCATGAGCGCAGGTATTCAACCTCGCAAAACAGCCATAACGAACATAATGATATTGAAAATGGTTCGGACACAATAGAAAGAATTGAATACGATGATTTCATGAATCGTGTTCGGCAACAATTACAACAGGAGTTTTCTCCAACGAAACGGCGAGGCTCTTTTTTATCTGTTAGTACCAGAGGCTCTGTCCCACAAGTGTTTCAAAGTTTGGAAGAAAGAAATGCGGAAGATTTTGAACATGAAGAGGTAAATTTTCGATCGGAGAGTTTGGTTCTATTATCTTATTCTATTCCTTTGGTAATTGCATTTTTTTTAGAGCAAATGTTTCCTGTAGTTTGTTCATTAACGGTTGGACATTTAGGCAAAAACGAATTGGCTGCCGTTTCGCTCGCATCTATGACAACAAATATAACATTTGCGATATTTGAAGGAATAGCTACTAGCTTAGACACATTGTGTCCTCTTACTTATGGAGCTGGAAATTACTTTGGGGTCGGTATTCATATACAGCGTTGTATTGCCTTTTCTATGGTTGTATTTATTCCCTTTGCATTTTTATGGTGGTTTTCTCAACATCTTTTCAATATTTTAATGCCAGGCGAACCAGAGCTAGTGGAATTGACATCACAGTTTCTAAGAATTAGCATCTTTGGAGCACCCGCTTACATTATGTTCGAAAGTTTGAAGAGGTTTTTACAGGCGCAGGGTATATTTGATGCTGGAATTTATGTTTTGCTAATCTGTGCACCGCTGAACATCTTTCTAAGTTACACTTTGGTGTGGAATGCTCACATAGGTGTGGGCTTTATTGGTGCTCCAATTGCTGTTGTTTTAAACTTTTGGTTGATGTTTCTTTTGTTATTGCTATATGCTATATATGTGGATGGATATCAGTGTTGGGGTGGTTTCAGTAAAAAAGCACTCCGTCATTGGAAGGATTTATCTCATCTTGCAATCCCTGGAATAATTATGCTTGAGGCCGAAGATCTCTCATATGAAATTTTGACCCTTTTCAGCTCATACTTTGGAACCTCATTCTTAGCAGCACAATCTGCCGTGTCAACCACCGTTTCGCTCCTTTATATGATTCCGTTTTCTGTCGGAATATCTTCTAGCACAAGAATAGCGAATTTTATAGGGGCAAAGAGGCCGTCTTGTGCCAACTTAGCCAGTAGGATAGGAATTTGTGCATCTCTTGTTGTTGGTCTTCTCAATTGTGCCATTTTAAATTTAAACAAGGAACGAATTGCAAACATATACTCAAAAGACGAAGAAGTTGTGAAATACATGATAGAATTATTTCCTTTGGTAGGCTTTGTGGAAATATTTGATGCATTAAATGCTGTCAGTGGTTCTTGTCTCAGAGGCCAGGGAATGCAATATATTGGTAGTATCGTTAATTTATCAGTTTACTACCTTTTCGCAATACCTTTCGGTGCGATTCTGGGCTGGTATTGCGATTTGAAACTATTTGGTCTTTGGATTGGTATAGGTCTTGGCATGTTAATTATTGGTGCTACTCAAAGTTATTTCGTAATGTTCCCAAATTGGAAACGCATCATGGATACCGCTGAGAAAAGACAGGAAACTGACTCTGGTTCAGATATCGACATCTATGATGAGGTCTCAACAACATCTTCCGGTAACGAACTAACTCCATTACTTTAACCAAGCAAAAATAATTGCATTTTGAATCAAATTAGTGTTTCTGAACTATTCTCAACTCATTAGGTCTTAATTTAGAGCCTTATTTATTTGTCTATATCAATCATGACAGTGAAGTGAACGTCACTAGAGATGAAAAGTTACCGATCACGTGCCACAACTGTGGCTTCGAGGCATAGTTTTTATGTCTAGATTGGTCATCCAAGATGAGATTACAAGAGTTGAACATTATCCCATCAAATGAAAACTAATCACTTATCAAGTTGAAAGAGCTGAGCATGATGCGATTACCATCTAAAAATTCACTTCTTCGATTTTCTATCAGCAGCCATGTTTGCAAGAGATTTACGGCAACGGTTGCAAAGTCTACGAATCCAGCGATGCAATTTCCGTGCTTGGATAGACTAGAAGAGAAAACTGCTAAGCTAAGAGGTGACAATGCCCTGAAACAGGAATCTAGATGTACCTTGGAAATTGATCCTACGTGTGCTACTACAGAACATGATCCTGTTTATGGTAAAGTGCAATCCGGCTATAAATTGTATCGTAGCAACGATGTGATGTTCTTGGATTATGGCGGTATTTTGCCCAATTTTAAATTGGCCTTTGAAACATGGGGCGAATTGAACAAGGATAAATCTAACGCCATTCTCATTCACACTGGTTTGAGCGCATCTTCCCATGCTCATTCATCTGTATTCAATGAAAAACCGGGTTGGTGGGAGGATTTCATCGGACCGGACAATGCTGTTTTGGATACGAATAAATGGTTCGTCATTTGCACAAATGTGCTTGGTGGCTGTTATGGGTCTACGGGACCTTCATCTATAGATCCCGCTGATGGAAATCCTTATGCAACTAGGTTTCCGATGCTATCTGTTCAAGATATGGTTAGAGCCCAGAAAAGGCTCCTCGAGGACCTAGGCATAGAAAAATTGTACGCCTCAGTTGGTAGTTCAATGGGAGGAATGCAGTCACTAGCATTTGGGCAACTATTTCCTGAAAATGTCGAACGGATCGTTTCTGTTTCTGCATGTGCCAGGTCACACCCTTCTTCTATTGCCATGAGACATGCTCAAAGACAAGTGCTAATGGCAGATCCAAACTGGAACAGAGGCTTTTATTATCCTGACTCGGAACATATAAACAGGATACCACCTCACGTTGGAATGAAACTGGCGAGAGAAATTGCTACGGTAACCTACAGATCCGGTCCTGAATGGGAATCACGCTTTGGCACAGAACGATTAGATGATGAAAAATCACCAGTTCTTTGCCCAGATTTTTTGATTGAGACATATTTGGACCACCAAGGGGAGAAATTTTCATTAGAATATGATGCGAATTCATTCTTGTATATTTCAAAGGCGATGGATTTGTTTAATTTGTCAAGTTCACATGCTGAAAGAAGTAAACGGAGAAGGGCAGAAAGTAGTTTTAAGTACGACAAAGGTTCTATACCTGTTAAAAAGCTGTCGGATGAACCCTATAAATTCTCAAAGAAAAGGAGAACTTCAACGGTTGAAGAAAGTAAAAAAGATTTGGCAAATGGAATGACGCCTCTCCTTAACAAAAAAATACTAGTGATTGGTGTAAAATCTGATTCTCTTTTCCCACACTGGCAACAAAAAGAAATTGTTGACTTGCTGGGTGGTCCAAACGAGTTTGTGAAGCATGTCGAGTTAGACGAATCGGACTCACTTTATGGACACGACACATTTTTGCTCGATCTAGATGTTTTAGGGAAAAACATTGGTAAGTTTTTGAATGATAATATATAACGGAGAAATAGCATGCATATAGAAATTAAGAACGGATATAATTTGAAATAATCAGTAAAAACTTTTCGGCTTTATATATACATGACGCTCGTTAAGTAGTAACTAGAAGGAAAAGTTTATTTGTTTTATTTTGCGCAAGGCTAAAAGCTTACTGTGAGGATTCAAACATTTTTTCCTTTCTGGCAGCCTTACGCTTGGCATCTGCCACTTTGTTTGAATCCTTAATCAAAGTTAAATCACCAAAGAACTTGTAATCTTGCATGTATCGTCTGTCCATGTTAAATTCTGAGGCAACAGCGTTATCACTTAGACCTAGTTTCTGGATTGCCCAGAAGTATCTTTCGGGCTTATCTCTTTTCAAATATCTTAGAATGCTTTGTCTTTGTTGGACCAAGATCCTTAACGCCCTCACATTCTTGAAATCTTTTCTATTTTCTTTAACATGTCTGGCCAGATTGTGAATTTTAACCGTCATCACAGCTGCTTGAACTTCACTTGAACCTGTGTCTCCAGGGTATCTTTGAAATTCTTCTCTAGCTAATTTCACCGCCAATTTCAAAGAATCCCCATTTGAGGCATTCTTCATGTTGACAATACGCATGACTGCTTCCTGTTTATTGGCTAAGTCCTTTTCAGAGACCTCTTCCATCAGCGATTCCAATCCGGACATCTCTGCTTGCTTCTTCTTCACTTCTTCTATAGACACTAGCAGTTTTTCGACCTCTTCAAATTTATATCCATTCACTAATACGCGTGGCTCTTTCAATTCTGCCATTACACGAGTGACAAACGCTGTGTCTGGATGACCTAAAACTGGGTCCACATCATCAAGAGAGTTTTTGATTTTATTCTGTTTTGCTTCATTGACCTGCTTTCTTCTTTGAGCTTTCAAAAACTTCACAGATTTAGCACTTTCGACAACCGTCGAAGAGCTAAAACTCCTTGTGTTTCCTAACCTTAAAAATGGTAATGCACCAGATCTTAGCATTGGACTCAATCGAACTTACTTAAGCTTCTGCCAACGATATTCAATTAACAAAACCACTAAATATCCACCAACTTTGCCTTTAATCCATACATAAATTAATTTTCTGATTTAAAAAACCTTCAATTTTTCAAATCACATACGACGACTATATTGCTGTACCGATTACTGTTCGAACAAGACTGTAATGAGCTCGGTCAGTAGTAGCTAGACTATTGTTGATACCCAATTTATTAACAAAATTTCCAACGTTCACCATCAACTAATCTGGTTGGGGTTATTGTTGCCCTTGCCTTAATCAATTTGAGCTGTGAAGACAAAATTATCATCCTTACACCACACGTTTTTGTGCCTTTCTTTTTCCAATTTGTATGGTGAAAATTTTCCAAAATTACATATTGGAACCTCATCGCAGCTATATTGAATGAGGTAAACATTTTAAAAATCAACGTCAATTAAGATACAATCGAACTCTGTCTCGGATATTGCTGCCTATTACTATTATTTTGGTGTTTCTAGTTTGACCAGTTGATAAAATTAGGTTTGGTAAAGTTTTTTTTGTTTGCAAGCCGTTTGTTCAGGATAGTAGTTAGATACAAAGAAAAGAGATGAGTTTCAGAGGTGGTAATAGAGGTGGCCGCGGTGGATTCCGTGGCGGCCGTGGCGGCTTTGGTGGTAGATCTGCTCCACAAGGTCCTCCTGATATGGTTTTAGAGATGGGTGCATTTATGCATCCATGCGAAGGAGACATTGTTTGCCGTTCGATCAATACCAAGATTCCGTATTTCAATGCACCAATCTACTTAGAAAACAAGACACAAATTGGTAAGGTAGATGAGATTTTGGGTCCACTTAACGAGGTTTTTTTTACTGTCAAGTGTTCAGAAGGTGTGAAGGCTGAGAGCTTCAAGGATGGTGATAAATTTTACATTGCGTCAGATAAGTTACTACCAATAGAAAGATTTTTACCTAAACCAAAGGTTGCTGGTCCACCAAAGCCAAAGAAGAAGAGATCAGGTGCCCCAGGCGGTCGCGGTGGTGCTAGAGGTGGCTTCGGTGGTTCTCGTGGTGGCTTCGGTGGCCGCGGTGGTTCCAGAGGTGGTTCTCGTGGTGGCTTTGGTGGCCGCGGTGGTTCCAGAGGTGGTTCTCGTGGTGGTTTCGGTGGTCGCGGTGGCTCCAGAGGTGGCTCCAGAGGTGGTTCTCGTGGTGGTTTCGGTGGAAGAAGATTCTAGATTTGCTGAAAGCGTTTTTCTGATCCTTTTTATCATATGGTATGGCAAAATGCATTTTAAACAGTTTTAACTACAAGCCTGTGTTGCGACGGGTGCGACCTGTTATCAATTCTAAATGACACGTTTTAAAGTAGCGTCTTAAAAGATATTTGAATTTCCTAATGTTATCTAGGGACTTATAGCATGTATAATAATAATTTCAGTTTCAATTACAGCCATTGGTGACAACAATGGAATTCATCAGGATATACGTAAATAAACGTATTTAGATTTCGTCTTTCCTATATATTTATATTTACTTTCTAGCTTTAGAAGGTTTAGTATCAGGTGACAAGCCACACGCCTCAAATATAACATATCGTAGTAGGTCAATTCCATAACGCTTGTCGCAAAATTTATTCGTGACAGAATTGAGGAATATAAAACGAGGAGAAGTCGGAATAGATAAAACACCGCTGTCTTCGATCATTCTCTCAATTTGTTCAAAATTTTTGATCATATCCATTTTTGTGAAGACAAGCTCAAAAGGTATACCATCACTAACCAACAAATCCATCATTTTAGCATCAAATTCACTGAATCCTTGGCTTCCATTAATAAGCAAAAAGCTTCTTCTAAGTTCTCTTCTGCTCCTTAAGTACTCCAACGTCACTTTCCCTTGTTCTTCCGTACTTTTAATACCATAACCTGGTGTGTCGATAATTCTAAACTTCTTTCCTACGTTAAAGCAATTAAGCGTTTTCGTAAAACCAGCCTTTTTAGATGAATGCGCGGATTCAATTAAGGCATTTCGTGAGAATTCCGTAGTAAGATTATTCAACAATGTTGATTTACCGGTATTACACCTTCCTAAAAATGCTATCTCGGGTAGACCATTTATGAGCTCAAACGGTATTCCGTTAGTTTTCCCTGGATACATCTTGGATGTCTTTTCACCTGGTTCTGGAATCAACTCATGTTCTAAGTTGTCCACTTGGTAGGCAGTCCGCATACGTGAAGTAAATTCTGCATCTTCTTCAAATGCTTTTTGAATAGCTTCTTGTCGTTTCTCCATAAGGTTCCTCACCTTTTCACCGGGTATATCGTTGAATTTAGGTGCACTCCACTCGAAGGTGACAGCAGCTTTATTAAAAAAAAAATTTATGTTCGATAGCGAAGACGGGCTTGGAAACGAGTATCCATTATTAAATTTTTTGGTTAGTTGATCTATTATACTTTTTACTGCATTATTACTTTTGGCACGTTGTTTCTGTTTTCTTACTTGCTTAATATTCTTTTTCGATTTTGATATTAAAGCAGGCGTTTGTTGTTGGATTTTAGTATTTAATACTAATGACTTGACATCAATGGTTGAATATGTTCGAATAGGTAGCCGCATTAGCGGGGTTTAGGGAATGATCTGCCTGTGAGAATCAGAATACCTCTTCGCCATGTGAGAGTTAATTTCTTGGTGAAAAAAAATTAAAAAGATGGATATTAATGAAGAGAAACTATACTTAAAGGGATCTAAAAGAATCAAGGCATAGAGTAAATGCACGGTAATTGACCATCAGCGATGTAGATATACTAAAGCTGCTATACTTTAGACAGATTTTGTAGCAACATTTTTTATGTGGGAAACAAATGAACTACCTGTTAGCTTCCGGCCTAGCCTTTTTTGATTAACTTTAAATTACATGACGTAAATACTTATGTTGCACAGCTGTAAATAAGAACGTTCCTTGAGTTACAGATGCTGCTATATTCCGTGATACATATATGTCTTCGCACTGTAATTCGATTATTAATTCATTAATCACCTCCAAATAGTCCGCTTAGAACCTCACCTTCTATATTTGGATCTTCAAACATATCAGATTCTGGCTTATGTTTACCGATCAAACGTTCGTTTGCTCTTGCTAAAACAGCTTCTCGTCTTTCTTTCACCTGTGCCTCCTGGTCAGTGCTGAAATGTGACTCATCAGTGTCGCCATAAATGTCTTTCATCCAATCTACAAATTCAGCCGCTACAACCCTCTGATCTTTATAGTTATCCACCTGCCTCAAGTTGACATACAAATTGTCGACGTCGTATCCTCTGGACAGTTCAAAAATATACTCTTTGAAATATCCATATTCTTTGAACAAAGTCAAGAAAATGACTGTAAATGTGTAAAGAGCCTCGTAGAACGAGTCTTTGAATGCACGTTGTGTCAAAACATTTAGAAGCAAATTAGGCACTATATCAGTAGTGTAAAAGCGATCAACATCTGCATCCTTGGCTAATGTGTCGGCTAGACAACTTTTAAGGATAAGAATGGAATTAAATGAACATTTGCTATCTCTCACTGAAATTAACTTGTTTACAAGGCGCAAAAAGGGTGCCAGAAGATTAATGTTTCCGAAGATAATTTTTCTCATCTTCAGTTGATGAGAGGACAATTTCATTTTCGATGCTTGTGCCTGTGAGCCCACCTGTCCAACCGAGTCTATTAATAGACGAACTACCACCGTTGTGAATTGTCTTAACAAATTCTCCTCTAAAATTTCTTCAGTCATTTCGTCTTCATCTCTAGGTGGAGGGTTGACCTCACTTTGAGAATACATAGCCCATTTCTTTGTCAATAACGTCTCTAATATTTCAAATAATTTTGGAAGGAATTCGTTCATGAACTTAGGAGCACATTCGTCGGGACAGTTCCGAAGCATAGGCCGAATTGCAACGTTAACAATATGCTTCCATCCATGTGTTGAGACACCGGGGCTAATTTCACCATTTGCATCATGTATTGCTATAGAATCCAGAATCAAATCCGCTAGGTTGTCAATCTCAAAAAACACCGAACCAAGACCTGACATTGAGCTCAAAACCAACAACACGTACTCCCTGGTGTATCTGACAATGTGTCCGACAGAATCTGCGAAATCTCGTACAGTTTGAAGAGCTTTATTGTGTTCGTCAATAAACTCATCTTTTGATTTATTTGTCGCACCAGCTTCCCAAAATCTTTCTATTGTGGAAATACGAACAAAAGATTGCACTACAGTTGGCAAAGAGCTCCAGTTAGAAGGATTGTGGTAAGATTGAAGCTGATACAGCAACCTTAAAATGTAAGGTAATATTGGAACGATTCTTGGTTTCCATAACTCTTGCAACATCTTGAAGGCATCATCACCCTTTACGCTCTGCATAGAGTAGTGGATGAACATTCTAGTAGCACGAACAGGGAAAATAGTCTGCCAATGTTGGGTTAAATCTGCTTTGAGTTTTCTCCCCTCATCATCCATTTCAATCGCTAAAAGATCGCTGTTTTCGTTAATACTTCTTTTCTGAAAATAGTCAGCAATTCTCACAATCCCGAGACGCTCCAAAAACCACGGCAAATCTGTAAGTCCAACAACTGTACTTTTCTCCGACCATGCAGTTAATTCAGGATCGACGAGCTGAGAGAACTTCTCATCTTTACCTTCCAATCCTGACTTTAAAACAATGGTTAGTAGAAAGGATTTGAAAGAAATGGTTTCATGTGAGCTCAATCGAGGCAAAATCCGGCCTACCACATTTTCTAAATCAGGATAAATCTGTTGCAATGAGTTAGGCATTAATAATGCCATGCGGTTAAGTTCAATACCACAAGCATATCTTAGGTCACGAACGGCGTCGGATTGTTCACTCTTGTCGTTAAGATCAAATTCAGGATAATCAAGTGTGGCAGTTGTGATAATTTTTTCAAGTAGGGTAAAGAGCACGTTGTCCTTTAAGATTGTTAAAAATAATGCAAAGTTTTGTATCTGTTTTTTCAAGAGGAGTGGCTCTCTTAAATTCAATGCTAACAGTTGATTCGATAACGTTTCAACTTTTGAGAGAATTGTATCAAGCTTTTGATCAAAAGTGGCTTCGTCAGTGTACCAAATTTTCCATCGTATGCAACCGTTAATGAAGCACTCAACAATCATTAGCTGCGTCAGTGCGCTAAGATATGGTTCTGATTTATGATCCAAATAAGTGGAGCTCAATACTTGCTGACCATACTGGGAGCCAAAGTATGTGTTAAGCCTTGAACAGAGCCAATCATACGCAAAATCTAATTGCACACATGAGATAAGCCTAATAACATCTCTAACTCTTTTTCTGTAACTAGAGCAATAACTCTCGTATTCTGAATATGATTGGAAATCTACCTCGACGAAATTTTTTGACACATGGCCTTCAATTTGCTCGTAGTAAATTAAAGCATTACCCGCGAATTCCAGTAATTCAGGTATCACCAATCTATCTAAAACAGGTAGAAATTCATCATTCCTCAAACAAGCACACCAAAGATCCAATGATAACCCACTGACGATCAAACTCGGATTATAGGTCGTTTTCATGACCAACTTCATATAGGTCTCTATGTTTTGCAAATCCGTTATCTTAAGCACGCAAGTGTAGAGGCATGTGATCATATCAACGAATTTTTTCATGATAGGATATCTGGCTTCGTCAATATCATCTGTGGGATCAAATTGCAGTTCGGAGTAAATTGTATCCATAAGGTGCATACTATTGAAAACTCTGTCTACAACATGGGTGTAATGGTCTGTATTGCTATAAGGTCGTGTTAGAAGAATATGGATGGAATCGAGGGCAATAGACTGGGCCTTAGGGATATGCTTTGTTAAGCACCTCAAAAGAGCTGCGAATACATCCGTGTTAATTATCACATCGCTAAGTGGCCAATTGAGGCAGCTCTTCAGTGTTTCTAACAGCCTGATGATATATTGGCTGTTATCCATGTCTAGCGCTACGTTTAGTTCCCGACTGAAGACAGAAAACCAGCCCTCAGGATTATTCTTGAAATTTTCCCATTTTCCCGAATATTTGTACTTGGAGCTGAAGACATCCATAGGACAAACAATCATAATACATAAAGGTTGAATGATTGGCAATCTTTTTAAAATGGTTACATCTTCTAACAAAAATGTATCTTCAAACAAAGTTCTGAAGATAATTAATGCGAGCTCCCTTGAAGTTTCGTTCATCTGCCATAAATCTGTTAAATTTCTATCCATGTCGACCCATGACTCAGTCAATTGTTGCTCCGAGGGATCTTCGACTTTCAAAGCCTCACCCCAAATTCTCTTGGCTACTTCAACCCATAAATACGCTAATTTTTCCTTTATGTACCTAGGATCGTTAGCATTAACATTATAATTCAACTCAATAATCCATTTCCTCAACGCAATTCTTTTTTCATCATCATAACCCGACCAATTCTTCCTCAAGGCATTCACAAGTAACCCTAGACCAAAGTGTTTTAAAATCGGGTTCTGAGAGTTATTCAAAGCTATTTCATAACCCCACAATGGGGATTCTTCCCTGTTTCGCACTTCATCTAACAATTTTTGAGCTTCTAATCTCTTAGCATTATCAGATTTGGGATCGTAAATCAATTCAAGAGCAGCAATTACTTGAGACGCCCCTATACTATCCATCGCTATGGTAATAACCCAGAAGTTTAACAAAAGCGAGCTCTATAATATACACGATCTGCTCAGGCTTAACTCTTCTGACGGTTTTAAATGCCTTTTCTTACCTCGCAAGAATATTCTTAAATTTTGGACCTCACCAACCGTCAATCACAGAAAGTCAGCAATTCTGCCAAGATTTTCTCAAGACTAATAAATGGTATTCAAGCCTAAATACCCTGGCAACAAATTGATAGAGGCAATCCTCTTCCTTTACTTTTGGTAATTGAAATGAATTAAAAAGAGGCTAGGGCGTACCATAATTAGTGCTTTGTTTTCATTTTGCCACCACCCTATTGTGATCGTTTGAAGTGATAACTTCGTAAGTCTGCTGCTATTAAAGAGATATGTATACATCTATCTATGCATGATACATCAATACATGTGTTTCAACAGCTACATAATTTCAAAGCCCAACAAATATTAATCAAACATATTGGTAGAGATGTTATAAAGGCTGTAAAACATTCAAAGATAGAATTTTTTCTTTTCCTTATCCATATCAGGTTTGTGCTCCCACTCAATTTCCTCCTTAATACCTCTTTGCAGCCTTTTTAGCTTCATTGTAAACTGAGGTCCCAATTCTTGAAGACCGACCTTCTCTTCATTCTTGAAAACATAACGATGCCTACGGAAAAAGATATAGTCCCTCTGGTTATGAAGCGTAATAACCTGACGGCCCTCGAAGTCTGGATTTTTGGGGAAAATGGATTGGAATAAGCGTCCAACAGTTTTACCCAATCTGGTCTGGAAATTGTTCAAAATAAGTTCCGGGATGTGACTTGTAGGTCTACCATGGCCGACAATCTTTTCCACTTCCACGTAGGAGCTAATTTTGAAATAGAAGGATGGTCCTTCTGGGAGATGGATAAACGTTAATCCCGTGACTTTTTTTTTGTCTTCGTTGATGATCACGATATCAGTATAGTTCCTGTTGTTACAAAAATCGGCGATTTCCTTCAATTTGTATCCGAACTTTCTCTTCACAAATGTAACATTGGGTAGCACTTCTATTAGAACATTTGCAAATTCATATGCCTTCTTCTTTGCGTTTACGTTGGTGGTTAAAAGTATTTTAGGAGGTTCGTCACTTTTGTTGAAATATTTCAGTATGTCGTCCTCTTCCCCCTCAACTTCTTGTCCTACAGTTTCATCATAAACACGTAAAGTATCAATAGTTTGTGGGACGTTCTCCTTTAATCTTTTCTCTTTTAGTTCCGGATTTTCTCTTTCTTCTTTGGCTCTTGTTCTTCTCATCTTATGACGTTCCTTGTTATTTTGATCCTTCAACTCTGCAAAGAGTTGTTGTCTCTTTTGCTTGTTTTTGATTCTAATCTCTTCGACCGCCATTTTTCTTATGGTCCTTAGTGGCAAAGGCGTTATTGAGTTTATCGTTTGGATGCCCTAATAGTCTGCCGCTTTTGCATATGTGCTCATCGCATCTTTTATAACTTTAAAATTTTGGAATATAACTAAGCTAAAAAGAAAGGAGTCGATGTACATAAAAAAAAAAAGTTAAAGGTGAGACAGTGAATCTTTGCCGACTGTAAAACATTTGTTTAATCATTTCTAAAATCTTTTTCAAAATGTGGAAATTCAGACTGATAAATGATGTTGTTGTAATTGTGATTGTTTATTGCAGTATTGCCGCAAGGAATCAATTCGTGCTAGTGGAAAACAGAAACTGAGAACAGTTTCCGTCTTGACACTTGAGCAGTTATTGAACGCAATTATAAAAATAAAATATTGCGGAAAAAAGTAATGCATAATAATCACTAAAACTGAAGTAGATTGTTTCCTATACAAGTGGTTTCTAAGAACTATTCTTTTGTAAAATGTTCGGATGTTCCTTATCTGGATTTCTTTCATCCTTAACCCTATTCTTCTTCTTTGGAACTCTGGCCAACCAGTACAAAAAGATACAGGCGCACCAGTTGAACACAATGTAGCAGATAAATATACCAAAGTTACGCCATCTTCTACTGTAACTAGAATTCACACTGGCCAAGAAGGTGTTTGTTGAATAGAGTGGACAGAACGTACAGTTACTTGTTGCGGAAGGGTTTTCCAGGTACCCGCCATTTAAAGAGATGTATTCACTCATATAAGTTTCACATGTTTCTCCATCCAATGGATTGAATTCTAGATATTCATAACTTGAGCAAGTCACATATGTGTTGGCAAGACCAGTGGATAAAACAGCATCAATGAAATAGGTCAACGGAGAAATGCGATACATGAAAATCCAGAAACCTGGTAAGACACCTGGGCCACCAAATACACCACAAAAGTTTAATGACATAGTAAATAACAAACTTCCTAGGTTACCGGCAGCTTCCGCAACTTCTATGGCAGCGATACAGAGCTGTGCCATAGAGCTGATGAAAACGAAATATGCCACAGAGAACAACCAGAATAAAACACCTCTTTCGTTTAGCTGGCCCGCAAACGAAGCGTTTTGGTAAAACCCAACCGGGTAGTAGAAACAAAAGAAGGCAAGAGTACCAAACATTACATTCCAAGGAATTTCAACAACTATTTGAGCGAAAAGGAAGGCTTTCCATGAGAAAGTTCTACTTGGACGTTCTCTAGCCTCATATAAATCTCTTTGGGTAACAAAAATTGGCAAATACTGCTGAGAATAAGGATTGAAAATAACGGTGAACATGAACACAGCAAATAACTGGTTTTGCAAACCTTGCATCGATAAGTTCTCTTTAAAAAACGTGAAACCGATAAAAATTTCTGATGTGATAGCCAACAAAAACTTTGCCCAGATATAGGATGGCGTTCTCCAGTATTGCTCTAATAGACGCAATGTAACGATATAACATTGATAAGCAATGGAAGTACTAAATTCTTTTTTTTCTTCAGAAGTCTCTAATGGTTTTTTCATTAATTCATTCTCCATCCAATCTAAT
Organism: Kluyveromyces siamensis; assembly: GCA_030579315.1. Lineage (NCBI taxonomy): Eukaryota > Fungi > Ascomycota > Saccharomycetes > Saccharomycetales > Saccharomycetaceae > Kluyveromyces > Kluyveromyces siamensis. The sequence continues at coordinate 30,191 of JAKTQE010000030.1, forward strand.
TCCTGTTGCACCGCAGTGTATTCTGAAGATGATCTCCATAATTCATGGAAGTCCAGAGTTGTATGTGAACCTGGAGCCGCGCCAATGACTTCCAACATCCATTCGGCAGGATTAACACCGTCGGCACATTTCTGTCCACTACATCTTTCGAAGTAGTCTATCATGACCTTACAATCCTCTCCCAAATCACCGAAATATACAGTTCTTCCCCCCTTTTGCAAAAACAAAAGTCTATCAAACTCTTGCATTAACAAAGCTGAAGGTTGATGAATTGTACAAAGGATAGCTTGTCCATGGTTTGCCAACTTTCTCATCAACTGACAGATCGACCATGCAGTTTGTGAGTCCAAACCAGAAGTTGGTTCATCCAAAAATAACAATAATTTTGGCTTAGCCACTAGCTCTACACCAATAGTTAACCTCTTCCTTTGTTCCACATTTAAGCCTTCACCTGCAACACCCACCACAGCGTCAGCATAGTTTTCCATATCCAAAATCTTGATCACCTCTTCTACATACTTATCTTTTTCTAAGCGAGAAACAGAAGATGGTTGACGCAAGTATGCAGAGAATCTCAAGGATTCTCTCACAGTTGAAGTGGACAAGTGAAGATCCTGTTGTTGACAATACCCAATAGACCTTGGGAAAGACTCATCTCTTAAATGTCCGTTGACAAACATATCTCCTGTAATTACACCAGTTGTTACTCTTGAAGCCAAACAGTCCAACAAAGTGGTTTTACCTGCACCGGAAGAACCCATCAATGCCGTTAAAGTTCCAGGCTTCACCCAACCGTCAACGTTTGACAAGATACGACGTGTTTCTTTTTTGATCTGCACGTCATAACAAACATTCCTCCAGTGAAATACTGCCTCAGATTTAGAAATGACCGCCTCATCATCATCTGAAGATGAGAATTCTCTCGACTTTTCAGATGATTCATGCAAAACCTTTTTATCAGATATTCTTGAGTCTTGTTCACTTGCTGCCTCAATATCGGTCTTTGTGGACTTCAGTTTATTCTTCATCATTTTCTTTAGCACTGATCTTGGGTAGAGCAAAATCTCACCCTTTTGTACGGCACTTCTGTTAAATTCACAAAATAATAGATAGAATGCAGTAAAGAATACCAAATATGCAATGCCAATACCAACGGACCTCCACTTGTGAGAATGTTTATAACCGTACGCAGCTGATAGATACGCATCTCCAGAAACATAATCTAACCCTGCAACTGATCCAACAGCAGAACAAACTTGATCGCTCGAAGAAACATTTTCATAACCCGGTCCACTGGGAACAAAGGTGGAACATGGAAACTCACGACCATGGAATTCATTAATCATTAAAGACTCAAAGACGTACGCTAATGGGTTGATATACCAAATCCATTTCGACCATCCCAATAACGAGACCTTAGGAACTGCAAAACCGACATATAAAGCCATAGCTAATAAAATAAAAGAAGCAGGAATCATAGCCTCTGGTAATGTTTTAGTTGCTGAACCAACGGATCTGAAAATAACTGACATAATTAATGTACTGAGGAAAGTCAAAAACAAATAAAAGAAAAAGGCTCCTGCATTTCTTCTAAAATTCACCATGAAATAAAGGATGATATTGAAACAAATGGCATTCACAAGTTTGGTCGGAAGTTCGGAAATAATTGAAGCAATAGCATCCGCAGATGGGTGGTATAAGGAATATCTTTTGTGTTTCTCAGAAATTGGTCTGGCTTCGTATAAAGAAAAAATCTCTAACAAAGATGAAAACGCATTAAACAAAACAGCGAGAAACATCGCAGCACCTCTGTAATAAAACGTAGCAGTATCATTAGCTAACATAGACCGGTAGAACATGGAACCAAAAATTAAAGACATTGAACTATTACCAACGACAGTAAAAACAGGTATACCCCAATTTTTTTTCAGACGCAAGAAGTTTCTCATCGTTAGATATTTAACCTGCATCCAATAATTAACCAAATAAGGAGATTGTTTTCTTTGGTGATTTGCCTGTCTCGCAACGTGAGACTCGAACAAGTCTTCACGTTGCTGTTTGGTATCCTTTGACAACTCAACATCAATATCATGGATCAAATTCTTGTGTTCAACCGAGTTTTTCCAGTACAGTTCCATTTCCTTAGGGCTTTGAGGGATGTACCTTCCCTCTTTTAAATAATCTTCATTCATGATTCTTTCAGCCGGGTTTGTGACAGCAGTCAAAAAGTCTGCCGTTGTCTGTCTACTAGGACAGACATATCCCATCTCTTGGAAATATCTTTTTGCATCAGAAGAGGGGCCAAAGTAAATCTGGTAACCCTCATCCAAGACACTTACTTTATCAAATAAGTCATAAGCATCCTGAGAACATTGGTAAATAGCCACCACTGCAGAACTGCGTAAAATACTTGTAGAAACTTTTAGGGAACGAATAAATTCTAATGCCGTGGCCGAATCTAAACCACGAGTGGCATTATCCCAACACTGAAATTTGGAACCACATATACTCACTTCGGCAATGGATACACGTTTACGTTCACCACCTGATACACCTCTCACTAATTCATTGCCGACTTTCGTGTTCTTGGTGTGAGAAAGACCGTAAGTTGCCATTGAAACATATGCAACGTGACTTGCAAACTCCTCTCTAGTAACACCTTTTATACGATTCTGAGGGGTAGCCAACAATGCAACATTGTATAAAGTCTCGTAAACTGAAAGATGTGGGAAATGAACGTCTGCTTCAGCGTTGTAAACAACTTCACCACGGAAATGCTTTCTGATTTCTTTTGGCGATAAACCATGATAAGAAAGTGTTGATTCCGAATCAATGCTATACCCTTCAACATTGGCCGAAATCGTCTTTAATAGCGTCGAACAACCAGAACCAGGTCTACCCAAAACAACAACTAATTCTCCAGGCTTTATTAAACCATCCATAGGCTTCAATATATCAAAAACATTCCCTGCATTCTTACTACTTACTAAACTTTTAGCTTTCGAAAAAACCTTGTTAAAAATAGTGAAAACAGTAGACTGATATGCAACATCAGTGGAATCCCCAAATGCTCTCAAATTCTTCCACGCGCATGAAATGGTGTACGCCTTATAATGTTCAGGATCTGAGCGAACCAACGCAGACATATTTTGAATCCATGCCTTTCCCGAAAAATTCTCAGAATTGGGATCCAATCTAGCATCGTATCCCTCTGCATCTGAGTCTTCATAAACAGGGTTCACTCCCTCATATTTGCCACTGAACAAAGTTTTCATGGATCTTGCATCGTTGAACTCTTCTTGATCAGCTTGCTCAACTTCTACTCGACTAGAACGACGCGAAAGCGTTAACGCCAGATCTCTGATCTGGCCTTCAGCTTTCAGGTCAAGACCTCTAAACTCGTGGTAACTCGACGATGATTCACCACTATCACTTTCCATAAAGACCTTCTCAACTCTGCACCCTTCTACAATAAATCGATGATTTTTAGTAAACGGCTTTGTTTTCTTATACTTAAGTTTAAAGCCAATGATCATTAGAAGGCAATGAATTGCATCCAACTATTCATTTATATAATTCATCTCAGATTCCTCATTTTCATGCAACAATACTATACCTACAAATGCGTAAACAACAACTTCTAATTCTATTACTAAATGAGCCACGGAAGCTTTTCTCCCATCCCACGGAGACTCTAGAACAATATACGTGGCTAAGGTACATACCCAAACCTTGACAGTGCCAGTGTGGACGAAATTGCCATGGATGAAGCATGGAGAAAACCTAGTACGCAACAACAATTAATCAATAAAGAAAGCAAGTAGTCCGCTAAATGATAAGCCATAGTAAGTACCAGTTCGTATCGCCGACTAATTATGAAGCGGCTATTCGTAAACACGAAGAGCAAAGTACTCATCGTGTTCTTTTTCCTCAGTATGTGTGTATTATCTACGCCCATCTATACGAGCAAATATCGTTGTTCTTAGAAAAGATAGTAGAAAATGCCTCCGCTCAAAAGTCATGGACTGGCTTGGGCAAACCACGTAGAGATGAAAATTACCGGGAAGAAAAGAAATTTGTTTCGTTCCGCGGAACGTATTGTGTTCCGTGGAAAGGAAATGCCCCGTTCCGTGGAAAATATTGCGGAGCACACTGGTGGCAACAAAAAAAAGGGCAGAAGCGGACAAAATACATTATACACGTGAAGTTTATTATTTTTAAAGTTTAATCAAGGTTATGTTTCGGTTATCTTTTGTCTTTTTCAAGTGGTTATAGCTCTGGCTAAATGCCTGGTTTCTGGAATATTTAGGTGGTTGTAGTGTATGGTCTTAATGTTGTCTACGTTGTTAATCAGTGCCAATTGGTTTCTGCTTGTGTGATTTTTTTTTTTTGAGGCACCGACCGCATCGTCGATGTCAGTGTCAGAAGTGTCACAAGCGTAACTGACAATTGCTTGGCACAAATGCTGAAGCTTTTGTACATCTGATAATATGTTTTCGTAGGAATTACAGTTTTCTTTTTCGTGCTCTTTTAGTGGACTAATTGTTTAGTGGCATTAAATAAGATTGTACTCATTCGCATAATGGATAAAGAAGAGACTTTTAGTGCCATTTATTGATAAAGAACGAAATTGGTAAAGTCATTATAATTATTGCTACAATATTTTTAGGGGGAGAGTTGGGTGGAATATAAAAATCTGAAATGAGCTGTAACCAGCGTGAGTTGTCAAGCCCTGTGGAATTTTTGTCTCAGTTGCTAGATGATCGTATTAATGAAGACTCAGGGTGTGTCGCCCAAAAGACTATAGCAGAATATCGCAGGCGACAATTGTTTATGGAGTTTATTAATTCTGAATTGGAGTATTTGGACATGTTGAGAATATTTTATAATACGTATATGTCGTTTTTGAGCAAGACGGACTATACTTCGGTGCAAATGGCGTATCAAGTAGTTGGAGAATTGATAAATGGAGAAGAGCGATTAGTTGATGGCTTGTTTGGTTGGCTTGGAGTTGATATGAAAGAATATATGTATGGCCAGGACGGAAGGATGCAATATAACGTTCAGGAGATAAATGAAAAGTTCCGTTCGATTCCGTCATTAACGTCGTTCATTGAGTTGTTTTGTAGTAAACTGTTGGAAATGGAGCCCCATTATAAAAGCTACGTTTATCATTATTGGCTTTTTAATAGCTTTAAGAATAAAGGTACAATGGGCTCCAAGTATTTAAAGGACTTATGCAGAATGGAGCCGATGTTGAAGAAATTTCAACAGCAACGAGTCAATTGCCAATCAACGGATTTCTTGAAAAGAAATATTTCGTTTGATTCGTTGAGACACATGCCAATAGCACGGCTAGGACACTATAAAGTTTTTTGTGATTGTATCTTACACTCCGCAGAGGAATTAATGGCAGATGACGGGAAAGAGATGGAGTATACTTGCTTGGATTTATTCAAGTTAAATACCCAGGCTATTCATCAAATGCTTAGAAGAATTGATGACGAAGTTTTCCCCGAGTCCATTGATAAACTTGGTCAAAATATCTCCCAAAAAATTGCCTTCAAGAACCCGGAGGAATACGTTTCCCCCATGGCATTGGGAATACCACAATTGGTTGGTATTTTAAATACTATTTGGATCGAAATCGATGATACTCAAAGACTTTGGAACAATACTATATGGTCTTTGGACACTTGGAGTAGAAGCAAATCCTTGTGCCCGGCTTTTTTTCCTAAGGCAAAGCAGTTTGGTGCCTTCCTATATAAATCATACTTGATTTTGACTCGTATCCCCATAGGTGATATACGGTCACAGAATCAATTTGAAGGATATGCATCTGAAGGTGATAATGTTACATGGAAAATTAAGTTTGCAATTCCGTTGACAAATTGCAAAATGTCGATCATAAGTAGAAATGATTCCTGTTTCTCAGAAATTGGAATCCATAGAGAAACACCAACTAATTTAAAACTGCTAAAATTGGAATGGTTTTTATACGGTGATATTTTTGAAACGATTTTTGCATTCGAGTGCAATGAGGAATACAATAAATGGTTGAATTCCTTATCTGCTATCTTAGAACTCAATGGCTATACGCAGAATCCTATGGAAGCAGAATGCGTAGAACATTATTATCAGGTTCCAAACTCCTCGTTTGCTCCATTGGGAATAGCACCAAAACTTTCGTATGCAGATAGTATTTCGAAAGTTGTGAATCCAAACCTTACCAAAAGACAATACAATTTACTCCATCATCCATTCTATGAATATTATAACCAAAGATGCTTTAAGTTAAGAATTAAAATTGATGATATAAAAACTGGTCCAACTATTCAAAAGGACGTTATTGTTTTTGCCAGAGAGAAGTATGATTGTCTACAGAAAATTTTAGCAATATTCTTAGCTAGCTCTACCGAGAGAGCTGAAGATTTTTGTTCAAGTTCGCACCAAAAGCTGAATTCTAATTCTACATCGAATTCTAATGTATCAATGACGACTACCCAAACTTCTGTATCCCAAACTTCAGTCAAGTCTTCAGTTGCAATAAAAAGTAGTTGGTTTTATCTAACTTCACATTTCCGGACGGTAGACACACTAAAAGCTTCATAATGAAAAAATCATTCACATAAATCTATATAAAAAGAGTTAATAGACTATTTTTACTAACTTAAGCGGAAACTGGCACAGCAAATGCAACCCTTTCGGCAATTTCCTGCTTACTTTTGAACATCTAACAACAATAACCACTTTAAACCTAGATATTATATGTGAATACTTTAATCTATCCCGGTTGATCTTCGGCTGATTACGTCATATGCGAATTTTGGTAGTGACACCGTTACAATTGAAAGACTAATTAATGTTCTTTGTGAGAAAAGTGAGATTTCAGTTGTGAAAATTCAAATCACATGCCGCGATTGGCGTCATTAGTTGAAGAATAATTTCTTTTGTTCAAATTACTCGACCCCAAAATTTTACCTTCTCTTAGTATGATATCAATCATTTCTTCCTCCGATTTATCCTTCCCGAATTCATTTTCCAATTGAGCCTTTGAAGCCTCACCTAATTCACCCTCTGATCCGCGAGCATCTCTGTTTGAAAATATTGTGAATAGTTCGACTGTATTCGTAAGAAGACTTGGGGCTGGATTTTTCAGGTATGTCTGAACACCTTCTTCGGATTCAACAAATACTGTAAAGTCGGTATCATTACCTTTGTAAAAACATTTTAGTGGTTCTGCCATTTTTTCTCTTCTGCTTATTAAAATATGCAATTCTTCTAGGATTTACTAGTAGTTTTACTTCTATATTCTTTGTATGAAATGAATTGAGTTTTGTAATTGAATCAAGTAATGAATTATACGACTATATATACAATTTGCTTGAACGGCTTTGTTCTTTGATGTTCTTTTACGCTCAGGATGTCTTTGCTGTTGGATCACATCATTCCCTTTATTTTTACGTAACCAGAATATTTCTTAAAAGCAAAATGCTAACATCCATATTTAGAAGTAGCCAGTGGTGGCCGCGGGACTAGAAAAATTGCTAATAGTAGTTAAGATGAGAACTCATGTCATCATAATGAAAATTCACAACTTCAGAGACTGATTGAACATCGGTTGTGTCTTCTTACTGTCTCTGAAATTTTACGTCCTCGTCATCCTGTTCATGCCAATTAGCAAGTTTTTTTTTATATCCACAATTTCGCAAGTGTTGGCTGACCTGATTCGCTTATTCAATGAAACGAACATCAAAACAAAAACTAAAATACTACTTATTGAAAATATCTAAATGTTTATGATGTAGGTAAATATATAGATAAGCTAATAATACAATCCATTGGCAATGGTTCTGATCATGTATTCTTCAACGTGGCCTGTTCCTCCATAATCGTCTTCCAATTTATCCTCAAGAGCATTTGAATCCCTTTCTGCTGAGTTATCTTCTAAGAAATCTTCGTTGTCGACATTAACCTCTCTTAATGCAGAATTTGCGGCTTTGGCGTCGTCTTCATCTTCCGCTTGAGCAAGAAGTTTGTTTAAGTTCTTGTCATCTTCCAGTAATGGTCTTTCATCATTTAATTCTTCTGGAGCTTCGGAACCCAACATGTCTTTGACGGACAATTTTGTTAGGTAGTCGGTAGTGAAGTCACCCGTTTGAATGACAACATTATCTAAATGCCTCTTTTGGTTAGCCTTTTTCAAGATGTTACTTTCAATCGTATGTTCACTAACGAATCTGTAAATATGAACGTCCCTGGTCTGACCTATTCTGTGGCAACGATCTTGACATTGTTTATCCATTGCAGGATTCCAGTCTGAGTCATAAAATATAACTGTATCTGCACCTGTCAAATTGATACCTAAACCACCTGATCTACTCGATAAAATGAAAACCGTAACACGGGGGTCACTATTAAACCGTTCAGTCAAAATTTGACGGTCTTCAATTTTGGTAGACCCATCTAAACGCATGTACAAATACCCATGGAAATTGAGGAACTGCTCTAATACATCCAAGACCTTGGTCATCTGAGTAAATATCAAAGCCCTATGCCCACTGTCCTTCAAGTCTTGGAGTAAATGCGCCAATTTTTGTAACTTACCACAGTCATATTGTAACAATGATTTATCTGGGAAAGCAATCGACAATTTGGTCTGCAGATGATGAAATGGATTTTCCATCCCTCTCAGATCCGAGATAACTTCATCCTTTTTAATGTCGTTCAAATAGCTACTATGAGAGTCAAGAGCCAAGAAACTCTCTCTGGTATCTAAGGTCACAACAGAAGGGGTCACGACAGCAAACTTTTCTATTTCTCCCTCGCCTTCCAGAAGTCTTGTTTGTAGAGGTTTAATGCATTCCTTGGTAAAATCACTATCAATGAAGCTCTTGTCCCCCAAGGTGAGTAAGTTAATGAGGTTCGATCCATACATCGGTTGTCTCTGACATCTGAAGCCATTTAGATAGTGCATGTGGTCGAAATGGTGAGCTAGCTCAACAATTTTGCGATGTTTATCTTCTTCGTAATATTTGCCTATGTCCTGAAAGTCTAAATCTGGCACAAAATTTTGAGTTTCTTTGGATTCTGTCAATCTTCTTATCTCATCCATTATTGGTTGGATGCATTGTATTTTAGTAATTTTTTCCGCATGATTCGTCGTCAAGCTAAAATCGTTTGACGTGAAGAGGAAATTAGTTCCAAAAAGGTCAGCTTCCCTTTCAAACTTACCTTCATTCAGTTTATGAAGGATGTAATTGTTCAAGTTTGAAAAAGAGCTTGAAACACCATTCTCTATGCAAAAAGAAGTCAATATTGGTCTGACTTCAAACAAGTCTGGATGATTACAGACCTTCCGTAGCTGCATTAAGCAGTTTATGATAGACATGAAATTTCCACTTGCTAGGGTTTCCTTTGTTTGTGCCCTTGACATGAAATCATCATATAGGAAACGTTGTCTTTTTGATAACTTACAATATACAATATGCTCATACTTTCCTGGCATTTGCTTCTCAACATCAGCTTTCAACCTACGAAGTAGGTAAGGACGCAAAACCTGATGTAACTTCCCTACAGTTTTCTTTGTTTCCAGATCTTGCTCATAATTTTCGCCTGTCTCTACAATTTTATCCACAGGTCTACCAAACCATTGCTGAAAGGCTTCTAAGTCCGCAAAACCAGATATTTTCCCATTTTCTAAGGCTGTTTGCGGCATCAAGAAATATAGTAATGACCATAGCTCTGCAAGGTTGTTCTGCAACGGGGTACCAGTAAGTAGTAATCTTCTCTCAGTGTTAAAGTTCAATAATGCCTGCCAACGAGTGGACCTAAAATTTTTTATATTATGCGCCTCATCTAATATCATATATTGCCATTTCTTTCTCTTAAAAGAATGCTGGTCATGAACTACAAGTTGATAGGAGGTAATGCATACGTGAAAAGCGTCTGGTTTGTTCCAACCCCTACGTTTTTCTTTCCGCTGTTGCGGTGATCCATAATATGTAAGAACTTTGAATCCTGGCGCGAACCTCTTGAACTCCATTTCCCAGTTCAAAAGAACTGAGGTTGGAACGATGATCAAATGCGGACCCCAATTTTCCTTCTCACATGCTAAGTATGCCAATAGTGAGATAGTTTGAATCGTCTTACCTAAGCCCATTTCGTCTGCCAAAATACCGTTTGTTTGGTTATTGTATAAAGACGCAAGCCAGTTTAAACCCTGTTTCTGATATGTTCTCAATGTGCCTCGCAATAATGAAGGTACAGGAACATCAGGAACAGCCAAAGGGTCGCTCTCAGGCACACCAGGCATAGCATTTTCACTAGCAGGCTCCTCAATAGTAATAGAGTTGGCTTCTTCTAAATCAGTGTCAGCAGCTAGTTCACTAGTCACGCTATCTTCTCCAGAGTCAGAGAAGCTGACGTCACCGTCTTCTTGGTCATCGCTCACATTTCCGAGCAACGCAGACAAACCAGGTGTTTCTTCATGACTGATATTTGTCTCGTTTGCCTCTTCTTCAGAAATTGACAACTCAGAGTCCTCAAGCAGGGAAGAATGTGATTCTGAATCCTCATCGAGCACAGAATCTTCATGAGTATCTCCACCTCCCAGAACGAATTCATCCAACTTTGCATATTTGGCTTTAAGTTCTTCCAGAGATAAATTAATGTCATTTTCATTGTTCTTATTACTATCTCCGTCACCCTCGACGCTACTTGAAGACGTACTCATTATATCATCGTCCTCCTCGCCTTCTTCATTCATAACACTAGAAATAGAATCTTCAGAATCCGAAGAGATTTCTCTGCTCGCACTATTCTCTACAGCTGACTCGTTTTTATCCGAACGATTCAACTGAGCGCCTAGTAATTGCGTGCTTTGTTCCAACATTTCAGTTAAATGTTGCTTACCTTGAATCCTTTCCAATCTATCAATCTCGTCCTTTTGTAACACCTTAAATGCTCTTTCGGCAACTGCCCATCTTTTCTTCACAGCTTGCATTGCAAACCTTGCCAAATTCTTTCTCCTTCTTTCCTCGTCTTTTAACTTACGCTCTTCTGCACCGGCAATATGCTTAAAATGTGATTCAATCCATTGTGAAACCTTACGTGCACGCGATATTCTGGCCCGTTTGGAATCCTGAAAAATTTTACTCATTACCACACCTTGATTTATTAAATGGTCTTGAAAAACATGCTTTGATTGTTCGTTGTAAAATGCTGATATGGGCTCGATTGCGTTTGAAGGGAGAGTTACATCCCTCAGTGATATTGGTTGTAGCGTCTCTAACTGTTGATCATAAACAATAGCACCTCGTTCGTAGCCTCGACGAATGAGCCCGACTACTGTCCGTTGCTCGGCAATGTATTTATCATATTGTTCTTGACTGACGTCCTCATCAAGCGACCTATATGACTCAAGAAATTCATGAACATTTTTGTGCTCCTGCGAAAAAACGTGTGCGGGGTTAGTAATCGTCTGTACTGGTGGATTAACATGAATTTTTATCCTTGGCCTTATATTCCTCGCCTTACGCTTCGGATTCATTTCTACTTCGTCCTCTGAACTAGTGGTGAAGTAAAATTCGTCTTTCTCCGGCTGTGACTTCGAAAGAATCAAGAAACTATCATCAGCTTCGATAACTTCAGTTCCTTTGTCATTGCTTGTTTCAAGTGATTCTTTTTTGACTTTTTGTCTCTTAGGTTGCGACTTGGTCTGCTTTTTCACCACCGAAGTATCTTTCTTAGCAGTTGTCCCCGCTTCTATGCCATTAGCTGCAGTAGACGGCAAACTATCCAATTCTTCGGCCTTTTTGGTCGAGTTGGAATTAGTTGAGCGTGCTTTTTTGGTAGCTTTCGGCACATCTTCGATTGCGGCACGCTTCCCGTTCCTAAGAGTTTTTCGTCCAGCTTCCTTGGTGCTAAGCCTGACACTCAATTCTTCATACTTTTCTTCCACAATTGGTGATATACTTTCCCATACTTTACCTTTCCCATTATTATCATAAGATGTAAGTTGCCTTCTCCGTTTCATCCTTCTGGATGCATTACTCTCCTTTAAATCGTCCTGGTTCTCCAGATTGGACATGTTAAGCCCTCTTGCGCTTAAAAAACCCTGAAAACTCTCCGATTCATTTTGATATACAGGATCATAGTCAACCAATGAAGTGAACTGGACCAAATGAAATAGCTCATTAGTCAGTAACTCATATTCAAACCGCAAATCTGCTAGTTTATTATTATCCGTACTTCTAGTCATGGTAAATCATAAAACAAGCCTACTCTAATTAATATGTCTAATAGATTACCGAAGTAACCCTATGCACCGGCTTGTATGTGCACACTGTACCTTAAAAGACTTTTCTACTATAAAATATCTTACCTTGCAGAGATGGTCGAAGCGTAAGGTTGTGGCAAACATAACATTTTTCAGTGTAGTAGTAATTGATATTTGGCAGCTCAAATCATCTTTGAATCCGGGTACCAGAAACGTGACAATCACGTGCACCAGTCACTGTTTTCCCTGCCTAGTAATAAGGGACGGAAAAGTCGTAGAGAAGTCGAATGTTATGCGCAGGTTTCTTAACTACTTGCTCAAGAGAGAAATAAAGAAAAAAGAATAGTGAAAAAGAATCAACTATAGCGCACCAATCACATAAGGCATTACGAAAGTAACTCAAGTTTCATTGGGAACAACTCGCGATAGAGGAAACAAATAGGACAATAACAAGTGCAATAAGGATTACTTTTATCTGTTATTAATTTCAGTAAACTGACATTTCTATTGCTATTTTTTTCTCGTCGTTTTTTGGGAATAATCATCGAATTTCTTTCACTTGTCGAGTGGTAGACAGAAGTGAGCCAATCTCAAAATTGTTATAGAAGGAAGCTTAGCATACCTAAAAATTAGGGAAGGTAGTGTTTTCACATTTGAGGTGCAGAAGGCGAGTTTGCGATTAATAAAGATTTGTTGGCTTCTAAGTTAATTTTGTATTTTGACCACAAAAGATGTCGAAGCAATTTCGATACACCACACAGGAAAGAAGATCCTCAGTGATTTACTCAAATAGTGTTGGAAAGGGTGGATTGTTTTCGCCGCAGGATTATATCAACGAAGATGCATGGGATATGGAGGAAAACGTGGATGAAGATTCGGAGGCTTCCTTATTAGCCATGAACAATTCCAGAACCTTACAACAACAGTATGGTTCTAATTTACATATCGATGAACAGTCGACAACTCGAAACAATTCATTGCCTAAAAATTTAATACTTGAGGAGAGAGATTTGTTGGTGGATAATAAGTTATATGATGGAATAGCCCCGCATAATGGACACATCCAACATTTGGTGAACGAAACAGGTACTTCAAATCTTCCTCTTCCTTCGATCGAAGATCGAGAAATCATGGACACATGGGAAGAGGCTATAGAGTCTGGAAAAAATATTGTCACGACTTATAGAAGGGAAACAAAGGTTATTACAATGAATGCATTGCCGCTGGTTTTCACATTCGTGCTCCAAAATTCCCTCTCCTTGGCATCGATTTTCTCAGTTTCACATTTGGGTACAAATGAGTTAGGTGCTGTAACTTTGGGGTCTATGACAGCAAATATCACGGGTTTCGCTGCGATCCAGGGCCTTTGCACATGTTTAGATACCCTTTGTTCACAGGCATATGGTGCTCATAACCATCATTTAGTGGGAATCCTCTTCCAACGTTGTGTTATTATATCTATATTATTGTTTCTACCTATTTTGTTTGTATGGTGGTTTTGGTCGGAAGCAATTTTATCAATATTTATTACGGAAAAATACTTGTGCGTCTTGGCAGCAAAATATTTACAAGTGGTTTCCCTAGGTATCCCAGGATTTATATTATTTGAAGCTGGAAAAAGATTCTTGCAATCACAGGGTATTTTTCATGCATCAACAATTGTTCTGCTAATATGTGCGCCTCTCAATGCCATAATGAATTACGTATTGGTTTGGAATAAGAGCATTGGGATTGGTTATTTGGGCGCACCTATTAGTGTGGTCATCAACTATTGGCTGATGGCTCTTGGGTTGTTTTCTTATACCATTTTCACAAAAAATGAAATTAAACCCATGAAATGCTGGAATGGGTTTATCAAAAGACATCAGATATTTAAAAACTGGAACAAAATGTTCAGTTTAGCATTACCGGGTATCATCATGGTTGAAGCAGAATTTTTAGGTTTTGAGCTGCTTACAATTTTTGCATCCTACTTAGGTACGAATGAATTGGCTGCACAGTCTATTATATCAACAATTGCATCATTAGCTTATCAGATTCCATTTTCAATATCCATCTCGACGTCAACAAGAGTCGCGAACTTCATCGGAGCATCACTATTTTCAAGTTGCATAATAAGTTGCAAAGTGTCTATTTTTTTGTCCTTCATCGTGAGTACATTTAATATGGTTCTGATATTCAAAGCACGCTTTAAAATCGCGATGCTTTTCTCAACTGATCCTCAGATAGTTGAATTGGTATCTAATGCCCTGCCTATTCTAGCGTTCATGCAGATTTTTGATGCTTTCAACGCCTGCACCGCTGGCTGTTTACGAGGGCAGGGTCAACAAAAAATTGGAGGGTATATTAATGTTTTTTCATTTTATTGCATAGGAATTCCCATCTCGTACCTTTTAACTTTCAATTATGGATGGGGTTTACGAGGTTTATGGTGGGGTATAACTTCCGGGTTGGTTGTGATGAGCATTTTTCAAAGTTATGCAGTCTTTAACTGTGATTGGAAAGCAATCATCAGAGCAGCGAAATTACGGAATAGTGAAGGAGGTTTAGTATAGAAATTTAGGCAATACATTAACTTTATCATTGATGCTTTATATATTTTTATAGTTTTTCGTTAACATTGACTTCATTATTTTATTGTGGTATCGCATATTGTTCCATAATCTTAGCTAAATTGTTGTACAACCAAGGAATGGTTTTATCGTTATCGTCAACAATATTTTGAAAATATTCGATGGATTCTTCAACCGAAAAATTGCAACATTTTGCGTACTTGTTTATGGCATTTACTAGAGCGCTTCTTCTTTGATATGTCCTTAATTTTGGAAGCTTCGATAGTTGCCCAGCACCAAACTGCTCTTCAAATTTGAGTATCTGAGGTTTAGTGTCAGTATAAAATTCTTCGTATAGTTCAGCTACACTCTTTGGGCAGTCCGTCATTAATAATTGGTAATTGCCTTCTACCGTTGATCCCACACTAGCTTTATTCCTGAAACCATCCAAGTATTGTTTTTTCCAGGCCTTATACTTGGATGGAAGCTCATTCAAGAGGGAAGCCACTTCACTAGCCTCATCAATGCCTCGTTCCTTTTTGAAAAATGGGAATGTCGGTTCATTAAAGTCTTCAGTGGTAAACAAACATTCTATAGTTCGTTTTTTTACTAATTTTGTCGGCTCTACGTTTTCCTTATTCTCCCCCTGATATAATTCAAGATCTTTATAAAACATATTATTATGCAATTGCTCCCTGCAAAGTTCAGATTTTATATGTCCTAAATCTATGATTATCCCAGTGTGTTGGCTTTGTATAAAGTCTAATTTTGTCTTAAGCATAGTAATTTGATTACTGAGGCTCAAATTTCTATTTGATGTTGTTGCAGCAGCTTCACTTAAGACGTTCCAATCTTTTTGCAATACGTCAACTCTTTCTTGGAATGAACTGATGATTTCTTCAATGTTGTCAAGCATTTTGTCCCAATAAGATATCTTTCGCTCCTCTGGTTACAGATATTCTTACAACCGAGAGCCCGAAAATTACTTGCGGTGATTAAATATGAGAAAGTTATTTGAATTATATATTTCATTTGAAAAGAAGATTTATAGATGTATTGATACACTTTATATTCTGCTTTATATTCGTTGTCCTGCAGTGCAATTTTTTTATTTTATTTTTGTGACACCAAAAGTGTCAAAATTCATTTTATACGTATGGAAAAGCCTTGGGGTTTACCTAACGTCGTAGCCAAAAAAACAGGAAACATGTCTGACTGTATACGCAAAAAAGAAAGAGGGAAGTTATGTAGACAGCCTATATGAGAGTCGATATAGTAATTTACAGATTTATGTCATGCTTTATGACTATTTTTTTTACCTTTTTGGCAGATTTCTCAAAAGATTGTTCTTTCTCTTCTTGTTCAACTTCTTCCATTTTTCTCTTTGCTTTCTTAATCTGTTTCGCAAATACTGTGTCAAGCTCCTCAGGGTTAGCAATTTCTAACAAGGACTTTTCGAATTGAGATAGTTCCAACTCTATACCATCAACTTCGACTATATTCTTTTCCTTCATTGAATGATCACTCTTTGATTCGACCAAACTATCCAAAACATCGAGATCTACGTAGAGTGGTAGGACAGGCGAGCTATTAGACTTTAGTAGGATAGTTCTAATATTGAAATTCTTGATAAACTGTTCCGCTATAGCAAGAATGTTTTCACTTAGTTGCTTTGAAGTAAACCATTCGAAAGAGCCTAAATGGACATTTACTGTGTTACCTCTAGAAATTTTGACAGGTAGCTTTGTTTCATAAACTTTTTTGATACTATTAGAGAGGGTAGTCTTATTAAATTTGTTATCCGATCTAGTGTTGATGGCGATTGGTGTAGTACTCAATTTGCTATAGGCCTTTCCACCTAGAAGCTTTGGCAAGGCGGTCACTATAGCATCATCTGCTAAAATTAATGAAAATTCTTGTATGAATGCACGTCTTTTTTCGAATGCTTTGTATTTGGTTTTCAAATCTTCTCCGGAAATAATTTCGTCAATTCCAATATGTTCAGGCAGCAAGTCAATCAAATCATCTGCAGAAACCGAAGTCACATCGCTATCTTTGAGAATTAGAAGAACTTTGAAATCTTTGATCATAGTCTCACTAGCTTTCTTCCATGGTGTGAAAATGGAGTGTGGAACATTAACCAATCTTGGTTTGAAATTCTTGGTTGACCCCGTAAAAGAATCAGTGTTAACAATTATCATTTGTAACTGGGAGTTAAGTTCAGAGTCATCTATCAACTTATCGCTATCTGATTCTGAAATTTCTACATAACTTTGCAGCTTTTCTACTGCATTTTTTATTCTTTGCATTGGAATAATTTTGTCATCCTTTCCTGACTTTTGCTTTGTTGGCGTCGATTTTGGCGCCGAACCACCCTTCGACTTGACCTTAGACTTTTTCGCCATTTCAAATTAACTCTTTGAGAGAGATATAGACCTTTTATATGGGCTTAGTGTCTTATTAATCAAAATCGAATTCGTTCCTCATGCGATGAGATGAGCTTTTAATTGAACTTTCTATTAAAAATTTTTGTTTGCCCACTACATTGCTTTTTAAGATACATACGTATAGAACGATCTGAAATTTCTATCAATATTCGCTGTTCAGGTAACGATACAAGACTGCCTTAGTAGTGCAAAAGACCATGACGGGCTGCTTAACTAGGTAGATTGCCAGTATAGCAACTCTCATCAGAAAGATATGGGTAAGAGAAAGAAGTCAAGTAGACAGCCAGCTAAAAAACTGGTTCAGAAATTGGATACAGCTTTTAATTGTTTATTTTGTAATCATGAACGTTCGGTGAGTGTAATGATGGACAAAAAGAACAATATTGGGTCTTTGCATTGTAAGATTTGTGGTCAAACGTTTCAAACAAGAATCAATGCGCTATCACAAGCAGTAGATGTGTACAGTGACTGGTTCGATGCGGTCGAAGAGGTCAATGAGGGCAAAAACAGTGAATCGGAAGATGATAACAGTGATTCAGACTATGAGAGCGATTCGGATGAAGAACCAAGAGGTAAAAGATCGGTTCAAAAAGACTCAGACGAGGAAGATATTGATGGCACCGGAGCGGAAGGCTCGGATGAGGAAGAAGATGAAGATGATAGAATCGCGAACAAAAGGGGCAGAGGAGCATGGATGGATAGTGACGATGAAGAGTAGCATCGATAGCTCCAAATAGTTCGATCAAAGCTAATCTTAACTACAACTTTGCAGGTTATTTCATAAAGTGCATGAACATAACCGTTATGTACTTATAAAAAAAAAGAATCTCGATTGAATGATCTTGAGTTTAAAATTTTAGTCATTTTTGCCTATTGATAATATAGTAAATATATCATTGTTTAAATGTTAGTATTCGGTTATTATATTTATGCCTCGACGTCTATTGAAAACCATACAATAAGAGTCGGGAGTCTTAATTAATCTTGGTATGACGAGGGACTAAGCTGCCCACATAAATAAGAGAAGCGTTAAAGTAGTATTTAGTAGAACATCAAATCGTCAGGTTCAGGAGAGTTTATGAAGTGAATCCGAAAGTCTAAGAAAGAGCTTATCCAACTTGCTTCCGCAATTCGCATCAAAAATCAGAAAAAAAAGAGTAAATTGTTGAAAAACAACGTAAAAAAAATTACTTCGAATGCAGAAGAGCCAAAAAGAGTTTCTCGACATCTTCTATTTCCCTCTCCCCTTACAATTTCCTTAGAACAATTCCTCCTTCAATGGAATACCCAATTCTTCTCTAACTTCCTTAAGTTCATCCAAGTAAGCCTTGTATTGATCTTCGTTTTCCACCTTGTATTTCAAAGCTTCGAAAACTCTAACAGCAGTTGGCAAGTCGTTAACTCTTCTGGCTGCTCTCAAAGCCTTTTCGATAACAGCTGGTGCTGGAACTAAATCGTAAGAGAAACAGTTGTTCAAAACTCTTTGAACTTCAAACAAATCGTAAGCTTGTTCGAATTCCTTTTCGTATCTAGCAGTGAATTCTTCGAAAGTTTCTTCTTCGTGAGATTCAGAGTACTTTCTGATAGAAATAGTTTGTGCCAATCTTGGGACAACAAAAGCAGCAGCAGGTCTCACTGCTGGTGCCATGACTCTAGCTTGCAAAGCTGATCTAAACACAGTTCTTGACAACATCTTTATTCAATATTCTGACCTTTCGGATACTATAGCGATCTAGTATTGAATCACCTAAGCAAAAACTTAATCTTATTCAATAAAGCGTAGGTTAAGTAGTCCTATGCTCTTAAAATCGTAACATTTTTTAATACTTTCAAAAACCTTTGTCAAGCAAAAGAAAAAAAAAAAATTTAAAATCCCAATTTTTTCGGTCGTACCGTTTTCTTCCTGCGATGCTTCAGAGGACTATTCGAAATTCGATATTTCCAGCTTCCTTGAAAATGGACAGTTACCATTTGTTAGAAAATCTCACGCGAAAAAAGTAGCTGCGCACAGGTTCGGGGTTTGGCGGGGAAGGACAGATATCATTGGTTCGTGAAGAGGGATAAATACATGACCGGGTAATACTATAAAGGAATATCTCTCATGTGACTCTAAAACTATTGAGCACGTGAAATAACATGTGACACAGTTCAAAAAT
Source organism: Kluyveromyces siamensis (assembly GCA_030579315.1). Lineage (NCBI taxonomy): Eukaryota > Fungi > Ascomycota > Saccharomycetes > Saccharomycetales > Saccharomycetaceae > Kluyveromyces > Kluyveromyces siamensis. The sequence goes on from JAKTQE010000030.1 coordinate 49,626, forward strand.
GTGTGAAAAATGTGCTCTTAATTTATAGTTGTGTTATCATGAGAGTTTTGATCAAACTTTCATTTCCATGTCAGACCTGCGCCAAAAACTATGCTGATGTAATAATAATCTTTTTTATGATACAGTAGCGGTTATTATTCTATTTGCTCTCTTTTGATAGTGTACCAGGCAACGATATTTGCTAATCTATTACGTCGTCGAAAATGGAGGATGGAGGCATGCTTGTCTTGATACTCGTGACGGATTTCGTAGAGGAACCCTGGGCTTGCGAAGCATTTAATGTAATTTGAACTTGGCCATTATCGATAAGGGTGCATGGATTTCCGGCGTAGTTATTTGTAGCGACAACAGTTGGCGTTTCCTCTAATCTGCTGTAGTCAAAATCGGAGGGTGGGGAGGCTGGCGGTGAGACAAGCAAAAGTCGCTTAGCTTCGGGAACTTTAAGAGAAGAATTGCGTAGATGTGTAGATTCCCTACAGTTTGCATGATGATCTGTCATGGAAAACCCGAAAGTATAATCTGGCATGTCTTCGGCAAGGGCTCGTACCTGTTCACTAATGCGATGAGAGGGGGAAATAACAACAATACGCCTGAATCCGGGGAGGGAAGCAATTTCTAGTGGATTTGAGTCATTGATCTCATTTACATCGACGATGAAGGTCTGAATGTGGTTCACGATCTCATTGAAGATTGGTTGCGAACACACGTTTTGAGTCTTCGAAGTAATGATGACTGTGTCTGTGATGAGGGTACTATTTCGATCCATCTGCCTGTATATAAACTTTTGAACTTGCTTTAGAAGTCAGTCGCAGTTTATTTTTAAAATGAGGTAAATCTATCTCTTCTTTATGCTGTGTGAGCAAATATGACCGTTTATGTCTCTAGCTTCACCTATTGCGTCTTGATATTTCATGCATGGCGATACTGCACAATTCTTGAAGTTTGAGAAAAAAAATAAATTCTGCGGCGAGTCAGATGAGATATTAAAACAGATATACCAAAGTGAGAAAGACACAACTGTTGTCAAGACTCTTATCTGCAATGGTGTTGAAGAAAGTAGTATATTGTGGAGTGTGTGGTTATCCTGGTGAATACTGTGAATTCTCTGGTAAATTCAAGCGCTGTAAAGTGTGGCTGAATGAGAATCATCCAGATTTGTTCAACAAGTGGTATGGAGACGCTACTGAAGAGTTGAGCAAGCAACTAGCTGAATCTTCGATTGGAGAAGAAAGAGAGGAAAAATTGGAAAAAGCTTTAGAAAAGTTGGAAAGAAAGCAGCTAGCAAAAGAGGAAAGAGAGTTAGCCAAAAAATTGTCCTCAAAGGTGATCATTAAGAGAGAGGCCAGAACAAAGAGAAAGTGCATCATTGCAATTTCTGGTCTTGAAGTGTTCGAGATCGATATGAAGAAGCTCAGTAAAACATTTGCTTCCAAGTTTGCCACTGGTTGTTCGATTTCAAAGAATGTTGAAAAGAGAGATGAAGTCATTGTCCAAGGTGATTTGGCGGAAGAAGTGGAGGCTTATATTCATACGTTATTAGAAGAGAAAGGCTTAAAAGAGGTCAAAGTGGAGGTAATCGATGCGGTCAAGAAGAAAAAGAAGCCAACGGAAACTACTGCTACTTGATTTTGCTTAACATTACCCTTTAGACCCCGACCTTATTTTTTCGATAAAGAAAACTTTAGTAATGCATTCTAATTTTTTAGATAGCTTGTCCTTTTTACGTTTAAAAATATGTAATCTTTTTTTTGCAAGTCTAGTATAAGGGTTGTTGGGTTAGTTCTTGGCTCTTACCTTTACTTAGAGGTTCACATTTGTTTCATCTCAAACCTCTTGTTTCACCTAATATCTAAAAAAAAAATTGGTCAACTTTATCGTAAGTCAGTATTTGGACGATATACGTACCAATTCTTAGTTTGAAGCTAAGCGAACGTTAAATAGCATCAACGTTCTTTGCTACAAGGATGAGCTCCAGCATAATTGAGGATCCAATATTTCATTCTTTAAATTCAAGGCTTTTGGGCTCTAATTGTTTTGAGTCGAACGACCCAATACTAAATGATCTTTTGTCCCTGCATCATAGAGTTTATTATCATATTCATCAAAATTTGAACACAAGAGATAATGCGTTGACTACATTGCTCACTGAACTCAGCTCTATAGGGAGTCTGGAACAGGATTTGCATATTGCTATCAATGATAACATTTCGGGGATTGTTCGTGTTGTACTGGGCGAACAAAAGGACACCAGTCCTTTCCCTAGGAGACTTCCTGACTTAATCGATTATCCGGATTTTGGTATAATGTTGCGGTGGGAGCGGGTATATTATAATAGGGGGTTTGATTCAACTCCTGTTTTTGATGACAATGTAATTATCCCTTCTCGTTCGGATGCCCTGACATGGCATTATTTGGAACAAATTGCGCAGGAACTAGATTTCTCCAATTTGAAGCCCTGTAGTCCATTCCAATGGCTATTGGCTATTCTTGCAGGCTCAGTTTCTGATATAGAGCTTCTAGCGTACGGGAGACAGTTATTGAAAAAAAGTACCTTTCCAAACGCTGATGAATCGAACAATCAGGAATTAGAACAATTCCATATAGCTCTTCATCGCTATTTCAAAAAAGGTGCTAAAGCTAATAAAGAATGGGAAAATTTCTTGGTTGAAAGTATCCAAAAAACCTTTCAGAGTATTCCAGTAACAAAAACTTGTATGTTATATTATGGTGCGATTGACCAAAGACGAAGTATACTGAACTTTAGAAATTTCATCAAATATTCAGACAAATATTTTGAATTGAACAAAAGACACTATGATTTGTGTGATCTAATTTCTGCTTATCAGTTCATTCTCTCCCTTAAACCCCCAGATTATGAGCCATATTTTGTGACTTCCATTGTCTCAAAAGATTTTCTTTCGATTCTAGAAGCATTTCATACCTCCTATAAAATTCCACTACTGACTAGGGAGAACTGCGTTGAATTTAATTCCAATAAATCGCTCCTCTCACTTGCTTCACCGTTGGCCGTACTATTATCTAAATCATGGCAATCGCTGTTCGAGAATGAGGGCCAAAAACTCTCAAGCTTCCTAGACCATACACAATTGTATTTCCTTGCAAATTCAATCCAGACACTTCCTGATGTTTCTATATCTCTAAAGTTTGAATTTGCGTACCAATTAGCTGTGCTAAGGCAAGTTGATCAGTGTATTCTCTTCTTAAAGAAATCGATTTTGAACAACAATCCAGAAAATTTTGCAAGCTGGCATTTATTGGCTCTATGCGAGTCTTGTATCAATGAAGATTTACAAGTGAGTTTCAAGATTGTCAATTCTGTGATACAATCGATGTGCGATTTATTCGATGAGGGAAATCAATTTTCCACAAGTGAAAAATGGCAGTTTATTCATTTGAAATTAACTCAAATTCAATTGGTGAAAGAAATGTTTGCTCATGAGGATGCTCTCGAAATGTTACCAGAGGTTTTTGAACTATATAATCAACTATTTGACGGTAATTCAAAACCATTAGGACCCCATTACAACCAGTCGAATGAATATTTGCTACAGAATATATGGCTATTTTCCCTGGAGTTGTATTTAGATAGCGCTGATCTTGAGAATGCTAATGCATCCTTGGAGGAATTTAAGAAAGTGACATCTAAATTTTTTAATCTCAATCATACTTTAGCGCAAGGTTATGTTTTATTGGAAACTGGCCAAAGAACAGGAGCTTTAAAAGAATTCGAAAAGGTACTTCATTTTGATCCTTTTTCCGTCGATGCTACATTGGGTTTTGCAAAAGTGGCATTACCAAATGATGAACTAACTTTAGAAAATGAATTAAGACATCTCTCTGATCGTGAAGACATTGAAACGAAAATATCTGCTATTGATGTAATTGAAAAGTCAGCAGCTCTTTCGAGATTGAAATTCATGCTGGAAAACTTGGTAAGTAAGTCAATAGAAGGCTACCATAGTCCCGCTGTGTGGTGGTACTTAGCGAAGGTTTATGAAGAATATGCTGACTCAAAAAGACAAGAGCATTCTCTGTGGCAGTGTGTCAAGTATGAAGAGTTAGAACCAGTTCGTGATTTCAAATTTAGCAAGTTTTAAATACACAGTTACACCAGACGAACTAATTATCTAAAAAATGAAAGAACACTCACTTTGAAATATTTCATGTGTATACTATGCAATAGCTCCATTATGTAATTATTACCGTCATTCGAGCAAATTGTCCTATTCACGTGATAAATCTTAATTTTCGCATCTTTTCGACTAGCCTTTGATTTTTTCGTTGATGGGCAATGAGGAGTAAACCTGAGTGTTGAGGACATAATTGACAACACCTCCCTTGATATAGGGAGTCCATGCGCGAAGGCATTTTTTGAACTGCCTTGTCAAATGACTACCAAGACATCTAGTTATGATATTAGCTTCTCAAAAGATGGTCTGAAAGAAAGAAAGAAACATTCCGAGCGCACGGAAGATATAGATGAATTTCTAAGGAAGGAGGAATTGAAATCAACGCCGGCCTCGGAAGTAGCAGGGGAATCAAAAAATGGATATGCTCGCATTCATCACATTGGTGCTATTTTTTTGACAGCCCTTTCATTTTTTGTGCGTTTTTACAAGATTGACCTTAACAGAAATGTGGTTTGGGATGAGGCACATTTCGGTAAGTTTGGTTCATATTACATTAAACATCAATTTTACCACGACGTACACCCACCCTTAGGAAAAATGCTAATAGCGTTAAGTGAATGGTTAGCAGGATTTGATGGATCTTTTTCATTTGATTCGAACTCAAAATATCCATCATCTGTTAACTTCAAGGCTATGCGCCAATTCAATTCTTTCTTTGGTGCAATGTGTGTTCCATTGGCATTTCACACCGCAAAAAATATGGAGTTAAGCATGCCCACAACATATTTGATAGCCTTAATGGTTTGTTTAGAACACTCATACATTGTGTTATCGAAATTTATCTTATTAGACTCAATATTGTTATTTTTTACTCTGCTTACATTCTTCTCTTTGATTAAATTCACTCGTTGCAGAACAAAGCAACTTTCTATATCCTGGTTTCTCTGGTTACTTGCTACTGGTGTATCAATTGGATGTGTTTGCTCTGTGAAATGGGTGGGTGTATTTGTGACATCAATTGTTGGGCTTTATACAGTTATTGACTTGTATGCTCTTCATTACAACTCTACTGTTACAAGGCTAAAATATGCTATTCACTGGGCTTCAAGAATAGTATTCTTGATAGTAATTCCATTTTGCTTTTACCTTGTTTTCTTTAAAATACACTTTTCTTTGCTATACAAATCCGGGAAAGACGATTCGGCTGCACATAGTCTTTTTCAGGCAAACCTAGAAGGAACCCACATAAAAGCTAGTCCAAGAAACATAGCCTTTGGCTCAGAAATCACGATAAGGTCTCATGGCCTGAGTCCCACTTTACTGCATTCCCATGTTCAGCATTATCCAATCGGATCAAAACAGCGGCAAATTACAGGCTACGGATTCCAGGATGATAATAACAAGTGGATTCTCAAGTTTTCCAGGGAATCAGGATTAAAATTAAACGAAGATGGGTTATATGGAAATAGTACAATATTTATTAAAGATGGCGATGCTTTTAGGCTTGTTCATAAATCAACCCACAACAATCTTCATACACACAAGATACCATCACTTGTTTCAAAGGGTAATTTCGAGGTTTCAGGTTATGGAGACGAGCTAATTGGAGATTCTAAAGATGATTGGATAATAGAAGTTGTAGAACAACTTCCATTGGGTAACAAGACCTTGGAAGACATATCAAATATTCATCCACTAACAACAAATTTCAGGTTGAAGAACAAGGATCTCGGTTGTTACCTTGCCACTAGCGGTATGATTTATCCTTCCTGGGGATTCTCTCAAGCGGAAATAGTCTGTAAGTACACTTGGAGTGCTCGCGATAAAGCTACGTGGTGGAATATTGAAGACCATTCCAACGCAAATTTAGAAATTGACAAATCCTTCATACCGCCCAAATCTAATTTTTTCACTGATTTCGTGGTAATTAATTTTGCCATGGCCGCTAGTAATAATGCGTTAGTCCCAGATCCTGATAAGTTTGATCGTTTGGCAAGTGAACCATGGGAATGGCCCACACTTCATAAAGGTCTGAGGTTGTGTTCATGGGGTAGTACAACAGGCAAATACTATTTGATAGGCTCGCCTTTTAATACTTGGATATCAGCCTTTTCAATTCTGGTTTTCGTTTTATATGTGTTCTGCGTCGCTCTTAAGTACCGGAGGCAAGTCTTAAATGTTACCCCAGAATATGGTTGGCATTTTATTTCGTCGGGATTCTTGCCCTTTTTTTCATGGTCTGCACATTATTTACCATTTTTTCTTATGAGTCGTGTTAAATATGTCCACCACTATCTTCCGGCATTATACTTTGCAATTTTGACATTTGGGTTTCTTTTGGACATATCCCTAAAAAATGCAAGAAATACCGTCCGGTATCCAGTTTATTCAGCCTTATATCTCGGTTGTATTGTAGTGTACTGGCACTTTTCTCCATTGTGCCAGGGAATGAGTAAAAAGTCTTCCTCATTTAGATATCTAGAACTCTTACCCAGTTGGAATATATCATAAAACCGTTATATTAGTTGAAAATAATACATTAGATTTACTTCAAAATTTTTTTACAAATCAAAACTCATCTAAGGACATTGAATAAATACGCGTCGACGTATCCAAACTACCTACACCCAAAGTTATTCTCCCGTCATTTATTGCGCTACTCCATCTTAATCTGGAAATCTTTTCAGCTGGTGTGATTTCATTATCAAAGCTGGATATTTTCTTTAGCTCATTATTATAAGTGAAAACGGCTATACCACCGCTTTCAAGGCCCACTGCAATCACAAGTTTACCATCAAATATTTTAGGATGAATTGAAATTGCAGTAACTGGCTCCGTAAACTTTTCGCTGACTTCAATAGAGTAATCAGAAGAATCAACTGTACCGCGCCAAATTTTTATTGTTTTATCTCTTGATGCTGTGGCAAAAACGTTTCCAAAGGCTGATGGTGCCCAATCCGCATCCCATATAATCCTCACATGAGGTTTCTCTTTAGAACATTTCAAACTGAATTGGTTGGTTACGAGATCTCGTTCCCATAATGCCCACTGCCTGTCCCTGCTAACACTCAACAAATATTTATTATCCTTGGAAAATCTTAATCGAGTAATTGTCAAATTATGGAAGGATAGAACTTCTTCTTGCTGAGACCAGGACATTGTATCAAAAATTCTAATCACCGCATGTTGTTGATTATTAGATTTACAGGCAGTAGCTATCATTTGTTTATCAGAAGAAACATCAAGACATGATATTTCATAGCCATGACCATAGAGTTTTTCTATTTCGGGCCATAAAGTATGTCTTTGAAGCTGTTCCTCCAAAGGTGGGGTATGTAATTCGTCGATCAATTCGAAAGTAATATTCTTTGTTTCTGCGGTTTCTCGTGCATCTGGATCTTCGTCAAACATATCTTCATCCATATGGGTTGTCGCCTTGTTTGAAAGACCTAGTGCAGGCAACGCAGCGGATTCGGGCATCTTTTCTTCATCTTCCATTTCGATGTTACAAAATTTGTTCAATAATTGACTCACAGCTTTTGGTTCATCAAAAGATCTCATAATCTTTTCATCTCCTCCACTGACAAATCTTGTGTTAGAAATTGGTTCAACACAAACCATGTCATAGCCATGAATCTGAGGTCTCGCGAATTCATTCCAGGAAGGGTGAGGCCTACAGGAACCATCCTTTTCTAGTATCCATTTTGCATATAACCTAGTAGTTTGGTCTAATGATGTAGAAAGAAGGTATGAGCCATTTATTGACCAAGAAACATCAGTAACAGGTTTGGTGGCACCTGTAATAGCAAGCCTTTGCTCCCATAATAGGCCGTCGGAAGAACCCCATACTCTCCACGCACCTGTCTTACCGTTGGTTAAAATATAGTCTTTAGAGTCATGAGTAAACCAAAGACATGACCAGAAGCCACCAGAGGAGCCTGTTGCGGTGGATGCACCTTTTGAAGAGAGCTCGCCCAATCTAGATGAACAAACCCAAATTCCAGAAGCCTCGTCTGGTTCCCAAACCATGATTGCCGTATCAGCTGTGGAAGCCAGAAGTTGCAAACGAGAAGAATGCCATTGCAATGAAGAGATCCAGTCATCATGACCCATGATCAATGCTTCAAAGTTTATGGCAACATGCATGCTTTCAGCTATATCAAACTTGAATTGTTTGTTACTCAATAATGTTAGTTTTGATTCGTCTTCATCCGACCGATCAATGAGTTCATTAGTTCTAATCCTCCACAACCTTATGTACCTATCTTGCGAACCCGATGCAAGAAGATAATCTCCAGGTCCTTGCTCCCGAAATGCCAAGCATTTTATCCAGTCGTCATGCCCATCCAATTTGGTAGCTAAAACTAAATTCTGAAATGAGCATTGCTCAATTATTAAGCTAAAAATAAAAACATTTGAGTTAGTTCCTCCAACTGCCAAGATATACTTTCCATCTTCCATCTTGTTTAAAGCCAAACAAAGTTGAAAAACGCCTTCTTGAACGACGAATTCTTTACACAGCTCATATGAGTCTTGCTTTTTGCACCAAAGTGTTAAAGTTCCATCTGCACAACCGACTACCATTAAATCATCAAGTACAGTTAAAGATGTGATTGTATGCTTGTGGTGGTCTAAAACTTGTACACATTCAACCGTATTTTTACTGTTTGTGAAGTCGTATTTCCAAATCCTAACTTGAAAATCTTCAGAAGCTGAAACAATATGATGACCATTTTTAACAAACTTCACACATGTAACCTCTTTCTTGTGACCCTTTAGAGTTTTGAGAACACCACGATAGGCGGGATCCAGTGGATTCCAAAGTGCAATGGTTTCTCCTGCACCAAAAGCAACTATGTTAGAGGAAGTATCAAAGTCTGCGACTTGGGTTTGTCTGTTCGCCCCTATAAAGATGGATTCTTGAGCTACCATTATTATCTGTGCCTGATCGTATGGGCTAATTCAGTCTAGCTCTAAATTTATCTCTATCGAACTTAGTCACTAATATGCTTCGATGCGATGAGATTCCTTTATTGAAAAATTGTCAAAGATTTATTTTGGAAAAAAAAATCAATTTGATAAAGGATGAGGGAAGTAAAAGAAAAGTAAGGAGGAAGCGCCCTTGAGAATTGGGTAGGAAAAAATTTTTGACAATTCATTTACTCTAAATTTTGATCAAATTCTTCGACGCTGAATAAATAAACCATCCATTCAATGGACTTATGGATTTATAGAAAGGTACCATTTATGCACCTATTATGTACAAAAATAAATAGTTAAAATTAGGGCAATTCGTAGTGTCATGCTCGCTTTAATGAAAAACAATTAAATGATTGAGATGTAAAAATGAAAAAGGCAAACAATTGTGAGCTGCTTAATCAAGGTCTAAGACACAACCATGGGATGCGTCCGAAACTAATTTCGAGTATTTCGAAAGAGTACCTCTTGTGTAACGTGGAGCAGGAGGAGTCCATTGAGCCTTACGTTCAGCAATTTCGGTTTCTGGCACCAACAAATCGATAACATTCTTGTCAGCATCGATGACAATCTCATCGCCATCCTTCACTAAACCGATTGGTCCACCTTCAGCAGCTTCTGGAACGATGTGACCAATCAAGAAACCATGAGAGCCACCTGAGAATCTACCATCGGTCAAAAGAGCCACGTCCTTACCCAGACCGTAACCCATCAAAGCAGAAGAAGGCTTCAACATTTCAGGCATACCTGGACCACCCTTTGGACCTTCATATCTGATAATAACGACAGTTTTTTCACCCTTCTTAATCTCACCATTCTCTAGAGCGTGAATGAAACTTGGTTCATCATCAAACACTCTTGCTTTACCCTTAAAGTAGGTACCTTCCTTACCGGTAATTTTACCAACAGAACCACCTGGAGCCAACGAACCGTACAAGATTTGCAAGTGACCGCTAGATTTTAGTGGTTGAGAAACTGGATGGATGATTTGTTGACCAGATGAAAGAGCTGGTGCTTTTGCTGCACGTTGACCCAAGGTTTCACCAGAAATTGTCATAACGTCACCATGCAAAAAGCCTTCTTCATATAGGTACTTGATAACAGCTTGAGTGCCACCAACTTCTAGTAAGTCGGCCATAACATACTTACCAGATGGCTTGAAGTCACCCAACAAAGGAGTCTTGTCACTAATTCTTTGGAAGTCAGCTGGTGTCAATTTAACGCCGGCAGAGTGAGCAATTGCGATTAAATGCAAAACAGCATTGGTAGAACCACCGGTTGCGATGACGTATGTAATAGCATTTTCAAATGCTTCCTTGGTCATGATATCACGCGGAGTAATACCAAGATCCATAGTTTTCTTAATGGCTTCACCGATAGAATCACATTCATGCAACTTTTCTTTTGAAACGGCTGGATAGGAAGAGGAGTTAGGTAAAGTCAAACCCAAAACTTCTGCAGCCGAAGCAAGGGTGTTTGCTGTGTACATACCACCACAAGATCCTGGACCCGGGCAAGCATGCTGAACGACATCTAGTCTTTCCTCATCAGAAAATTCATGAGATAGATATTGACCGTAGGACTGGAAAGCAGACACGATATCAATTTTCTTAGGAATCTTAGCAGAACCACATGTTGGAGAACCTGGTAGAGTAGTACCACCATAAACCATAATAGATGGTCTGTTGTGTCTACCCATCGCCATCAAGACACCTGGCATGTTTTTGTCACAAGATGGAATAGCAACATTGGCATCATAATGCTGAGCCAAAGTGATAGTCTCGAAAGAGTCTGCAATAATTTCTCTAGACTGCAAAGAGTATCTCATACCAGTAGTACCCATTGAAATACCATCAGAAACACCAATCGAATTGAATTGCATACCCTTCAAACCTGCCTTGTTAACAGATCTCGTAATTCTGTGGTTCATGTCCAACAAATGCATGTTACATGGGTTACCAGACCACCAGCATGAACCAACACCAACTTGAGCCTTAGAAAAATCGTCTTCCTTGAAACCTGTGGCATAAAGCATGGCTTGGGAAGCACCTTGATCTTTTGGTTCTGTCAAGATGTATGAGTACTTGTTTAACTTCTTACCAACATTCTTGCTGGTCGAAAACCTTCTGACTGATTGAGATAACATTTTTGTTATTCAACACCGCACAATACTACAGTAAATTTACACACTTAAGGCAAACTTCTGTCAAAACCACTATCGTCTTGCTATCTGCAAAATTGAATGAGGCCTATGGTTTTATATAGAATGGTTACAAATATCTAAGAAAATGAGTCTTAAATTTTTTCCCATGGCGGTTTCTGTGTCTTTTCTAATTTTCATCACTATTTTTTTTTTTCAGTTTCGTACCTTTGAACGTGCTAATGCCATGAAAACCGGTAACGGCTTACTGCCAACCCGTTAACGGTGTGTGACGGGACCAAATGTCAGTTTAGCATAAAACGAATCGCGTCAGAAAAGCGTCCAATACGTCAATATAGAAAATAATTCTGATGCAAGAGCAAGATTGTTGCTGAAAGACATTTGGATATTTTGGTTCAAATGTGGTACAAATTTGCAGCATTTGTTGATTGAGATTTATTTTGACGTACTCAAAGTTAAAAGATATAAACTGTGCTTTATTTGAAATGTCAGTTAGCAGGAAACTCAAACAATGTAGGTTTTTGTCTCTATGTTACTATATCTGTAACTACCTTTGCTTGGCAAGTTTTGTGTTTTCGTTTCCTACAAAGATTTTAGAAAACGGCACACCAGCCATTTTCTGGCTGACAGGATATGTTTTATTTGTATGTGCGTTGGAACAGTATTTGGTAAAACGTGTGTGGAGTTCACGACCGAAGACCTTTACACTTGTGGTTATTTCTGCCATGGTGATATTTACTTTGTTCTTATTTGTGACGGCGTTGTGGTGCCTTGTCTACGTGGCTGGTGGAAATATGCATCAAGTGAGGTATATCTTGAAGCAAACCGGAGAAGATTTAGATGTTACAGAAAGACTAACATTAAGTGTCGGCCTAGGATTCTTTTTCGCTTTAGTTAATTTAGTCACGATCATCATCTTGTTCTTATTGTATCAAAGACTCCATTACGAATGGGCAAAGGCAGTTATATGGTTGAAAAGACAACCATCAGATGATTCGATAAATAAAATTGAGGTTATTAACGCACAACCGAAGACAACACATTACAACGATCAAAACAAGAGTATTCTTGAAGGAGAATACCACGGTTTGTAATGAAAAAAGGTTTATAAGTATTGAGAAATAAAATACAAACTGAATGATGATTAAATGGGCAGTTTTGAATCAATAAAAATTCTGAAGAACGAAGATATCTACTATAGCCAAGCCATAAAGCTTTGGTCGCACTTTGCCAAGTTCCTTGGACTGACAGCAGCGCTAATGGCATCCAGCACATATTGTGTGGTAACACTAGGTGTTGAGCTCATATGGCCCAATTGGGCCACCTTTCTAATAATCAAATCCACGTTGGTAGACACTATAGCATGTAGATGAGGATCTTCGACAATTGAGCGATTCATACTACTATACCAAGAAATAACTTCATCACGAATGAACAATGATAGATATGTGTTCAACTCGTGGTCAGGCTCTAAGAGAGCACGAGCGATCACAAATAATCCAACTGAGAACACGCCCTCCATAGCAGAGTCCCCAATCAATTTCTGAATGTTTGGTGTTAGTCTGAATGGAACTGGTTCGTTGTTGTGGAAAACAGGAGCAGAATTGGGCAAATTTGCCTCGAATTGTTTATTGTACTGATTAACACGCTCGTAAGAGTAACGAGATGGTAACATCTCTAAGGTGTGAACATTACCGGAATTTTCATCGATATAAATTTTGTGCGGGGATCTGTTGTTGATAGACAACATAAATGTCATGAAGACAAAAGTTGCATATTGAGAAGAGAACTGCTTCCGGAAAAGCCAGAAATCTTCAAATTCAGTGAACAGGTTCACGAAGTATTCCTTTAATAAAGTTGAAGGAATGAATAAGGAGTGAATCGAACTGAATATCTCGACCTTCACAGCAGTTATGTCCGGAGCAGGCAAAACTTTGTCATGGGCAACATTTAATTGCGTTGTAATGAAGTCTTGAATTGCATCCCTATCAAGATTCTTTTTAGCACAGAACTCGTCATAGATTTGATGTAGCGTTTTGAAGGATGAGCTATCGCTCATAATTCGAACCTGTGGAGATAGAGGAACGGCAATTGGGAGAGTGAAATTAATGTCCCGACGCCTTGTTTGGACATTTTTATGTAGTCGCTCGTTCAAGAGTCTGTACAACTGGAACATCCTCTCCTCCCTTCTCGAATGACGAACAGCAGGATATTGAACGGCAAACGAGTGTAATGAACCATCATGGCCACGAATTGTCAATCTTCTATGAGAGGTGTGTGTTCCACGCACGAAATCAACTTCAGGCATAAACCTTCCAATCTTGATGAAATGAGTATTATTATCCTTATTCAGTAAGTACTGCCCAGGTATTTCTATATCTTCGAATTTCTGGTGATGGAAATTGCTTAAATTAGGACAAATCGCTTCCATGCTCTCAACCTTAGGTGCTCTATCCAGTTTGTTTTCTAATCTGTTACGCCAGAAACGTAATCTTTTAATATAAACTTCAAAGTTAGGCTTACTTTCGATGAAGTCTGCATTAAACTTTACTCTAATGTTGGGGGGAAGCAGATTTTCAGAGAAACGTATTAGGTTGGCTTCAGTGCTTGCAGGCAAAGGAGGATTATCTCTTGGATATGGTAATCTGTTGTAGTTATAAGTACCATCGATTAGTAAAACATTGATGAGTCTGAATAAATCTTCATCAGGGTTCGTCTTGAACTTTTGGTTTATCTGATCAACTAGTGATTCCAAAGATAAAGCCAATAAAGGATAGGCTGTCTTAAGAATCCCATTTAATTCTTCAAGATACTCCCATGGCTGGCGGTTGTTGGGAATACTGCCTGTTTCTTGAGACTTTCGTTGTGGACTTTGCTGGTGCGCATTCGACGGAGGTTTTGAATTTGAATCAACATTATTAGCTGCCTCTTCTGAATTATCTCCACGAGCCCTAGCTAGGGCTAATGTTTGCCTTTGGATGACTGCAAAATCTTCCTTTGTCGTACGAAGCTGGAAGTGCAATGCTTGTGGGTAGCTTTTAGCAATACGAATCAAAATTTTGCGAACCAGAGATGCCTCTTTGTGTGAAAGAGCGGTTAACAACTGAGGTATGAATGTGATCCAATACCATACTGGTATTTCTCCTCGGAAAGAATCAAACGCATAAGCTAATGAATTTGAAGAGTCATCTTTTCCAATCAACCACAAAATTCTGCAGAGTAACTTTCTCGTTTTGGAATTCTTGTATAGCCCTGCAGCTTGCAAATAACAACTCATAGCATTACTTGCGTAACTGATATTGCTTGGATCCTCAGAAAGACGACGGTCATTGAAGAACCCCCACTGTGACCATGCTTTTGCCAAATTCAAATCAATTTGAACGGCAGTTGCAAATGCCTGGTTTGCTTCGTCGTGAGCCCTGAGCTTTGACAAAAACATTCCTTTCAACGTGAAGAACTCGGCCTTTTGAACGGTGCCAAAGTATACTAAGTTAGTGTTACTGATGACATCTAACCCAGTTGTTAGTTCGTTCATATTTTGGTAGTGGCACTTGGCTTGTTCCCTTAATTTCAAAAATGCTTCTTGAATTTCAATGTTTGGTAAGGTGTAAATTCTTGCGAGCTGACTTATACAAACATCTGCCATATTATGACGACGCGCAACATGGGCAAAACGATTTATCACCCACGCAATTTCATGATATCCGCGGTATGCGTGGGTATTAATATTACTGCTACTATTGGCCTGTTGGAGCGCAGGAACCAACGGCAGGTAAGCACTATTAATAACATTGAATGCATGTTGTCTCCAAGTGACTAGATCATCCCACATACTAATGTCATCCCAGATATTTGGAAGGCGGTCACGCCAAGCCTGTAAAACACGTTTTATTTCTTGTGCCTTTGTGTCCAAATTTTGTACGGTAGTAGTAGCCAGATTGGCATAAACTTGAGTCGTTTCCAAAAATTCCATGTATTGCTGGAATGCATGCAACAATGGCTTATGTGCTTGAGTATAGCGCTGTGGTAATGAAGTCCATTTTTTCAAACATAATTGGATTCCCTCGTCACATAAACGCCTCACATCTTGATCTCCCTTCTTTGTCTCTCCAAATTGTTGCAAAGCTAAGAATGTTTCGAAGATTTGCCTTCGTGGGGTCGGGACATCCATTACGCTTTTTACGGAATGCTCTAGAGCTTCGCGATCTGCATTCCATTCTGCTACTCTCCAACCACATTCCAGCAATAAATCTGTAAAGCCTTCGTGCTTCGCCAACTCAGTCAATATGTCCCAATGCTGCAATTTACTTGCACAAAGTATCCAATTATCCTCCCACAATTCGTATTCTGATTCGGAGTATGGAAGAAATCCTCCTCGTGCTTTTACTTGAGCAGCTTCGTACATTTGCTGAGCTTTATCCCAGAGTCCTATTTGTTCGTAAGAAAGGGCTATGTTTGACTCTGTATATTTAGCTTTCCGTCTCCACAACCCGTAGAAAAAGTCTTCTTCCTGTAAGCCCATATAAAGCTCCAATAGAGCATCGCCATTTGTCTCTAAGATTTTTGAATTGTCAATGTTAGAGCTTTCCTGCATCTGTTCCAGTAAATTTATGGATGGATACCAAGCATTGTACGACATACCCAAATATCTCACTAGGTGTGGAGGCAGTTCAAGTGACTCAATTCCACTAATTGACTCTAATATGGTACTAACTACGTTGCGCTCAGTTGAAGACTGTTTTGAATGATAATCTTTCGATAATAGAGCTATTAAAGATCTCACAAAGCCATATCTTTCATTTCTAGGAATTGATTGGTAGGAGATAGGGAAGAGAGTTTTCCAGGTCGAGCGAACGGTTTGCTGGCTCTGATGGAATAGATTTATCAATGGCTTAATAATGTCTGAACTCTTCACTGACGATATATCATCAATGAAAGACTGGTGTTCCGCCAACAACTGTGCCAGTTCGTTTTTAGGAATAATTTCATTGTCTTGTTCTGCATCTACATTACGGGTAATAGAATCGAGAGGGGCTAAGGTAAACTTTTCTGTTAGTCGTAATTGATAATCGAGGTCACAGGACCCTAACAATAATTGTGAAGCTTGCGATAGCCACATATAGTCCGCAACAAATTCCCAGTTTTGATCCCTGATAACATAGTATAATCTTTCTTTGATATCTTTTTCTAAGCTTTCATCTAAAATTGACATCAACCTATTTCTTATCTTGATATCAGAAATACGCGTCCCCACTAAGAACGGTTGCTCCATCCTGACTGTGATTTCGCTGTTGGTGTACTCCTTCTTTTCAAAAAGTTTCAGGATAATTTCGTAAAACTGCTTAGATAATGATGGTTCACCACGAATTTCAAAAGCAAGCATTTTCGTCAAAATTGCTGCTTTCTCTTTCACAGTAGGGAAAATCTCATTCGAAAATACCCAATGCTTAGCCATAAAAACAATTTTCTGTAAAAACGTTTGATCCATGGAACGGTCGATCAATAATGCGACAGTGGATAGGAAGGGCCTACGTGAATCGCCTAGAACAGAAACCTTGTTGGATAGAAGGAAAAACACTTTTTCTAAAAGCTTGGTAGTAATTTTGGCTTCTTCAATCGCATTAGCATCTTTTGGCTGCGAAATCGTCAAATGATCTTTACATAACTTGTTGAATGTTTTCATTATGAGCGGTAGCAATGGATCGACTTGTGAAGGAAGGTTAACAAATAACGTCCAAGAAAGTATAACCCCTGCTGCAACTGAGGTGGTTCCATTTAGATTTTCAGATATGATAGATGACAGCAAGCCAACAAACGATTTTCCAACCGAATCATCTTCCGATTCAAAAGGAATCTCCTCATGCTTGATCGCACTTAGGATTGTTCCTAGTACCTTTTGTAAGGCCTCTTGTAGATCATGATGATTAGCATGAAGGCACTTCTCTAACAAGTTTTGAATGGTATTTAGATTCGTGATTATCCATTTGGAATCTTTGTATTTGAAGATGATGTCCAGTACATCTAGAGCATTCATGCAGTAGTAAACCACATTTGGAGACTCTATGTCTTGTTGGACTAAAAATTTTTCGAAATAAGAAAGTTTGACGACTGCCTCCGGCAAATAACCGATCGCCAAAAGCTCAGTTAGTACAGATATTGCCTTCGAACCGAGTGGTGTTTCGCATGTCCTATGATTGCTAACACATACGAAACGGATTAAAAAGGCCGCAAATGCTTCACGCTGGGAAAGAGATGTCGGAGAAACATTATCCACGATCTGTTCGGTGTTCAGCATATCGACATCTTGTTCCTTGTTTTTTGCTTCGAAGGATTTCTTTTCCCAATACATCACCAAATCAGAAAGATCGACAGTAAGTGTTTGGTTTTCAGTTGATGGATTAGTGAGAAGAGTTAATCTTCCGATGTAAGAAATGATGTTTGGAATAAACATATCTTTGTATTCTATAAAAATTTCGCGCTGGCTTATCAAAAACTGATAAAGAGTCGAGTTTTGTTGAAATGTGCTTTCTAGTATTACTCTTCTAACCCAGTTTACCCACATAGGTGACTCGCTGGAAGAATTTTTCGATCGATTGTTAACGGCAGGAGCAAGCATATCCAGTGACTCTTTTACCATAAATCTTGCTTCAACTTGATGCGTCCTCAAAATTGCCACGAAAACCTGTGTTACAATGTCTAGTGGTAAGTCAAATTTTGAAATGAAAATAGAAGCTGTGACATAGGCCGCTTGCTTAACTTGAATATCATCCAACTTGATAAACCTCCAAGCAAATTTGATAATGTCCTTTTTGAAATTCTTTACATGCTCACTTGCTGAAAGCATGAGCATCGAAGTTAATTGCAACATTTCAAACCTCGCAGAATCATACTTGCCCGTATAAGTTCCAAATAATGGAGATGATGAATTTGATTGCCAAATCTCGTTATGAATGAAAGGAATAAGGTTTGAATCCGAAGCTAGCAATCTATCAAACGAATTGTGCTCTTGCCTTTCATAAATGAGAATTCCATTTACAACTCTTTTTGCAACAAAGATACGAGAATCAAGCTCCTTTTCTTCATTTAATGAATATTTCAAGCAGTCCAGAATATATTTCGTCTTTAGTTCTACGTCGTCTGAGGATACAATATCCTCGAAAATGAATTCATTGAATTTATTCAAAAGCTTGAAATTATTCATATGAGAATAATCTACAAGGTCCAAAAATAATGAGGTGTCTGCTACCTTATCTTTCAAAATAACCAAATATAGTTCCTGAAATTTTTCTATACTCTGATTGAGTTGAAGAATATCAACATAGAAATTCTGTTCTTTGAGGGTTTTCAAGACAACGGAGAGCATGTTTTTCAAAGTAAATACTAGCTGCGAATTTTTCAGCAGCCATTCGCCACCATTCATAATGTGATAAACACTTAGCAAATCAACAGCATTGGCGAAAAAGCTCACGACTCTAACTTGATTTTCTGGAATCTTCTCGCCGTACATTTGCAGAAAATTACTCAACTCTGGCTCCATAACTTTTCTGAGATCCTTAGCTTCTTCTTTACAAAGAATGGAGCAAATTAAGAGGACTAGCTGTCTCGAACTTAAGTTGGCTTTGAAGTATGTTAGAACCTGTGGATTGAAGCGATTCAAATATCGGGCAAGGGGAACTCGGAAAGGCGAATCTAACTGAAGGCGCAAACGCTTTTCTAAAAGCATCAACTTTAATACCAATTCGTTTAAAAACATTCCCGCCTGAGGCGGCAAGAGATGGAAAATATTGAAGATACTGGATATAATTTTCGTAGGCATTTGTTGCGTAAGTTCCTTTCCGAATAAACTATCAAAGACTTCGATTCGACACCAGGCATCTAAATGATCTGATAATTTTTTCCCTATTTCGACTTTAAAGTAGGCTATCAACAATTCTAGCAAACGTGCCAAGGCCTCCAATCCTGGGACGGTCAACTTTTGATGATCAGAAAGATTCATTAACATAGGTTTCAATCCATTTTGCAAAAGTTCTTTAGGTAATTTGGAATTCTCTGCTAAAACCAATTTTAGACCCTGGTATGTGGCCTCAATGATTTCAGGGGACATTTTTAACATGGTTTTAAAAAACACAGCCAAGACCTTGATTCTAATGGAACCATTTTGGGCGTTTGCAAACTCTGGATTTAGTAATGCCTGTGCAAGTAACCTAATACAAACTACCCGCAACTTAATTAACTGTTGTGACGTTTGATACTCAGTAATTCTTTGAGTACTTGCTAAAGACACATCGTCCGCATCAACCAATGCAATTGATTCATGTAACAAGCGGAATAACTCTTCGTCAAACTGAAGGAAAGTATCGGGAAGG
Organism: Kluyveromyces siamensis; assembly: GCA_030579315.1. Lineage (NCBI taxonomy): Eukaryota > Fungi > Ascomycota > Saccharomycetes > Saccharomycetales > Saccharomycetaceae > Kluyveromyces > Kluyveromyces siamensis. Next base: position 69,281 of record JAKTQE010000030.1, read on the forward strand.
CGTAAGCAATAGACTACTGCATCCACGTTACCTATCTGCATGGGGAAAGGTAGGGCTCTTAGAGGTTTAGCGAAAATTGGGGATAATAAGAAATTTTTAGAGTGTTCCATCAGCTTTACGATTGGAATTTTGGTAACAATAGATATTCTTTCGAGACAACGTTGTGAAACCCTCCTCACATTTTCCTTGGGATTACTCAACTCGCAAACAATGTCAGTAAGAGAGTTTTGAACATGTTTATCGATCAGGTGATGTGGCTCTAATCCGGTACATGTTATGTCAATTACATGTAACAATAGGTGCTCAGCATCTTCTGTAACTGATATTGGTGCTTCTTCATGAGTGTCCTTTAGTACAAATAAGAGCCCTGAAGTAAGGCCATACTGGAAGTTTCGCACATAATTTACAGGAAGTTTAAGGTCAATCAGCAAAGTTTTGATTCCAACAACACCTCCTCCTTTTTCATAGTGCGTTTCAGAATAACACTGATGAATGAAAGTCCTCATTAATGTTGTGATGAAAGAGTGCTGTAAATAAAGGTCTTCGCCGTAAATTAACTTGGCAGTTTCGTGCACTTGTTTCACTGCTTCGACAGCCAGGTCCTTACAGGCGGTCAAATACGAACAAAGGCCATCACGGATCGCACGCAAAAGGACATCACAACTAATGCTTACATCAGGCTGCTTTATATCGACACTGAACATGTGTGGTTGTCTGCGCTTTTCAGAGAGAGCTTCATTAACTTGCAGTAGCGAAAAATGAGTAATGACCCTTTTTGCTGTCTCCGAAGACTCAACTGCCAATTCAGGTATAGAAGCAGCATAGAAAAGAGCTCCGAGAAGTTTTAGGAGAAGTTCTTCCATGTTGTTAAATTTCCTAATATCTGATATCTTTTCATCATTGAACTCTATCTTATCATCAATCTCATTTGACCCCAATAGTCTTATTCCTTTTTCAAGACTTTGGGCCAGGGTAGGCGGGAAGGCCGCAGTAGAGCTCAAAAACAAAAGCAAAACAGAGCTCAAATATTTAAAGGCACTCTCTCTGTAATATAGCTCCACACGATAGTCTCTTAAGATATCTAATGCTGATTCGACCCCGGGGGTTACTGATAATGGCACCTCTTCATTAAATCCATAAAATTTGAACCAGGCTTCAACCTTAATGTTAAGTTCTGTTTCCGTTTTCAAGTCTTTAGGAGGTTGAATGAATCTGCGATTTCTTCCACCAAGTTTCCCTAGAATTCTCACGGTGGTATGGCTAATTTGATGGTTAAATGGCTGTGGTTTCAATAAGTTAAATAATTCTTTGATCACATCGTCCACAACAGGCTCTAATATGGGGTCAAAATACTCTGGTGTTAGATTATCAATGCATAGCTCTAATGTTCTGAGACCTTGGGTTATCAACTCTGGAAATCCTCTTAGGGCATACACCAGGGGTTTCATTAGATAGTTCAAGTAAGGGGCCAACACACTTAGTCTAACTGGAACTGTTAAGCATAGCTCTACATAAAGATCCCTTTCGTGTGGTCTGCATGCAGTTTGAATCAGCCTGTTCAGAGATTGCAACAAGGTTTGCAGGATAGGTTTGATAGAACGGTATAAGTTCTCAAATCTGCCACCACCAATGCTTCTAAAAAGCGTCCGTATCAAATAGAAATAGACCAGCGGTTCTTCAGCCTTGACAGAATATTTCAAAGAGTCGAGAATTAAATCATTCAAATGCGGAAGTAAAACAGATTCATTAGTTGTGGGGAATAAATTGACAGACATAAAGGAAAGTTTGAATAATCTTATCAAGATATTTGATTTATTGCTGTCCACATTACCTAGATCAGGCAGCTTTGATTTCAAAAACTTGAGGAGGATACCGCTGAAATTCGGCGAAGTAATTTCGCTTGTCAAAAATGACTGTGCCACATGAAGCAAAGCTGAATCGATCAATAAAGATTCGTATATAAACTCAATTTCGCTTTCCACTATCTCGTTGAACACAGGACTATCAATTTGCATGAATATAATAGCAAAGTAGTCCATCAACTCTCTACCATCTTTAGTGGCGGATACAGGTAAACTTGGAGTAGTGATGTCAAAATGTTTCTTCGTTGCTTGTAAGTTTGCTCCATCAGGGTTAGAGGAAAACAAGTGTAGACCAGCTATGCATTCGTGGAACAGATTTTTTAAAACAATTACTTCCTCATATGAAAAAACTCTGGAAAGAGCTGACCAAACTTTAGGGTTCATGTTTGTATATTCATTTGGCGGAGGATTGAAAACTTTTAGGTCATGAATGATTGTTTTCAAAAAAGACAGTAGCGTACGATATAAATAGAAGGCATCCTTCAAGGGATCATTATTGGCCGCTTGAAATAATACTATTGGAGACAGATTTTGAAGGCTGTGAAAATCTAGATATTCTTCCTTAAGAGTGGAATCTTTATCTTGAAGTGAATTACTATCAAGCGTGTTTATTGGGTGAGTGTTGTTTGAGACCGTAGAGTCCTTATGGTTCTTCTCTCCTTCATCTTCTTTCATGATTATATCTCCATCAGCATCTCCATTTTGATCATCTAGTGCAGAAGCTTCTAATTTATCATATATACTCTCTGTTATTCTTTTCATAAAATCGTCAACTCCATTTCTTTCCAATTCTAGTCGCCTTTGAACTTCTTCAGCTTTTTTTGCCTTAGCATCCTCATAAGACTTATGATTCATTAAGATTTTCTTGTGTTGGCAGTTCAAAGACTTAAACCGTAAAGTATAAGATTCTATGATCGACATTAATAGCTTTTTTGCTTTAGGTGCTTCGTTAGCATTTTCTTTACCCAACGTCAAGATGCGCTCGATTAGGTTCAACAAAAGTTTGGCGCTCATAATCTGGACCGTTAATGCCAGTGATTCATCTAGCAAAAAATTGCTATACAGTTTTACAGTCCTTTCAATATCTTTCATAGTCAAATCTGATCTAATGTTATGAATGAAATCAGCTAACGTGCTGTATGCTAATGGTCTTAAAGTTTCATAAGATGTGAAGCCATCGCCAATAAGGATTTTTTGATCAAACATTAGGCCAATTTTTGGCAAAAATAGCTTCTTGTAGTTGGTTGAAAGAATATGTCTTGTTGCATGCAACAACTCCTTTCTTGCTGATGATAATTCACTTGGGCAGTCTTGTAGCAGCCTCATAACTAAATCAGGAACTTTATGGACATGTTCCTGCAAAAGCTCGGTAGCATAGCCACGTATGAAAACATATGCAAGGAAAGAAGTCGCCTTAATTTGGGCCAAAATATAATCGCAAAATGCTGCACGATTTTTTATATCAGGCGACACGCTTATTAGACGATTTCCCTGAAGTTCTAGTAATTCTCTTGCCCGCTTCTGTTGTTCCACTTCAAGTGTTAACAAATCAAGAACCAAGGGCAGGAATTTTGGTAGTTCACTTTGAATCAAATGTTTATATGATGAAAATAGTGTTACCATAGTAATTGGACATTCTGAAAGTGTCTTAAACGATTCCATGGTCAGATGTAATTTCTCTGGTGAAGAAGTTGATAATCCATCCAATCCATCTTCATCCCTTCCGTCGAAAGAAGAGCCCGACAAGGATGTTGTTTCCAAAGTTGGTTGATTAAAGTTTATATCTACTAAATGCGGAACATTCTGGTAAATATCGATGATTATTTGAATAAATTCTTCAACTTTTTCCTGCAGCTGCTGCTTATAAGATTTAAAAAGTGATGTCAATACCTTCATACAAAGCACACCATTTTCATCATTTTCAATTCGCAATAACGAAAGCAAGGTGTCCAAAATCTGTACCGAGTAGGGTTCCAATTTATCGTTCAATGGGCATCTATTCAACAATTCTAAACTTGTATTTCGCAATTTGTGCTCAGCCGATGACGCGTCCATGCTGATAGGTACTTCTCTTAAATCCTTCAAAATTAGGGGTAATAACGTTTGCAGAAACTTCTCGTATTCTGTAGGTGATGTTACGATATCAACACTATCATAGAGTTCTGATAACACCGAATGTTTCGCGGTTATGCTCTCATTTTCGTTGATTCTAGACACATATAAGTCCATTCGGTCTTGCGTCTCTGTATTGTCCATCTTGATATCCTATTTATCCAGGAAAACCTAACTAATTCCAAGATGGTGAACCAATTTGAACGCCAACCAATTTCAAAACTCCTTAACTACTTGTGAAGTAATCATCACTATGATACTAATTCAACTTCATCTTCTCAAAAGAGAAAACGTGAAAAAAATCGATTTGACCTTGAAATCATTTTTCTCACGTGATCTATTTCCTTTTTGGGATTTTGTTTCCACGTGATACTATATTGTATCAACACGTCCTGATTTTTTGGATATTGCGCAATCTTCCCGTGAATATAGAACTTGCTATCTCCTAATATCTTGATCGAAGTTAAACAACGTCAGACACATATCTATTTAGCTAGCCAGCTCCCTACATTCTTCCTGCTCATGAAGATTGATCTCAGATACACCAGGCAACACCTACTTATACTTCATTCAAGTCTTCCTTGCTCTATTTAGGAGTGGTAACCGCTCAGCCGTTACCACTACCCCTGATGTCCACATCCCGTCACATGATCTTTATACATTTTAGACAACTTTAAAGTTAAGTGGCCTTTTCCTATGAACCGGTTTTCCGTAATTCCTTGATTCTCTTTTTCTTAAAATTTCATACCCACGGCCCCCTTTCAACACGCAGTTGCTACTGCAGTTAGCATCCGGCTACCGCAACATTCATATTGCGTAATTTATTCTTAAATAGGAAAAAGGCCGTCCCTCAATTGAGAGTTATTGACTGCGCCTCTTTCTGAAGCGGCAAAATAAACTGGCTTTGAAGAATTTCGCTCAGGGGAAATCACGCACGAATACTGCTTTCATATCTTCTGTTCTTTTTTTTTTTGATTTTTTTCGACAGCATTTTTAGTTTCATTCGTCATTGTTTTAGAAGTGAATAATTTATAAAGAAACTTTATAACAAACTTACAAAAACATTGAAGTTCCACACTCTCTTGAATTTGTTTTACTATTATTCCCTCGAAACGCAGGTTGGTGACTTTAACTTCTAATTATAGGGGAGTTTACAGTTTGCGCATATAGCAGACAATTTTTAAGTAATTCACACGTTGAAGAAGTAAACAAAGCAGTATCAGGTTAACTGAACTGGCTGGTAGAGCAGTGAATTACAGTGGCTGGAAGAAAGACGGAAAATTGTTGGTATCTTTGAAATAGATATGAACTGGACATTTTTGGGAGTATTCATTGCTTTTCTGACGAGGTATGTTCTTGGAGATAATCGATTTCCGAGAATAGTGGTCGGGAAGGATTACTCAGGGTTGTATTATGTAAACACAACGTTCGGTACGCCGGGACAGGAACAAAGTTTGAGAGTTGACATTGCCCAACCATATACATGGTTGGTTTCGGGAGCTATATACAAGCAATGTAATAAAGTTGGTAGTGGCTGTACGACTGGGTCTTTGTACTATCCATTGGAAAGTACGAGCGGAGAGGTTGTTGACAGTTCATTGGTGACTTACGATTTTATTGACACTATTTCGATTAATGGAACCACATACAGCGATATCATGAATTTCACTAACATTGTGTCTCTCGACAATACTAACGTAATTAATGAGACTTACGTATATTGGGATATGTCGGGTGATGAGCTCATGGTGAGTAACTTTTCATTTGTGTTAGCTAATGAGACTGGTTCCCTGGTGACAGGTGCTCTTGGGTTGGGAGGACCCATCTCTGGGCCCGCTTCCGAAGCGATCTCTGAATCGAACTTTGACGATTCATTTTACTTCTTATCGTTCCTTAAGAACGCTGGTGTTATTAATTCCACTTCATTTTCATTGTGGATTGATGACCCGTTTGTGAATTCAACGCAAATCGAAACCAGTCCTGATGTGGGTAGGTTACTATTGGGGGCAGTGGATTCATCCCTTTTTGACGGAGCTTTAGTTTCGTTCCAGGCAATTCCGTTGTATGACTATCAAACAGATTATGTGTCTTCTGGGTATCCTATCGTACCTCTGACCAAAGTTAGTATTGAAAATAGTGATAAAGAATCTGTCAGTTTAACGGATTCAGATTTACTACTGCCTGTTTTCATTGACTCACGTTTCACATATTCTTATTTGCCATTGACTCTCATTGTCCAAATTGCCATTCAAACTGGCGCTGTTTATGTGGATAGTTTAGACCGTTGGGTAGTCGCCTGTGATGTCGGCGATCTTGACTCCTTGGTTCTATTCCAGTTCGGCAATCTTTCTATATCAGTTCCAACATCTGACTTCCTAGCAACCACATATAACACCGTCTCCAACTCAACATTACGGTTTTCTAATGGCCAGCAGGCATGTTTCTTAAAGGTTTATCCAAATTATGTCACCTCATTTAGCATTTTGGGACAATCATTTTTCAAAAACGCCTATTTCGTGCACGACCTTGAAGGTGGTAATATCGCTATGGCCCAGGCAGCAACAGATGTGAATACAAAAAGTATCTCTAATTCATCCATCTCGGCAATTTCTTCAGGGTCAATTCCATTTGCATCTTCAAGTAATATTACACAAGATTTGACTTTGACTTATTACAAAACCGATACATCACTTTCAACAGATGTGTTAAACCAATTTACAGCATCTGTCCGTTCTGACGGTGAGATTTTTACTGGTAGATCATATTATGTCACTTCTAAAACATCTGGGACTTCTGCTAGTACTACATCTTCATCCGCTTCTTCCCTTGCATCTTCGAAAGCCGCTGCATTACAACTAAAGAATCCACTATCAACCCCGATTTTGAGTGGGGGCTTACTCTCAGCATTTTTCATGTACGCACTATTTGGATTCTTTTTGTTACTTTGATCACTTTTTTCAATCACATTAAAATTGATTTACTCCCATATTATCGCATTTGTACTTCCATTGTCACTTTAAAAACAATTTCATTATAAGAAAAATAATGTTTTTGAACCCAAATCTCCATTCGCATTTTTTTACGACTCATTATTGCTACTAGATTTTATTATGAAGATTTACACCAACAAAGATGTAGGTGTATTTTTCCAACTTAATTCAAACTTTTTCTTGGAATGTATGGATTGATAGGTTACGATTATAAATAAATGTAATATTTACGCTTCATTTAAAATGCAAGATAAGAATCATTCTTCATTAAGCATTAAGGTGTTTTTACGAATTCAGTGTTTCAAACAAATTTTCACCTTAGCAAGTTTCCTACACAAAGCAAGTGATTATTGCCTTGTTTTTTTTTTGATCATTCAGAATGAACACGCGCATGAAAAAAAAATTGTTTTCCGCATGCTCTGCATTTTTGGATGACGATATGGAGATAGCATAATATGATCTGAAACCTAAACGACCGAAAGATTGATAACAACAAATAGGTAGGAACATTTCCAAACAGAGCTTGATAAAACAGGTCAACCCCATCTTATTTGAAAGATATGGATATGAATAACTTGGTTTCTGGCGTTTCCAATTTTACGTTAGATCCAGTTTCCCATGAAAAACCTCAGCTCCACGAACCTAGAAAAAGCAGAAGGCCAATCAGAGCTTTTCATTCTTTTGAAACAGAAAGTAGGAACTTATCTAGAAGTCCTGTCCCAACTGTGCCTAACAGCCCTCGTTTATCGCCATCAATTCCTCACACTGGTGGTACAATTGATGAAATTTTCCAAAGTCTCCAAACTCCTACTCATGTAATTAGAGGTCCAGGAATGAGTAACAAACACTCCACAAGTTCTCATTTTGTTTCACCTCAAAGGTTTGAAGATCAAATTAGGATGTTGAAGCGAACTTACTTGACTGCCGATGACTCTGTGCCACCTTTGAGCACATCCCAGTATTATGCGGCCGACCAAGGATTTTGTGATCCTAGACTTATGTCCCTCTCAATGTACAATATTCCGATTGATGACCATCTTAGAAGTGCCACAAAGTTACCAGTTGGTGTAACCGTGCAACCATTTGCTAAAATGGTTCCAGATGATGTAGTTCCCACAGTTAATACCATATCGTTACTACAGGGACCTCTGAGGTGTAGACGTTGTCGTGCTTACGTTAATCCAAGATTCCAATTCACCTTTGATTCGCGCATGGTTTGTAATCTTTGTCTTTTTAAATCACAGGTTCCACAGGACCAGAATACTTCCGCGTTGGAGACTGGCCAGGTAATAGACGACAATGAAAGGTTAGAACTGACAAAAGGAACCGTGGACTTTCTGGTCCCAAAGTCATACAATATTTCTGAGATAAATGAACCCGTTCCTCTTCATTACGTTTTTTTAATTGACATTTCTGCTTTTGCCAATGAAAATAAGAGTTCTTTAGCTGCCATTGAAGCCGTCCGTTCTTCTATTGATTATATGTCCGAGCACCAGCCTAACTGTAAAATCGCTATTATTGCTTATGATGAATGGATAAGATTTTACAACCTAAGATCTGATTTAGAACAAACCCAGGAATATTTGATCACGGATGTTAACGATGTCTTTTTGCCATTAAACAAGGGCTTATTTGCGTTGCCGAAAGAATCAATGCATGTGATTCAAGACCTGCTCGTTAAACTAGAAACGTACATTGTTGACGAGAAATATTCTCATAGAAGTCTTTCTTGTTTTGGCAGCGCTGTTGAAGCCGCAAGGTTGGCTCTTCATTCTGCAACATGCGGTCAAGGTGGTAAGATTATTGCAACTTTGAATACTTTACCTACAAAAGGGCTAGGAAACTTGAGCTTGACAAGAGATGAGGGTTTGAAAAAACATTTGCGATGTGAGAATGAGTACTATAAAAAACTTGCCTCTGATTTACTTAAGTCATGGGTAGGTTTGGATTTGTTTGTCACTTCTGCAGCATTTATAGATTTGGCAACGAGTGCTTATCCTGTCTTAGTTACTTCTGGTCAATTGCATTATTACTCGAATTTCAACATTAACAATGACGAGTTTAGATTTGCAAAAGATATAATTAGGAGCGTTGCAAACACAGTAGGCTATCAAGCAATGTTGAAGGTGCGTTCCTCCTCGGGCCTTACTGTATTCAACTATTACTCTGAGAGTGTGAGTAATAGTGCACGTGATCCTGTCATTCCGGTGTTATCTAGAGATCAGAGCTTTGATGTGCTATTCAAATACGATAATAAGTTTAAGCCGAGTCAGGAAGTGGGTTTCCAAGCTGCATTATTGTACACTGACTTGAACGGTGTTAGAAAGGTCCGTTCTATCAATACAACTGCCGCGGCAAGTGATAATATCGTGGAAGTTTTTAAATTCGTAAACCAAGATATTGTTACCAACATAATGATAAAGGATATTCTAACCAATCTAGGTGACTGTGACTTTGCAGAAATTAAGAAGAGTATCAACTCCAAGATATTTGATATTTTTACCCAATATAGAGCTCTGTGTGGAGGCTCTCTGGGGGCTCAACTAGTCTTGCCTGATTCGTTGAAGACCTTGCCGATGTACATGTTGTCCTTTCAAAAGACCGAATTGATGAAACAGAACAAGTCGAGCGCTCGTGGTAATGAAAGAGTTTCTGATTATTTCAAATTGCTTAGCGACAATACTACAAAGCGCTCTTTCAAGCTTTATCCGCAAATTGTTCCCCTACATGAATATCTGGAAGAAACCGACCTTACATTTTTTGACCAAAACGTTCAGTTACTACAAATATCCAGCGCTGACGCTCTTGCCGTGAGGTGTGGTAGCCATCAGCTTGTGAACGGTGGCTGTTATCTCATTTTTGAGGGCGAAACCGCGTATCTCTGGTTCAATGAAAACACCAATGAGCTCCTCCTTCATGATCTCCTCGGTTCCGAAGGTCCTTACAATCATATCGAAATAATCGGCGGAGTCTTGCCGCCTTTGAACACAGACATTAATCGAAAGGCCCGTAACGTTCTCAAAAACTGGCAACAACTCACTCTTTCCAATTATATCCCCGTTGTTCCGTTAAGGCCCAATGTCGACCCATACTACTCTTCTTCCATGAATGGAATGATGGTTGAAGACAAATCCATCGAATTGGTGGAAGATCTTGACAGTTACTTGATCCACCTCCATCGCAACATTAAAGAGAATATAGATAATGACAGATACGTCAAACTTTCCGGTTCTCCTGATGGTGAACACGAAAGTTTTGCCCAAAAGTACATACAGTTTTAGTAGGTAAACAGCCACTGAAACCTAAAAATATAGTGTAATATTTTAAAAACATAATGTTTAAACATGAATAACTTATTTGAATGAGATATTGGCTTCAATTCAGCCATTCTACTCAACTTGCATCTCGTGCTTGTTATCTTCTCCCACTGCACATACCTTTACTTCGTTGGATGTGACGCAGAAGCCTGTGCTTATTTTTTTTAAAGAAAAAAGATACCATATTCCCGCGACCTTGAATTATTTTCCAAGGTCCATCATTGAAAGTTGAGATCGTGTAGTATATTAGTTCGCTAGCATCAGAGACTGTGTCTTTTTTCTGGTTAGAGGCGGTTTATATCGATAAACTTAACTGCGTTCTTTATATCTTCTTGACTGAGAGCTGCTGAGCCGCCGAAAAATACTGAAAACTACTTTACTAACAATTACGAATGTACAGATCGAATAGTCAGAAAAGCACTCAGCGCCCATATTCGGTGAACAATCCTTTTAGAAATGCTTCACGCGACTCTAGTCTCAATCAATACGAATCAGACCAGGATTTCCAGAATTGGGTCGCTCAGAATGCAAGAACTGCTCCATACATGGCTTCTGGTGGTAGAAATGCTTCCTCAGTAAGCTTCACAGATTCTATTGAAGAACACCCAGAGGAAACAAACGAAAATTATTTTCACGATAATGTGGTTTCAATTCCAGCTAGAAAAACAGTTTCAAGGGCCTCATATGGCTCACGAGAATCTTACAGGTATGTATACCATTTCAGACGTCATGCTTCAGCTATTTGACCGCGCGATGCTCACTCTTTTCTTATGCTATATGATTAACTCTTCTGGTTAAGAAAGAACTGTTCTTACCCTACCTATATTCGAGAAATCGGGACCTTTTTTTTTTTTAGATCTGTCACCTTTGGGATATCAAAAGAGAATAAAGGATGAAACAGGCTGGAACAAATGAGGTTGTTAAGTTATCAATTTGCGCAAGAACACAAGTACGTGAGCTCTTAGGTTTTTTCTAAAGAAGTTCAAGGCTGAGTTGAGTTCATTCAGGAGGGGTACAAACGTTACTCTGATCAATAAAAGAAGATAAAACGTAGTAATTCGTTTGATTAGGAGAAGTCATTGCGCATTAGATTTTAAAAAGGAGGGAGCCAGGTAATTCATAAAAATATCAAAATACTAACAGTTGATGACAATGATTAACAGCATGTCACCACCACCTCGTTCAAGTTCGAATAATCCATTCATAGAGGATTCTTCTGTGGAGCACACAGTCAGAAGACAGGGTTCCCTAGGAAAGGGAAGTAGGGAGGTTAACTCTCCTCAAAGACGGTCGTCAGGAAGACACATGACATCTGCAGAAGAAAAAGAAGCGTTAAGAAGGAAGTACTTGCAGATCGATGGTGAGGACGTTGAAGGTAGAAGCACTGATTTACCACCTTCTTACGATGAAGTGGCTGGAGACAAGCATAGTCGCAGTCGTGCTCCAAGAGAGAAGCAGCATAGTAGTAGAGATAGTAGACACCGTTCGAGTACCCATCATAGCCATCATCATTCTTCTGAGTCTCGTCGTCGTACGAAATCGTCTAGTGGAAAGAAAAGTGGCTCGTCTCCAGAAAAAAAGAGCAAGTCAAAGGGTTCTGCCATGCCAAAAAATGTGGATACAATTGATAAGTTGGACGTTACTGGGTTGTTTGGTGGTGCGTTCCATCACGATGGGCCATTTGATGCATGCACTCCCCATAGAAATAAGAATACAAAGGTTGCTCCAGTTTTGGCATTTCCTGCAGACGGTCCAAACTCCTCAATAAGTGGGGTCGGTGGAAGTAAATCGGCTATCAAGGAAGTGTTTGGTCATAATGATGCAGATGAAGACGACTACTTGTATGAGTCAGGCAGGAGTAATAGTTTTAAAGGCGTAGTTGCGTCAAGTTCATCATCTACGATCGATGCCATTAAACCAGGTAATCGTGTTATGCAATTTGATACAAAAGCAAGAACTGAGTTAGTACATGGTCCAACTACGATTGGACTAGGATCCACAACTTTCTTAGATGGAGCACCAGCTGCCAAATCTGAGCAAAAGGAAGACATACTTCGCAAGGACCATCAAGGCCTGCAGAGAAAGAAGTCACTATCGCAAAGGTTAAAAGTGGGGACCAAAAATGATGATGTCAGGCTGAGAAAGGTTTCTTCTGATTCATTGCCGAATTCTCCACCAGTAGCTTCGTTCAACCAGAGCGGAGTAGAGGATGAAGAAATTTACCTTCAAAGTCCAACAGACCTTCGCTTTGACTCGAACACGAAAAAGGAGTCAACTGGAAACAAGTTCTTACGAAGAGTAAAAAGTTTAAAGGTTAGCAGGAAATGATTAGCTTTTTATTTCGATTTACAAAAAAACTTGTTGCTTGTATTTGTTTCGGTTCTCCCCCAAATGGCTGGTTTTCGTAGTTTTCACTACCTCAGCAGTTATAGAATGGTTTTGTTTTTATTTGGCTCTAGGGTTTTGGTTACTACTAATACCTCTTCTTTTCTATATTACGATTTGTTTAACAATTATTATATTCTACTATTATACCTATTATTATTATCATTGTTACTATTACATGCTTCTTGGGTGTTATTTAGTTTCTATTGGGAAAGAAACACGCTACTCTGGTTGGAAGTTTAGAGCTCTTGTTGTTCTCGTTATATATGTAGTTATTAAATAACTAGATTATATTGCTTTGATAGCTATCACGACTTCCATTCAAGCGGTATTACCAGTAGCATCACCCCCCAGGGAGTTGATTTATTCAATTACTGTAAAGCTTAGTTCTCCCCATATGATGACATGAACTATTATGGTTCTTCTTTTTCCTAAGATTCAGGATAGACTATATATAACTATTAACAAGAAAATCTTATATTATCTAAATCATAGAGCATTGAAAGTCTTTGATTCGTAGGTTGGCAATCTATTTTCAACTATCTTCCATTCAATAGACTCCCACACCCTGTCCAAATACTGCCTCTTTCCAAAAACACCATAATCATGCAACCAAGACTTTGGAGAGGCGTCAATAGCTAGAAGTGGAATATAGTTCACATCTGCGTACAAGGCAGAATCAACACTTTCCTGCAGCTTACCGTTAATGGAGTGTTCTACTGAGTCCTTTCTCAAGGTCTCCTCCATCTGCTTCATGTATCCTACTCTATTAGAATTAAATGGAGATCCAGCATTATATGTGTTAAGAATGAACAACTCGTCGTATTTAACAACCGCAGGATCTGCTGTCTTGAACTGCCTTGCCACCAACCATGTATAACCATCACCACTTATAGAAAGATTTGAAAGCAATAATAAGGTTCTGAATTCAATAACTGAACCAAAAGATTTCACTAATGCCTGATGTAACCTTTCGCTCCCATTGCTCAAAGGCTCATTTTGATAGTTCAAACTTAAATCAGGTGTTTCTAGTAAAGTTCCAGGTCCTGGCTTTGATGATGGCAATGGTAAAACTCCTCCACGCAAAGTAGACATAGAAAACTTCAGATTGTACATTAAAGAAGCATAGTTGAAAATTTGCCTTTTAGATGAAAACTTGGCATTCTCGCGAACAATAGACTCCAATCCTTTTTCCTCTGTATTAGAAGTTAGCGAATTAAGTTTCTTGGTGTATAATTCTGCTCTGTTGAACCATGCTCTCTCTAATCCTTCAGAACTAAATAACCCTGCAAGATCTTTGCCCTTTTCCAAATGCTCCAACGATGGTACAATATAAGTTCTTAAGAACTCCTTCCTAATCAAAGAGCGTCTTAGCATTATGATATATTCCGGTCGACTATTGGATAAAACACTCGCAGCGGCGTTAGTCAATCCGTCTTCAAGGATGATTATATCACAGTATTCAAAAGTTAAACTGCTGCGGCTTTTGGTGGTGTGCGTTCAATTGTTTAAACTTAAAGTTTTTCATTTCGTTAAAAAGGATTATATTCATGGTTACCCTCAGTGTTTGATCACATGATCGTGCAATTTCCCTCTGTTATTGCTCGCACTTCGTTAGACTGCTGCTTCAAAATTTGGTCTGGATAGCAAGCTAGTATGTAGGGATTAATCTTTGAATTAACTAAGGTCGGTTGTGTACATGCGACATCTCAGTCGCCGTTGTTCTTGGTATTAAACCCTTTATCCTATATCAAAACTTAAGTAAGGATTCTCATACATGAAACAACAGCTAATCTGGATTTTCTGGCCTACAGAATTGCTTTCACTTAATAATACGAATTGGAATCAATTTTTAGGCATTCCTTTCCCCTTTTAATTCAATAATATGCTGATTTTTCTCCTTGAACGAGTCGACTGCCTGTAATCAGAAGACCCTATGTATTCGTTTATACGGTAAAATAATAAACAAAAAAAAAATAATCAACAAACTCATCTCGATTCTTTCCTTCCTTCCACGATGAGATAAAGAAAGTACAAAAAGAAGTGTTGATTAGGCTGGGACAAAGACCCTCAGAGTATATCAAGCTTTTTTTCGCCAATAAAACACATCAGATAGAATTAAGAAATGCTTAAGTGGATTCAAGGGGGGATTTCAGCTGTTACTGGTCTCGCTGAACCAGAATATGGAAGTGAGTATATTCATCCATGTACTGAAAGAGTAAGGGGTAAGCAGCCATTTAACGAGACTACGAAGGCTGACTTTGAATGGCAAACACCAGACCATACCAATGTTGAAACTTCTACTTTTTATTTTACGGATTTGGACAGTGGTTATACCGGGTTCGCTCAAGTCATTCATTCGAATATAATTGGATTGCACACAACAGCACAATTCACGTTTAAAGTTTATCATTCAGAAAGGGTGGATGAACAACTTTGGACTTCTGTTAAGTTGGAAAACTTCAGGATTGAAGGAACAAACTTCTACGCGGATAATCTGGCCATTGAGATGAATGAAGAGGGGACTCAAGTTCATGTAAAATCTACAGTTTCTGATGACGTTGTTGTTGATTTTACTATAAATAAAACTGTACCAGGTGTGAAGGTTGGTGAAAACCCTATCACCTACTATGGTGATGACATCGAACAACCTTGGGGGACGATGAGACATGTGTTCTGGCCTCGAAACCAATTATCAGGTATTCTCAAGGCCAAAAACGAAGAAACCGGCGTTGATATTGATTTGGAGTTCGCGAACGAAAAGCACAATTATTCCATGTTCGTTATGGCCATTCAAGGAATGAAACCCCACCATGCTGCAAAATCATGGAATTTCTTAAATTACCAATCCGAAACTCATTCGGCTGTCCTCATGGAGTACACTACACCCAAATCTTATGCTAATACAAAAGTTAGCATTGGAATCATTTGCAGTCATGACTCTGTTCTGGCAGTAACCATAGATAATGACGTTCAACATTTGAACGCAGAGATTGATTCTGTTGGTTGGCCAATCCCAAAAGAAATAGCAATTTCATTTTCAGGTGTACCATCTACTGTGACAGAAGAACAACTTGTAACTGCTCCTTTTACGGCCTCTGCCAGAGGATCCTTGGACCATTTGGTTGAAAGGGTCGATGTGATGGCCGAAATTCCAACATTTGTAAAGAATATTGTTTCTGGTGTTGTAGGTACAAAACCATACATTTATCAGTTCTTTGACAAATTTGATTTGGAGGTGGCTGGTCAATCATCAACCGGCTACGGATGGTGCGAAGTAACTTTCATCTCGGAAGCGGGAGCAGAATTACCCTTGAATGACGAAGAACAATAATCTTCGTGTCTCCCTCTATATATGATACCGCATTTAATTATATATCTATATATATTTTTTTTTGATTGCTAGTTATAATGTTTAAATATAAACTGGTCAATAGCTTTTTACGCACGTTATAGATGGTTCTGACGGCTCTTTTTTCCGTTCTTTCTTCTCTGGTGTCAAAATTTCCAAACTTTTGAAACATCTATTTTCTTTTCCTTATTAGAAGTGAAAATAAGCTTTCAGGTGTTTAAATTGAAGAAAAGTTTAAAATATTAAGAGCGATTTCCAAGATCAACACCGTTCAAGTTCTGTACATAATCTGCTAACTAGTGATGAAATTAGATTGCAGCTCATGTAAGTAACGACATTTTTGGCAATATCTTACCAGTCGAGCTAAGGTTAGGCATGCATGCTTCTAGTATACGGTGCTTAGCGTTGACATATATTAATGTCCCCACAAAAAACATAACTGTCGGAAAAATTATCTTATCCTTATAATCAGTGGTGAGTGACCAGCACTACTTAATATTCAGAAATACTTGTCCATTCAGGGCCAGAGGCCACTTGGAAGTTGATCCTCTAAAAAAACTTACTAAAGATTGAGCCAAGACGGGAAGCCAGAAAATATTCTAGGGAGACCAATATTAACCGACAAAAACTTCATCCGTGGTTATTTTAAATCAGTAACCCACATACTATTTGAATAATCCGGTTCTTAACTTATGCGGTTAACGGTTCTTGATTTTTTTATTTTCAAAATGACAAACAAAATGCTTTTATTTTATGGGTTGTCCGATTATAGAGAACGCGTTATTCTCGCATCAACACCGGATACAACTGTCCGGAACTGGAATGGACATCACACAATATTTCATAAAAAAAACAGATTGACTACCGGAAAAACAAACTGCGTTTCCCATCGGAAAATAAAAAAGATTATCCGAAGGGAATAGTTTTTCCGTGACGTCATAATGGTTTCTCGAAGAGTTTCTAAAGCAAAACCCTCATGATTGATTTTGCTCTCAAGAGTAAGAGGAATGAAATGCTGCACATATGAAAGCTAAGTAACACAGCGAGGAGACGAGAATGGAGGAGCAGGATACAATCTCGTGCCTTCCCTCTCTGCCAATTTTTTTGGGTAATTAGAGGAATCTGCTGGCTGAATAAACTTACAATGAAGGTGCGGAATTGCAGTGACAGTACAAGATTAAGTGAGATTCTATCGTGGCGATTTTGTCACCACTTGACACGTTCCGTTTCTTTTGGAATCATCTGGAGTTGTAGAGGCACAGAAGAATATAAAAGTGGAACAGTTTCCTAAACGCAAGAACAACCCAAAAGTAATTGACAGGTACCAACATAGACTTAGCTTTTAGTTGTTACAAGCATGTCCGAAAATTTAAGTGATACAACACAACGGAACAATTTTAGCAGTTCCAAGAGCGGGAGCTCTATGGATGAGCAATCCATGACATCCAAGAATAATGCTCCAGAATTGAAAATGAACGATGATGAGTTAAAACAGATGGAAAAGATCGCCGAGGAGGCTCTCGAAGTAAAGCCTGGTTCCGAGTACATTTTTGTGTCAATATGCTGTGTTATGGTTGCATTTGGTGGTTTCGTTTTTGGCTGGGATACAGGTACTATCTCTGGTTTTGTTAATCAAAGCGATTTCATTAGAAGGTTTGGGAGCATGCATTCTGATGGCTCCTACTATTTATCCAATGTCAGAACTGGTTTAATGGTTTCAATCTTCAATATTGGTTGTGCCATTGGCGGTATTATATTGTCCAAACTTGGTGACACCTACGGTCGTAGAATTGGTTTGATGGCTGTTGTGACCATCTATGTTATTGGTATTATTATCCAAATTGCCTCAGTTAGTAAATGGTACCAATACTTCATTGGTAGAATTATTTCTGGTTTGGGTGTCGGTGGTATAACGGTTTTGTCCCCAATGTTGATTTCCGAGACCGCTCCAAAACATTTGAGAGGTACCTTAGTCTCTTGTTACCAATTAATGATTACTTGCGGTATCTTTTTGGGTTACTGTACCAATTATGGTACCAAAACCTATACTAACTCAGTTCAATGGAGAGTTCCATTGGGTCTTTGTTTTGCTTGGGCTCTTTTCATGATCGGTGGTATGGTTTTCGTTCCGGAATCTCCAAGATATCTAGTTGAAGTCAACAGAACTGAGGAAGCAAGAGCTTCTCTCGCCAAAACGAACAAAGTTGCTTTAGATGATCCAGTTGTCAATGTCGAATTAAGTCGTATCGAGGCCAGTGTTGAAGCTGAAAAACTTGCGGGTTCTGCTTCTTGGGGTGAATTGCTCACGGGTAAACCTGCTATGCTGAGACGTACGACAATGGGTATTATGATTCAATCGTTACAGCAACTTACAGGTGACAACTATTTCTTCTACTATGGTACTACCATTTTCCAAGCTGTTGGTTTGGAAGATTCTTTCGAGACAGCTATAGTTTTAGGTATCGTGAATTTTGCCTCAACCTTTTTCTCTCTTTACACCGTCGATAAATTTGGTCGCCGTAAGTGTTTGCTATGGGGTTGCATTGGTATGATCGCATGTTATGTGGTTTATGCTTCCGTGGGTGTGACTAGGTTATGGCCGGAGGGGGTGGACAGCGATGTCACTTCCAAAGGTGCAGGTAACTGTATGATTGTCTTTGCGTGTTTCTATATCTTCTGCTTCGCTACCACCTGGGCTCCAATTGCTTACGTCGTGATCTCTGAAAGTTACCCATTGAGAATCAGAGGTAAAGCTATGGCTATTGCCTCTGCTGCAAACTGGATTTGGGGTTTCTTAATTAGTTTCTTCACTCCATTTATTACTTCGGCTATCCATTTCTACTATGGTTATGTGTTCATGGGATGCATGGTCTTTGCTTACTTCTATGTGTTCTTCTTCGTCCCAGAGACCAAGGGGTTGACACTAGAAGAAGTTAACGAGATGTATGCAGAGGGTGTCTTAGCTTGGAAATCGTCTTCTTGGATTCCCGAATCTAGAAGAGGGGCAGATTATGATGCTGATGCTTTAATGACCGATGATAAACCTTGGTATAAGAGAATGATATAGAATCTTTTATACCGTTTAACAGCCAAAATGAAATGTTAAGCTTATATTTGGAAAGAATTTGTCCATCTTTTGAATTCTTATACAATTTGTTAAAATCATCTTTTGGGGCTATACATATCTGCATTTTTACATGTTTAATACTCTCTAGATTGATAGATGGAATATGCTTTGTTCGAATATTTAGCGTGGACGATTACGAAAATCAGAATTTAGATCAAAAAGTATATGACAATCAGTTGATCTATGCTAAACAAGTACGAAATTTCCACCACGTTATATTTTTACTACTACTTTTCGGCAAGCGATGAAAGACACAATATCCGCATATCAGCATCCCCAGAGATCGACCTTTAAAATTTGCAACACGGAAAAACAAAAACACCCGCTGGAGTTAAAATTTTCCGTATTATACACAGGAACGCCAGCTCCATTTGGCTAAATGAAGGCCATGGAATCGTTCATCAGACTAATTTCAACTAATCGGTCAATTGGATCAGGTTTGTAGCAACATGTATAAACTTTTCTGTATTTTACTAAAGGTTCAAAATGTGCACCGTAGAACCTTTCCTGCTAAGAGATCCTTAATCCTTGAAAACATTGCATTATTTGCAAGAGCCAAAAATTATTATAGTTGATGCACCGTTTACTACCTTGCTAAATGAACTTGAGTTACTGTGTTCTTCCTACAAAATTGTGTTGAATACTATACCTCGCTTCACTTGCATTGATTGATTTGCTTCGTGTTAAAATGCGGTATACTACGAGTGAAGCCGATCTCTGCCAGAAACTCCAGGAAAAACAGCTGATATCCCCATATTTCTCCGGAATCCTCCAGTTTGCATTATTCCAGCAGCCGTTTTACCAGCGTGATGGCACAGAACTGTGCTACAGTTGTTTTACTGTAAAAGAAATTTGTCACGGATTGGACAATTAGTTCCATTTTTTTTACTATGTAATTGATATGCATAGAGAGCGGCAGTGGGGTGACACCCGGAAAAACGTGAGGAGAATCCGGAGAATTTAGTTTTTGAGGAGAAAATTTTTTACCAAAACAACCATCCGGGGAAACTTTGTCGTACGAGTTTTCTAGGGAGGTTCACCCGAAAAATTTCTCTTCGTTTCTTTCTATGGATGAAGACTGGAGTGATATTTTCCGTGCCGTGTTTTACACTTCGCAGTTAAGTGGGATTAAAGTTAGAAAGCAGACCAAGATACCAAAGTCTGGAGCTTTGAGAAGATTTCGAGGCATCTTTCAAATAACTAAAAAAACTATAAAATGGGGAGGGTTTTACACAATTTTATGAACAATAACCATATTCCTTCTGATTTATCCATTTAATCCAAATACCATAGAAAGATTTCTTATTCAAGCTGCATATAATAATAAAGCAGGGAATCTAATTCATTAAAAAAATACTGTTATGTCTGATACTCCAGTCCAAACAGGTACTGATTCACAAGGTACGCCTGTTGAAAACTTTTCTGAGGTTAGTTCACACCTTTCCACTCCATCCAACAAGGCTTCTAGAGATGATTCGAAGGAAGGACCAATTGCTGAGTACGAAATTCCAAAGAGACCAGCTTCTGCATACGTGACTGTTTCTATACTATGTGTGATGGTTGCATTTGGTGGTTTCGTTTTTGGCTGGGATACAGGTACTATTTCTGGTTTTGTTAATCAAAGTGATTTCATTAGAAGATTCGGAAGTAAGCATTCTGATGGTTCATATTACTTGTCAGATGTCAGAACTGGTCTAATGGTTTCGATCTTTAATATTGGTTGTGCTATTGGTGGTATTGTCTTATCTAAACTAGGTGATACGCATGGGCGCAGAATTGGTTTGATGGTTGTTGTCGTGGTGTATGTTGTTGGTATTATTATCCAAATTGCCTCAGTTAGTAAATGGTACCAGTACTTCATTGGTAGAATTATTTCTGGTTTGGGTGTCGGTGGTATTTCTGTTTTGTCCCCTATGTTGATTTCTGAGACCGCTCCAAAACATTTAAGAGGTACTTTGATTGCATGTTACCAACTGATGATTACTTGCGGTATCTTTTTGGGTTACTGTACCAATTATGGTACCAAAACCTATACTAACTCAGTTCAATGGAGAGTTCCATTGGGTCTTTGTTTTGCTTGGGCTCTTTTCATGATCGGTGGTATGGTTTTCGTTCCGGAATCTCCAAGATATCTAGTTGAGAAAGATCAATTATCTGAAGCAAAAAGGTCCATTGCTAGATCAAACAAAGTTTCTGTCGATGACCCATCTGTTCAAATTGAACTTGATTTAATTGCTGCTGGTGTAGAAGCTGAAAGACTAGCTGGTTCCGCCTCTTGGGGCGAACTTTTCTCTACTCAAACAAAGGTTTTCCAACGTTTGATTATGGGTATTATGATCCAATCTTTACAACAACTTACTGGTGACAACTACTTCTTTTACTACGGTACCACAATTTTCAAGTCTGTTGGTATGACTGATTCATTTGAGACTTCTATTGTTCTCGGTATTGTCAACTTTGCTTCTACATTCTTTGCAATCTATACTGTTGACAATTTTGGTCGTCGTAAATGTTTATTGTGGGGTGCTGCTGGTATGACTGCATGTATGGTTGTTTTCGCATCCGTAGGTGTTACCAGATTGTGGCCAGAGGGAAAATCTGCTGGTATTTCTTCTAAAGGTGCCGGTAATTGTATGATTGTTTTTGCTTGTTTCTACATCTTCTGTTTTGCTACCACTTGGGCTCCAACTGCCTACGTTGTTATTGCAGAATCTTACCCATTAAGAGTTAAGGCTAAGTGTATGGCTTTAGCAACTGCGTCAAATTGGATCTGGGGCTTTTTGATCAGTTTCTTCACCCCATTTATTACTTCTGCCATCAATTTCTACTACGGATACGTCTTCATGGGTTGTTTGGTCTTCATGTACTTCTATGTGTTCTTCTTCGTACCAGAAACCAAGGGCTTGACGCTAGAAGAAGTTCAAATGATGTGGGAAGAAGGTGTCTTACCATGGAAATCCGATTCATGGGTCCCACCATCCAGAAGAGATGCATCTTATGACAACGAAGCTTTGAAGCATGACGACAAGCCATGGTACAAGCGTGTGATGTAAGATTTGATCAACTTGTTTTTTGATTGATTTGCAGGCTTTTTTTTCCGGAAAAATGAATGTCCGTTACATTCATTTAATGACCTCATGACCTTTTCTTATGATAATAGACTTATAAACCATTTGAAAACTTACGTTATATACCTAATAGAACTAAATTTAAAAACAATGTTTATCTTTACTTTATTCTTTGTGTTTGTGAGAAAACTTCACTATCTAGTAGTAAATGCTGCATAAAGATTGTATTCTTTGGAGGGTTTCTTGTAGGTTTTTCCGTTCTAGCTTGACTTCAAAATGGTCCTTTTGCAACTTTTGAATGCAAGACTCATTCTCGATAAGTACTCGTTTTACCAATTCTAACGAATCTCCATCAATCTGACGTTTTTGTTTCAATGTTGCCACTAATGAATTATTGAACTCGTGGATTAAGTGATTATGATTGAAATTGGATATAAACTCACCAGTCAGATAGCCTGAAGAAAAACTACAAACTGCCTCCTGCTCTTCATTTTTTAGGAATGTCCGCAAACTAGGTGGAAGTATAGGAGATCTAGTGCAGCTACTATTGGATGACGAAGGCATAAACACAGAAACAAAATACGGCTCTTTTTTCTCGTCTCCGAGGCTTGCTTGTAAGTCGACCACCAATTTTCTGTCGTTCATCCTACAGGTTGTGGAAGCTTTTTTCTTGTAAGCTTGAGAAATAGTAGGAAATGCATAACTAGGAACATTGGAAGCAAGGGATTGCACCATTTTTTGATCAAGTCAAATATTAGTTTGAGAAATTCTCGACGAGTATTTTCTCGAAACGGATCCCCAAGGTTTCATTATCTGACGTACATTGTGGGAGCTCGCATCATCGATCGAAGAACCAGGTTTGAGGACCTGTATTATGGGCATGTGTAGTTTTTATTCCTCACTTGAACTAATTTGTGTTATATCTGAAAAAACGACCAATGGCGCACTTGTGTCAGGATTCCGATGTTTAATAAGAGTTTTGAAATTGAAAAGAGAAATAAAGCTTACATATGTCATACATACTTCTTTATGTACCGCTATACTGGCAAATTTAGGAACATTTTACAAAACTTATCTTTGAAGTAGTCTATTACTTTTCAATTCTCCTCACGAGGCCATGTTCGGTACAGGGTATCAATCATATCAAAATAAGCACCTCTACGAGATCTAGAGAAGTATATCACGTGACTAAAGAACAATGAAAACATTTCAAGTTGTACGCAACGACCCAAGCCCTACTTCATAATTAGGTACAGAAGAAGCAGGAACATAACCTTAAAAATAGAAGGCTGGGATCCAAGCGAGAAATAAGACTCACTTTTATTCAATATAGCGACTTAGTTAGGGTTCAAGGTTAGTTTTCTACGGGAAGTGGTAGCCTTCAGTTGTGCTTTTTCGTTCTGTCGCCATGAGAACAACCAAACCATCAGATATTATGAGGAAAGGAAGAAGTGGATCAGTACTGTACTGCATTGTCATTTTAATGCTTTTTTTCTCGGTCAGCAGTGGTACTTTTAGTTGCTTTGATGAGAACGATTGCAGAACTGAAACTATTGATGAAGATTCACCATTTGGTATCGGCTCATTAGACAATGAAAAGATCTTAAAAAGAGACACAGAAGTTTGGGCGGCGGCAGTATCCAGAAATTACAAAAAACCTTCTAGCAGTTTGAATAGACCAAGTTCAGATTTTATTGGCGATGAACGTGCCAAATCTACGCAATTCGAAATAATGGCATCGAAACCCAAGAAGAACCCAGCATTTCGTCAGGAAGAAAGCTCTATGATATCCATACGTGGTAATATAATGGATCTATCTAGCTTATCCCTGTCAAACATACTCATTGCAACTGATATCGAAGGCGGACTTCATGGTATCGACAGGAAAACTGGAGAATTACTTTGGTCACTTAATCACGATAATTTTTCTCCACTTATCGAAGTCACACTTCCATCAAATCTTATTAATGAGACACTAATCATAGAGCCATTTGGCGAGGGGGAAATTTATTATCTGAATGTCTACCAAGGACTTCAAAAACTCCCCGTTTCGGTGAAGCAACTAGTTGAGGCATCACCACTGAACATAAAGTCTAAAGTTGTTGTAGACGATTTTGGGACAACAATTGAAGATGAGAAAATATACACTGGCTCTCGGAAAACAGCAATTTATACTATAAATGCAAGAACGGGTAATATTATATCTGCATTTGGCCCAGGTACTGAGAATAGGATCTTTGACTATGCCAGAGGTGGTTGCGCTGAATCAATGGATGCAGATGACTGCGAAGATGCCTTCGTGATAGGAAAAACGGTTTACGAACTCACAATACACTCCAATGACCAGACGTTGTACCATGTGAAATACTCACAGTGGCAACATAACACTTTGGTCAATCACTTAGCGATGCAAAACGCGGATTCAAGGGACGGAATCTATATTTCATCATTCAGAGATAAGTCCTTGTTAGCGGCAGACTCTGCATTAAATCTAGCTAAATGGGTATGCCCCAAACTTCCCGCAATTATTAATAATGTTTTTGAAATTTTTATTGATTACTCCACTCATGATAAGGTCGTCTTACCGCATCCATCAAAACCTTTGGGAGAATTCACGAATATCGAACAAATGGTCTATTTAGATACAACAGAGAGAGGTACATGGTTTGCGTTTTCCAGCGAAAACTTTCCGTCACTTGTAAATGCTGCACCACTTTCGAAATTTTCGTTTGACTCTTCTTGGCGTCGACCAGAGATACTTAAGAATCAGAATTTGATGAAAATAGCTATCAGCGGGGTACACCAACTGAGTCCACAAGAACAACAAATGATCTACATCAATGACGAACCATACGAATCTTTACCCGCACTTCCTCCCTCCGCCTCTGATGTGTCATATATTGCACCCCTTCCTCAATCACCGGTGAAAGATGCTAACAGCAAAGAACTTGAACATTATATATCATCCAGAGAAATTTATGAGTACAAATTGAAATTACAGCAAGAATATCAAAATTCTTTGAAAGAGAAAACTGTTTCGATGCGCAGCAGAATTTCTCACTTTTTTATCAGAGTATTAGAGAGTGGCTTTATGTTAGTATTCACCCTCCTCGTATTTTATTTTTTGAGTAGGTTTAAGATTCTACCGCAGATGAACGTGTCGCTACAGCCTTTGCACGAAAAGAATATGATACCCAAGAATAGTGAAAATGCTTTAACAATGGAGCAGGATGCGGACTCTATAGAGCTCCCTGGTTCAGGTAGAGGCATTTCAAAGGATCAAATGTTAGAAGGTCTGGAAGATAAGAAAAAGAGAAAGAGAGGAAGTCGTGGTGGGAAGAAAAGTAAAAAGAAATTAATTACGAGTAATACTGATGAATTTAACCTTGTAGATATAAAAGAATTCGAAAATGAAGGAGACTTGAAACACCTGACTGTCTCTGATAAGATATTGGGATATGGATCTGCTGGAACAGTCATATTTCAGGGCAGTTTCCAAAACAGACCTGTTGCAGTTAAACGGCTCCTTATAGATTTCTACGACGTTGCTTCTCGAGAAATACAATTGTTGTCAGAAAGCGATGATCATCCAAATGTCATCCGATACTACTTTTCCGAGTCAACGGAAAAATTTCTGTACATCGCGGTTGAGTTGTGTTTAGCCTCCTTAGAGAAACTCATAGAGAATGCTGAAGAATCGCAGAAACTAGTATCAATAAGAAAGAACATAGACCCAATAGACGTGCTAGTACAGATTGCTTCAGGTGTCCAGCATTTACATTCCATGAAGATTATACACCGTGACCTTAAACCTCAAAATATACTAATTGCACCTGCAAAGTGCGTTCGGAAAAATTTCGACATGAATTTTGACAAGCATTTCCGAGTTCTTATTTCTGACTTTGGTCTTTGTAAAAAACTGGAATACGATGAATCTTTTTTTAGGACGAGCAATTCCAACAATCCCATAGGAACGTCTGGATGGCGGGCGCCAGAAGTTATCAGCGGTAAGCTGGACCTATCCGACACAATATTAGGTGATAGCTCCACAAGCACAGACATTACCGATACCTCTATTGAAAAAGCAGAGGCAGATCTAAACCAAAGAACGCTAAGGCTTACTAGCGCAGTAGATATTTTTTCTCTTGGTTGCATATTCTACTATGTGCTTTCGAAGGGACAACATCCGTTTGGGGACCGGCTTTCAAGGGATGCAAATATAGTAAAAGGTGAATTTCATCTCTCGGATATTGAAAAGTCAATAAAAGAGCGCTCTGTCAAGGTTGAAGCAACAAATTTGATAGCGACAATGCTGGACAGAAATCCTTTAGCAAGGCCTTCTTGCGCAGAAGTGTTGAAGCACCCATTTTTTTGGAGTATGTCCAAAAAGCTTGAATTTCTTTTAAAAGTGAGCGATAGGTTTGAAGTTGAACGACGAGATCCACCAAGTCCTCTTCTTCTAAAGTTAGAAGCAGTGTCCTTGAAGGTTATACCGAACGGAGATTGGACTACCAAGTTTGATTCTGATTTCATGGATAATTTGGGAAAATATAGGAAGTACAAGGGTGAAAAATTAATGGATTTGTTACGTGCACTTCGAAACAAGTATCATCATTTTCGAGATTTACCAGAGGAATTATCTGAGGTAATGAGCCCTATTCCTGATGGCTTTTACACTTTTTTTGTCAGGCGT
Organism: Kluyveromyces siamensis; assembly: GCA_030579315.1. Lineage (NCBI taxonomy): Eukaryota > Fungi > Ascomycota > Saccharomycetes > Saccharomycetales > Saccharomycetaceae > Kluyveromyces > Kluyveromyces siamensis. The sequence goes on from JAKTQE010000030.1 coordinate 96,187, forward strand.
TTCCCTAATTTTCTGATGGAGATATATTTCGTTGCGAAGGACAATTTAAGTGATGACCAAGTGCTTTGTGAATTTTTTTAATAAGTTAAGTACTTGAAACATATATATGGCCAAAGGAGTACTAGTCTTTTACCCCGTAGATATTAGCCCAAAGGCAAGCACATCTACAGAGCCTCTGATATTACTAGTATAACATATTCAGGAGATGAGAGCTAATTTTTTTCTGGAGTTCTCGATCTTTTCAAACTTCTTCGGTCTTCTTGACGACTCTCCCTTTCTCTTAATGATATTCCAGAATTAATTTCCGATAATTCTGAAACCTCATCTTCTGATTCGTTTTTTGTCAACTCTTCTGAAATCATTTTCTCATCCTCATCATTTTTTGACAAAAGAGCTTGAATTGTAGATAAGAGGCCACTAACTGCACTTCGAGAAAGTTTATCCGTAGACGAGTAATCTAAGATATTCTCTAGATGATGTTTAATTTTTACCAGCTTCTCTTTTGGATGACTTGTTGTAAAATGGAATTTCTGGACATTCAATAGTAACATTTTTTTTACATCCTTCCTTTCAAAGCGCTCAAAGACGTTTAAAACATCAAGTAGAAAATCAATTTGGACAGTGCTGGATTCAATTTCACCTAAAGAAGCTAGTACAACATTTTTGGGATCACACCATTGTATAAGTTGCTGAAAAATTTCATTAGGTTTCAACATACAGTTTTTTTCCATATCATTATCATCTGTTGTCTGCAACTCATCCCACAACATAACCAGCCTTAATAAAACATCTGCTGCTATTCTAGACATTCTCTGCTGATGTTGTTGATGAGAAAAGCAATAAACAGGCAAGCAGAATGCAAAAGCTTGGATTAAAGGTTCATTGGAAGAGTTGGCTGGTGAGAAATAAGAAAGAACCAATGTTTCAAACAAATCATCATCAGTAAATACATCACCAAGGAAGAGCTTACAAAGCCCTTCTGCAGCTATTGCTTGACAATCTGGTAGATCCTTATTCTTTAAAATCTTATAGAAAATTTTATGAAGAGAAATCGAGTCCACCTTCCCTTCGCCATCGACAACTTTAGTTCCATGCACAGAAAAAATATCGACAATAACCTGTAAGGCAATGTATTTCAAAGGAGCATTACCCTTTGAAACGCACATACCGAGAATATACATACTTTCTGTGGCAAGTTGTAAATCAAGCAAACAACATAATCCCATACAACGAACACCAAGCTCCCTTATCTCTGGTTGAGCATTCCGAACTGCTGGTGTTATTAATGTATCGATGAGAGAAGAAAGCATTATGTTTTCATCCAAAGGCGTACTTATCAGTTCCAGCAGACGACGTGACATCGTTAAACAAGTCATAAGTGTCCTATGACTGACATCACGTTCTGTTTCCGCTAATTTTACTTGAGCGACCTCAATAGAAGAAGTTCCAGCAACAAGTGAGTCAACGGCAGAACTGAAAGACTCAATAGAATTTTCGTCATCATCATCACTCTTGTCACTATCAGTACCATTGTGTATATTTTGCTCTTGTTTTACTGAGACACCCTTTGAAATTCTCTCTTCAAGTTCTTGACGTTCAATGTCTTCATATTTGATATCATTGATTATTTCAACGCTCATGGAAATAAAATCTCGTTCGTTGATCGAAAGATTTTTGAGAAGTTTAAGTGAGATGCTAATTAAATCCTCATTTAAATTATTGGCTTCACCCAAGAAATTCCTAATGACTTTAAGAACGTCTCTTCGCCCAAGTTCGTCGCTGAAATCATATTTTGAAGCAATTTCTAATAATTGATATATTATGAAATCCAAGTATTTTAAATCCACCGTCGTAAGGTTAGAATCAGCAAATTTCTTATTAATGTAGTAGGAAATAAATTCAGCAAGTCGAACAGCTTCAGGTAGGTTGTTTTCAATCGAAGATATCAATTCGTGGTCAAGGCAATAAAAATAGAAGCACTTCAGAAGAAATATAGTTTCAACAGTGAAAGAATTCCAAATTTCCTCTGGGAATGAAATTTTTTGAATTATCTCTGATCTCTCCTCGAATAAGGAGTAAAGAACTTTTTCAGCTGTTTTAGATCGTGTGACATCGATATTTTCTAATAATTCGATAATATCACCATCCATGAAGTTAAGCCAGGTAAAAGCGACTAGCTTTCTGCACGCCGAATTAACGGAAACATCTCTATCCTCGAAACCCCATTTCAAAAGCTGCTCAATCACCCGACTATCGATTTGCGAAAAAGTGTCTTTACCTAAAGACTTTAGCACACGTGAATAAATTAACCTTCTATTGACATGGTTCACATCTCTAGCTCTCTCTAAAATTATATTTTGTGTAGAATTCGAGCGGACTAAATTCAACATTGCAGCACGGCGAACTTCTGGGTTAGGATCATTTCTTATTATTTTCACCAAATTCTTGATAGCCTCATCCCACTCACTTTCGCTAATTTCCAAGTCATCGTTCTGAAATTTTGTTAGGCAAAAAATTGCTTGTATTCTAACATGCGCTTCCTTGTCATATATTCTTGTCTTCAATGCCCATACAATGAAATCGTATAAATCTTCTTCTATTTCACCCATGTTGTCCATAGTAACCGCCAACAGTTGCATTGAGCGATATCTCACATTTTTATTCCTTGACTCCACGCTCCGTAAGAGGTTTTTGACATAATTTTCTACCAAAGAGTTGAAGTTCTTTTCCAGAGCTTCCTGAGATTCAATGTTTTCTCGTTGCGCTTTGTTTAACGTTGCCACATTACTTGCTATGAAGGCTCCTATTAGCCGAACAATACGATCGCCTACTATCTCTTGCTTTCGAACCAATAATATCTTACTGCTCAGTTTGATAAACCAATAGTGGAAAACGTCTGCAATATCTTGATCAATACATTTTGCATAAATTTTGTTCAGTACCGCAACGTGTCTTCTGTGACCAACGTAACTCCCTTGTGCATTCTGGAAAACCTCAGCAATAGCATTAAAAACCCTGCTCTCATCAGAACCTGGCTCCATAACAAAGATATCAGAACCGAACCAAGACCGAACTTTTCAATTTCTCTCTCTTTTGAGATCACCTACACTTTTCTGGATCATCACAGCTATACTGGAATGTATGTTATTCATTTGAATTGCACGAAAGGTAAACAAAAAAAAATAAAAATACTAGCACGTGACTAAAATAAATCTCACACTTCATCCACCCCATCTCTGCCACTCTTGAATGGAAAATGGTATAGTTTTTGAAACAAGGACAACCGCATACGCAGATGTTTTTCTTGCAGCTATCTTTATTTCAATAGATAATAGTCCATATTCTTGACGTCGCATAAAATACAAAAATGTAAAACAGCATGCTATACATCCATTCCGATTTTCCAGTAGCTTCACTGGCACTAAAGCTACTGCAAAAGTGGAAGTTTATTGCACCAACGTATAATGACATCAAAACCATGTGTCATTTATATATACTTACTTTTTTAATTATTGCCCAAAGATGTTCACGTAGGTGAAAAGACCTTTGGGCGCCCTTGCCCCGATACTGCGTTTTTTCAGCTATTTTCAACTAAAAAATACTCAATAAATACTTTTAATTAGTTCAGGTACCCATCAATGTTTCTGGAGGGCCTAAAGGCAAATTATTGGCGGCTTAGTTTTTCTATTCGAATTATCTGTATATCATACAAAACGATAAAGCAGATTTCGTACCTCTTTTCCATACTTTACATATTTCATTAATTTTTTTTTCTTTGATATTAAACGTTGAAAAATAGGTTTCGATTCTTCTTTCTTTTTATTGAAAAAAAATTTGAGTGCACATCTCATCGCATAAGGTAATGAACACATTGTGGGATCATACCTTGAACAGAAATTCAACGTATTTTTAATCAAGGACGATATCAGGTATCAATTATTCAAGAGGAAAAATTTGAATCATGTCCAAAAAACAAGTTTTGCACAGGACAAGGTTTGTTGATTTCACGCCAGGAAATATTACTGCACTCTCTTTTTCTCATAAATCAACTGAAAAATTAGCACCTAATGACTTGAGGCTTGCAGTGGGTAGGTCAAATGGTAACATTGAGATCTGGAATCCAAGAGATAACTGGGTCCAAGAGTTTTTGATACAAGGGGGTGAAGGAAGATCTATTGAGGGGTTATGCTGGTGCAATGTTACCGGAGAACCTGCCAGATTATTTTCAATTGGAGGATCTACAGCCATTACAGAATGGAACTTGGAGACAGGACTACCGCTAGTTAACTATGATTGTAATGGTGGTGTCATTTGGTCTTTGGCTATCAGTGAGAAGGGAGACAAATTGGCTGTTGGGTGTGATAATGGTGGTGTTGTAATAGTTAATATTGCTGGAGGTAGAGGAGTACTTGAGCACGAAATGATTTTGAATAGACAGGATTCAAGGGTTCTTTCGGTTACGTGGGCAAAAAATGACGAGTATATTGTAGGTGGATGCTCTGACGGAAGAATTAGGATATGGTGCAGTAAGGTCAACGACGAAAACAGAGGTAGACTTCAACACACGATGAAGGTGGATAAATCGAAAAAAGAGTCGACCTTAGTCTGGTCTGTGATGTACTTACCCAAACAAAACCAGATAGTCTCGGGCGACTCCACTGGTACAGTTAAGTTTTGGGATCTAACATATGCTACTTTATCGCAATCCTTCAAAGTTCACGATGCTGATATCTTGGCCCTTTCTAGCAATTTGAACAGTACCCAATTGTTTACTGCCGGTGTTGATAGAAAGATTTTCCAGTTCTCCTATATTGACACTGGTAAATCATCAAAATGGATAAGCACATCAAATAGATTATTCCATTCTAATGACGTGAGGTCGATGTGTGCATATCAATGCAAAGGATTTGATTTTCTTGTTTCTGGCGGTGTTGAGAAAAGCCTTGTTTTATCCTCCATGAAATCTTTTTCGGAAGGTAATTATAGGAAAATGCCATTAGTAACGCCATTTCACAAAAATGTTCTCGTCAACCGGAAACAGAGGCTAGTTGTTATGTGGCAAGATAACACGGTAAAAGTATGGATTGTTGGGAATGATCTTAATGATGCTAAAAATTATAAATTGGTTTCAAAGCTCTCCCTTAAAGATGAACATAACATACAAACTTGTGCTCTATCTCCTGATGGCCAAGTTCTTTTGGTGGGTAGGTTGACCACTACAAAGATTTTCCACTTACACCCTACTGGATCAAAGTTGAAGGTTACTAAGTTGGATAATGAATTCTTGCTTAAGACAGGTTGCAAGCTCGCAAAATTTATTGATGACTCCAAGGTTCTTCTCTGTACAGAACAAGACGAGTTACTTTCTCTAGATCTAGAAGATGAAGATGAGAGCATAACGAAGTTCCAATTACCTGATGTAGCAGGTTCAAAAACATCAACAAAGTTTCCATATCTTTCTACAATTAGTCATCTGGAAGTGAAAGGTGATTACGCAGTTTTAGCCAGAGGCTGTGGTTCTGTTGAGCTAATAAACTTGAAGGCTAACACTGCGAAGCAGTTGATTCGCATGAATAATTTCATCTCAGCTATTTCCATATCCACCAGATCTACAGCAATAGTGGTTACATCCGAAAACAAAATATTTGAGTTCAACATTGATCCAGAGAAGGATCAATTATTGACCGATTGGTACAAAATCAACGGAGAAAACCTACCTCAACAATTTACTGATTTAGTGGAAAGATGTGTTGGTATTTTCTGTGATGAATCGAATGAGAATAAAATTTGGTTTTGGGGATCCAACTGGCTGGCAAACTTTGATATGTCCTTAGATCTTCCCGTTAACAAAAGAAAGAAAGCAAAAAAGCATAGCAGGGATGGGTTGACAATTGTGGGGGACACTATTACAAATGGCAATGATGAAGAAGATGAGGAGGAAGATGATGAAGAGTTCATGGTCAAGGAAGGGTTCATGTTAAAAGGCACCTCATCACAGGATATTCAATCAAATAAAAGGTCCGAAAAGGCCTTCTTCCTGCTCGAAAAATACAAACCACTTATTTTTGCTGATAAAATATCTAAGGAAGAGTTACTTGTAGTTGAAAGACCAAATTTTTTGATCTCCCAACCTCCTGCATTTGAATTAGAGAAACTTGTTTTCTGAAATCTTCATATAAGTGATGAATTTAAATCCGTTACTCACGTTAACACAAATTACCATTAAGCTGAACAATAAATATGTATTTATTTACACATAGTCCGTTCGGCTATTTTAATTCCGATAAAAGTGCAAATTGCACTAAATGCAAATACTTTATCCGACCAAATGTCAATCAAGATGTTCGAAATAGTGAACCTCTCACCTAATAACTGATGCAATCTGACTGAAACATCAAATGGAAGGTTTGAACGAATCATTAATATCGTGGCAAGGATATAAACACCGGTTAATTCAGAAACTAGTAGATTTTTGATGATAGACGGCTTTTGTTGTGAATATAATACCCTATTTTTATGCGCAGACAAGTCAAGATCACGCCCCCTACTCTGCAAGGTAGACAAGGCTAAAACTTGCAATTTTATTGGGAGTAAGGTCAATAACGAAGAAATTGTCGTTGTTACCGTTGATAAAGAGCACACGAAAAGGGAAATTGAGAGTATTAACGATATTTGTCTTATCAAGGAATCTAATTCCTGTTGGTAATTAAACCGGAACAAGAAAAAATCTAGCGCATTTGCAATTGTTATGGCTAATGGATCTCTTTCTTCCCGTTCTTGGTCTAGTCTATCATAGTCAGAATCACTAGTTCCTGTCCAAGTATGAGTAAACACCGCAGGAATCCTGACGATGAACACGTTAAGCAGTTTAAAAATGCAATAGAGGAGAAAAATAGATTGAAAAAGCCTTTTAAACGTCCTTATTATCTTATGGTCTTTTGATTTTGTCCTTAATCTCACTAGCTCTAGTTGGTAACGACCAAGTTGCTCTGCTAGCTTTTCTCTCGATATGAGATCACTGCTTTTCGCTAGTTCTTGAAATTGGTTAAGCTCACGTAAAATTTCATTTACTTGCTCTTCATATTCAGTAATTCTATTAGATATAGTTTGAGCATCTAACCATAAGTCGGGTATAATACAGTTAATTGAATTTGGATCATCACTTTTGTTTTTTCTCAATACATACATCAAATTATAGTATGGTGTTGATACCGATGCCAAGCCAGAAAGAAGAGACATAATAGTAACTCCCACAATTGAAAGCTTTGTCAACAAATTGGTGGTATGTCCAAATGGTCCATAAACTAGAAGGTATAAGAATGTGATCCAAGCAGCAGTAAGGGCAGCAGTTAACATTGCACTTCTATCAATTTGCATTTTATCATCGAAGAATTTGTTCAATAGGCAAAAGAGAATAAGGAAGGGTTGCACCAAAATGAGAGAGCTGTATAAAGTTATGGATATAAGTGGCCAAATAAAATCGGTTACAAAACTTCCCTCTGATTGTGCGTCCGTGTCTTTAATTTGACTTAGGACAATTTCGACAGCCACGATACACGATGCAAAGTTCAGTGAAAAAATGATCCGCACTGTCTTATAGATGAGCTTCGATGGAATAGAATATTCTGAGTAAAATTTATAGAGATAGCCCTCCTCAGAATTAGAGATTCCCACCATATGCATTCTATCTTGTGCACCAGAAATCGATGAAAAGGGAAGAATATCAAAAAGACTCTGCATTTTGAACCAAAAGACATTATATGATCTGTTAAAGACAAACCAGAATGTCAAAAAAATAAACAGGAGCATGAGCATTTCATTAAGTGTGAGTTTAGTATTTCTTTCCTTGTTTTGTTTATTCGGTGTAAACTTTGTTCCTAAATAGAAAAGCTCAAAAATAATATATATTATATATATATAACTTCCTGAGAAGCTAAATGAAGATTACTGATTCAAGGCTGCACAGGATATACTTTTATTACTGCTGTACAATATTTTGACGTCACAGTTATAATTCTTAAATGAAAGATGAAGCGGCAGCCCCCTCAGGTCATTTGGAAACAGTACCAATAAATATCGAAAACTTAAGGGCATTGTCATGCCCCGTTTGCGGCAAAGAAAGTGATGACTTAAGAACTCTCAATTTACATCTTGATGAGAAGCACAGTTTCGGAAGCAATATCAAATCTGAAGACCATCCAAAATTAGGAAGCTCAAATGAAGTAAGACTAAGTTCCGACTTTACTGGGAGAAGGCGAGGCAACAATAAATCGTCTTCATTCAGAATAAAAAATTCTTTCTGGAAAACAGCTGTGGACGGCAAAACAAAATGTTTCAAGTGCAGCAAAATACTAGATGGAAGGATTGGATCAATAAATTGCCGAAAGTGTGGGGAGCTTTTTTGTTTAAAACATTGTAAAAACGTTATAAAGTTAAATTCAGATGCCCAATACGACCCTTTGAATGGCGTTTGGTGCAAATGCTGTCACAACTGTTTCTGCAGTAGAGAGGGATATAATGACTACGGATACTTCATGGACAAAACGCTATATTTTTCAAGGATACGAGATAATAAGAATGAGGATATGAAACTTACAACTCTCCAACTGGAGAGCAGACTGGTACGGTTGATCAATGGAATATATGAGTTGTATGCCCAGCAGAAAACGGGCTTCATGAGTTTTCTTAAATTGAGCTCCTCGGTACTTCAACTTGAGCGGAGAATAGTACCATGGAGAGATGATGATAGTGCGTTAGAATGCAGCATTTGTAATTACCCATTTGGAATTTTCCAGCGAAAACACCACTGCCGCCTGTGTGGAGAAATAGTATGCGATAGCGAAAGAACATGCTGCTCCAGCGAGATACTTGTTGCGAATCTAGTGAGTGCAGCCCAAGATCTTCCATTTTCAAGCCTTGTGACTTCATACTTGTCGCTTAACATAGATATCAAGATTAGAATATGTTCGAAGTGTTTGAGAACTGTGTTTGCCAACAGAAAGTTCAAGTTCGATACCAGTAGAGCGCTATCACCCTTACTTTTTGAGTATGAACAACTACAAAGGATCGAGTCTTCTATTATAGCACTAATACCTCAATTTGAGTCATGTCTAGCTAAAGTTACGGAGTCGAGTTCGGTTGATCCAGCAGAACTTGCAAAGCTAACACACTTTCGAAAAAACGTCCTTCAAAAATGTAGCATTTATGACAAAATTTATAAGAAAGTTCTGAAAATGGAACCACAACTTGTGGCGGAGCAGCGAATTAAATTGTCCATAACTGCACGCGCATCAAATTTTATTGAAACGAAAATCTTGCCGCTAAGGCGTATTCCTGAAATACTGGATCCAAATAATGACGGAATACCGACACCTAAACCCTCAGACTTACTTTTTAACAATCTCACTATCTCAGAAGTCAAGAAATATAGAGAAGAGTTGATGGTGGTCAAGGAACAACGATTTCTTGTGGAGGAAATGTTAACTAAATCGACAAAAAATAGAAATTTTGAGGAAGCAGCAACCTTGAAAAATAATTTAGAGGAAATAGATGCTAACATCAAAAATTTGGAGCTGAAGTTAGGCGATCAGGGCTTCGACTGACTACGATTTTGTGCGTTTTAATTTAATTTATATCCAGAGTTTAAAAAACTAACTTATAGAGTAATGAATGCAAAAGTAAGAGATACGCGATTCTGAAATATTGCGATTATCATTAACGACCGGAACCAGCAAAAAAATTTAATTAGTTAACGTTTGAACTACAAGTAATTTTTTAAAATAGTCTTATATTCTACATACCTTATTTTATCTTCTCAGGTGTGACATGTCCCATTCGTGAACAATTTTTTTTTCAAGTGATGAGCCAACTGAAAAAATTAAAATGAAATCAAAGGTGTGATAGACATCAACGCAAGAAAATATCTTAATCATTCTTTTGGTCGATTATTGGTCTCGATATCCTAAGTATAGGCAATGGATGTATGTGATAAAAATATAGATGCACACTTGAATCCTTTTATTGTAGTATTTTTTACTAACATTACTTCTATCGCAGAATGAATGGAGATCATACCTACGTGAATTAAATGACAAGGCTTGGACAGGTTGTGATGTTTTCCCAAAGAAAGCGAAAAAGCTTGATTCAAGTATCAAAAGAAATACTGGCTTCATAAAAAAGCTAAAGCAAGGATTAACTAGAGATTTACGGGACAGTTTGTTAAAAGATATCGGAGAAGTATCCCTAGAAAAGTACCTTTCAGAAATTAAAACTACCACAACCGAATCCCTAACGAAGGTCACCACTAAGAGCGAAGACATACTGAGTGCTGTGGAGATAGTCAGTGCTTTACATCAACGTTTTGGTGCTAATTTAACAACAAGTTTAGTAGAGTCCTTTTTGTTTGTTTTTGAAAGCCCTACGGTAGAACTAGAGAGCGAGAGAGAAAGATCAAACTATGTGTCGACACTAAAAGCTTCTATCAGAATATTGATTGAATTTTATTTGGTTGGTTTATGCCCTAGCTTTGAGTATTTTGAAAAGGTCAATTTACCATCATTCATTGGAAAACGTTACTCTAAGAAAGAACCAATTGTATTTGTTGTTTTAAGGGAAGTTTTGAATTACAAGTTTAAGACGGGTATTTCTTGCCCCTTGGCAACACTAGTTTCTAAAAGATACCCTGAATTTTTCGTGTTAGAGTCTACTGACTTGGATGTTTTCATTGTCGATAGAGACTTGAAACCGTTGTTGATCTCACTTTATAAGCTTTATACTGAAGCAGTTTTTCAACAAGTCATTGATTTGAATAAGAAGGTTAATAAGTTGATAAAGGAACATCAAAAATCTCAGATCAGGACAGGTAAAGAAACAACCGAATATTCCACTGAGCGTGACGAATTAAGCCCAAAATTTGAAAGATTCAGTGATGCATCTACCATCCTTGCAGAACTATTAAACCTTGACCCACCCAAAATCGTGAAGTTTCAAGAGGATTTAGATGAAGAGGAACCTAGTTCAGTAATAACTAGTCTTCCGAAAGGCAACGTAGAAAAAGTTTGGGAAAATGATGAAACACGGCGTTTTTATGAAGCATTGCCTAATCTAGACAAAGAAACTCTTCTTACTTCAGGAGAAGAGACTACCAATTCTGAGGATGTCAATTCCTTTTTCGTAGCGCTCGAAAATGTAGAGACGAAAGATGAGTTGGATGAACTTACAAAGTCGTACTGGTCAAAAAATTTGGATAACAAGGCTACTAGGAAAAGGCTTTTGAAATTCTTTATAGAAACAAAAGATTGGAGCAAACTCCGTTTATACGCTAGATTTATTGCAATAAACGTAGAGAGCATGCCTGAAATTAAGGAAGACCTAATAGAATACCTGGATTCGGGTTTCCGCAATCAACTGCACACAAATAAAATCAACGTGAAAAATGTTATCTTTTTTTGCGAAATGGTGAAATTCATGTTGGTGCCTGCATTTCTTATATTTCACAAAATAAGGACACTAATAATTAACATCACAGTTCCAAATAATATTGAAATATTAACACTCTTATTCGAGAATTTCGGGAAGTTTCTGATAAATAAAGTGGAACTAAAGCCACAAATGGAAAAAATGATGGATCTAATCAAAGAGAAAAAAAAGGATCATCTGCTAACAGCAAATAACAAAGCGACACTGGATAATTTGTTAATATTGATTTATCCGCCATCTCTTAATACACTGAACCGAAAGAGAAAAGAGCCTTCGTTGGAGGAACAATTTTATATGGTCCTAATTCGAAAAGAATTAAGTTCGGTGCCAGTACCAACGGCTACCAAACTAATATTGAAGGCCTCATGGGATGATCAAAATATCCAAAAAACGTTGTTTTCACTCTTTTCTAAACCGGAAAAGATAAGTTACCAATCAATTCCTGCTTTGGCAAAAATCTTAACTTACCTTTACAAGTTCTATAAAAGCTTCACCGTCGCAGTTATAGATACGCTTGTTGAAAACATTGAACTTGGCCTTGAGTATGGGGACTATAGTATGAATGTTGCACGTATTGCTCAAGTCAAATATTTGACGGAACTTTACAATAAAGCTTTTATTAAATTTGATACCTTGCTTGAGTTGATGTACCGTATTATTCGTTTTGGTCATCCAAATGGCAATCCAAACTCCTTAATAACCAATGAATACGATTTACCTGATAATTATTTCAGAATTTCGCTTATCTGCACCATCCTCTTAGGCATGGACAGAGAGACGCAAACATCCGTGAAAAAACTCCCTATATTTGTAAGATTCTTTGAGTATTACATTCTATGCAAAGATCAGCCAGTTCCGAGAGAGGTGAATTTTAAAATATCAGGTATGTTTGCTCTTTTTCCAAATTTTCAACGGTCTTCTTCGTGGACAGAAAGCGCTTCACGCCTTTCTGATTTATTAGTTAAAATAAGCAAGACTGACAAGTCAACAAGAGCGAAAGAAGTGGGGGTAGAAGATGAAGAGCTGGAAGAGGAAGAGGAAGAGGAAGAGGAAGAGGAAGAGGTTGATGAAACATTCTTCGATGATCATGTGGATGAAAAGTTGATTATGACTTCAGAAGACGGTGTAGCTAAAGTGGACGAAGAGCATCATTTTGACAAAACAGTTGATTCAAATGTTACTGACGATTTCGAAAGCAGCTGGGGGGAATCACAGGACAACAATTCGGATAGCGATTCAAATGACAACCAAGATTCTGACAGTGGATCAAGTACTTCAGAAACCGACGAAGGCTCTTCAACGGAAGAAGAAGAAGAAGAAGAAGAAGAAGAAGAAGAAGAAGAAGAAGAAGAAGAAG
>JAKTQE010000031.1:0-108803 GCA_030579315.1 Kluyveromyces siamensis
TGTTGTTGTTGTTGTTGTTGTTGTTGTTGTTGTTGTTGTTGTTGTTGTTGTTGTTGCTGCAGATTTAAATGGTGAGAAGTTGCGATCGATGATTTTGATGGTGAATTAGCCCGCCTAAGGGACGATTTGGAATTAGAATGAGTAGAACTTGCATAAACGGCATTTCCTGGTTGTGTCAGACCTTGCGCATTTATCGTTTTATTCTTCTTGCTTCCTCGACCAAAGCCTCTATTTATGAAGAAAAACGTTAGTGAGGTGTTGATAAATTAATAAAAGCCTATGCTAAAATATTTGATTCGGCATACACATACTTGAGCGAATTGAAAAACGACATCGTGGAACCTTTGGAATGAGTTATGTTCTGTAGTAAACTCTCAGACTTTTAGTTATATGGTCAGGAATTTCGACGTCTTATAGTATGATCTTAACAACAACATCTAACATTCCAAAGACCGGGTAACGTAACAACAAGTTCTGATGCATCGTCGCATTTATTATAATATCACAGAACGACTACATAACTATGGAATAATATACAGAACACGGCAAGTTCGAAGAATTGGAACGACCCTAAGCTTAAGTATAATACGTTCAGATATTGACTACATTTGGATTTCCTTCTTTCTGTACAAACGATAGAAAAACCTCATGTTCTCTACCTTCAATGGATAATCAAAGCTCCTCTCATCGCCCCTGTACCAAAGAGAATCATTTTGGCTTATTAGTTCCCAAGATCCTTCAGCTTCTTCACCTCTTTTCCCAAGCAGTATAGTATCTATCAGAAATTGTATTGGGAATTTCTTAGCACCAATTTGGATATGAGAATATGATCCTGCACTTTCCACTATTAGTAGATGAGCCCCAGGGCTGCATTCCTGATTCAGTTTTTGCAGGAATCGAATGCTCCCAGCTCTGTTTTCCAAAAATAACTCATTAGTTGTAAATAAAAGAGTAATGAGATCAAGATCTTGGAGCTTCATTTCACTTGCTGTCAATGCTAAGACATTTCTGTTTGTAAATCGAATAGTGAAATGAACTGCCTCTCTATAAAGCCAAGTATTGCTTATCTCTTGTTCTAATCTGGTCAAGACACTGCCCCAGTCGGCTATGTCCACAATATGGATCTCGAGATCGCTTGCATTAGTGTTCTTTTTTGATGTAGAAAACTTAGAGTTGAAGTCTCTACAAGGTGTGAAAATTGATGCAGCAGCCGCTAATTCTCCACCAGCTCCCCCACCAACACACATGACTTTGGAAGAGCTATTTGTGATGGAGAGGTTCCTCAATCCGTCTATTTCGGTGGTGATATCCGCATCATTGCATGCATCTGTGGTTCTATCTTTGTCTCGATCATCGCTCTTGTTGATAGATGATTTACACTGAAGAATATTTCTCACAGGCTCCAAATGGGATAAAAGCGACGCATAAGCAACTGCTCTTGAAGGTGACCAGCGACAGCAATATGCTATCCTCTTTTTCTCGGAATCGAAGGCCCTGATGTATTCTCTGTTATATAAATCCGATTTTACTTCTTGAATTGTATTCTCCAACGATCCATCATTATCTTGGTATAATTCTTGCGCAAAGCAAGTCTTGAAGAGATCTAGAATCTGCTGGGGTGGTAATGTATCCTTATTATGGACAGACAGGCTGGCCCCTTTCTGCGACATTTGCGTCGTTTCTCTCCCTGCCGATGCAAATAAGGCATGATGGGACGCCTCTTGGAATATTCAAAAAAAGCTTCAAGAACGAAATCATGAAGAGCACACGACACCTATAACAACATGAATCAATTCGAGAGGTGATGAGTTTTCAATTATCCGTCCTATTAATACATAACCTCTAAATAAAAAAAAATGATGCTGAGTTCCTGAAGACAAGAACATCTTACACACTGTAAATAAGCCAAGCAACTAAGTCTTGAAACCATTCACAGGGTAGACAGCAGGTAGCAAAGTAATATTTGAAAAGATAAAGATTCATTAAAACATGAAAAAAAGCTAATATTTAATCAAATGCGTATTCAATGAATTTAAAGAATTTATTCTTCATCTTCTTCATCTTCTGGAGTGACTTGGTAGAAGGCCAACTTGTATTCGTTGGTCTTGGTGGAAACAAATCTGATCCAGTCTCTCAATTGGTTCTTCTTCAAGTACTTCTTGGTCAAGTACTTCAAGTACTTACCAGAGAACTTAGTGGTAGAAACAATAGTAACAACGGAACCATCTTCTTCAACAGTGATAGCTTGACCCAAGTTACCGACGTGACCTTCAACCTTGATGTGGTCGATCAAGTACTTAGCGTAAGAAGCTGGGTCGAAGACACCATTTTCAGTTGGAGAGGAGACGTCAACAGTGAAGGTCTTGGTGATCTTTTGCTTTCTAGAAGTCTGATAATTGATCTGTTAGTAAATGGTTCAGGTTCACCATAGAAGAGCATGCTCTACTATCAAATCCTGGTAGGAATAAACCAGCCTACTGCTATTAACAATCACTCAAATAAATTGATAATGAATAATTAACAAACAGAATAGCCATTTCTCTTATTAGTTCAATTCAATAAAGCTAAAATGACATAATTCCATGAATAGCAAATAAAAACCAATCTATTGCAAACAAGCAATGAAAAATCAATCATCAATAGTGTCACATACGTTTGGAGCCATCTTTATACCGAAGTTTGCTATTGTTGTTTTTGTAAGGAACAGATGAGTAGAGAGGAATATGGTGTTGCAGTGATGAATTAAATCAATATCTATGATATCTTTCCAGCTTTCCAAACTTTTGCCTTGAAAAATTCAATACGAATTTATTACCAAAATGAGAAATACAAAAATGCTTTAAGGTGTGCAGATGTAAATTCCAAAATGTTTCACAATCCGTACACCATGAACAGTCAACAATTATCCGAGATTATTTCATTTGTGCGCTAGAGCATAGAGCCATTATTACAGGGTCACCAAATGGGAAATAACCGAAAAGAGCATTATTAGTCTCAAGACTGATCTAAACCACCTTCATTCACTAATTCATCCGAAATCCCTATCGTTATAGTGCTTAGACAAATGTCTGATGGTTCAGACTCCGTCCTAGGACTCCAGTTGAAGGAGCTGAAGATAACAAAAAAAGAACGCACCAACAGTGGAGGCGAAAGAGGCCAAATGGAAGATCCGACCATCGGTAGGTCCCAAGGAGTTAAGAGAATAGATGTAAATACGGAAATTCAACTTACTAGCAGCAAATCCTTTAACTCTGGAAATAAAAGTCCAACAGTTTTTCGCGCGTCAAAAAAAGAAGCGATGAGTGATGATGCAATTTCGGTTGTTTCAGATGACTCCCTTGAATGGCAAGAAATACCTGCTGTTGCTTCTATCGATGTTTATGGGGAAAATGGCGAATTAATCCTTGAGGCACGAAGTAAAACTGAAAGTACGCTTTCAATAAATGAAAGGGGCAATCAGCACTCCAGTACAGAAGCGAACAAGGGTAGTTTTGGATATACCAAGATCGATGGCGAAGAACAAGCAAAAAGATCATTTGTGACAAATACAAGGACCGAATTTTTGTTCAATCATGATAAACTCATGGCTTTGAATCCATGTGTGGGAACAATAGAAGAAAAGATTCCAATAGAGGGCAGGCTTGCTGAAGAAGAGGAGGATGAAGAAGAAGAGGAAGAAGAGGAGGAAGAAGAGGAGGACGAAGAAGAAGAAGAAGTTCTACATACCAAGAATATAACGAGTCAGGAACAGCTTTCTATAACAAGAGAGTTGCTAGGTGAGACCGAGAAGTTCGCTTATTTGGGTGCAATAACAGTTCTCATTAATGAAATGTGTACTCAGTTGGTAACAATTGCCCTTTCGTCAAACAACGTAACTTCTAAAACCAAACTGGCGAAAAGATTGGAGGTACTCCAAAAAAATATGGGCCATTGGAGGAATCTAATCTTATCACGTCTTTATGCTCACTTGGAAGTCCAGCCGGCTGAGGTAGAAATGTTATCAAAACTATCGAATCATAACCTTCTTTTGAAAGACCTATGTCGCTGTTTACAAAAAACTCAACAAGTTAAGAATTCAATGTTAGAAGAAGGCTCGGAGCCTCAAGTACAAAATAACGGCGAAGTTGAAAAACAAGAACTTCCTTCAGACAATTTAGATGTAGACATAGCCTGGACTGTTATATGCGATTTATTTCTTTTACTTATCCAGGACTCTCATTATGACTCAAGATCTCGTTCCTTATTAATGGAATTTGCTGAAGTTTTGAATATCGGATCACAGGACATATGTCAATTTGAAAAAAGGATTATAGAAGCTTTGGAGCTTGAACAAGCCACTGAAGAACAGGTATGGGATGAAAAAGATCATATGACTAAGCGTAGAAAGGCAAGCAGACGAAAAAAGTTGTATTACATTGGTATGGCCACCCTAGGAGGTTCTTTAGTACTAGGTTTAAGTGGAGGTCTACTCGCCCCGGCCATTGGTGCAGGTTTTGCTGCAGGTTTATCGACTATCGGTATTACAGGTGCCTCTGGTTTTCTAACTGGTATAGGTGGAACTACTGTGGTTGCAGTAGGAAGCACCGCAATGGGCGCAAGAATAGGAACAAAGTCAATGCAAAGAAGAATGGGTAGCGTGCGTACCTTTGAATTTCGGCCATTACATAACAATAGGCGATTGAATCTTATAATTTCTGTTTCTGGATGGATGAATGGTAATGAAGATGATGTTCGTTTACCGTTTAGCACAGTTGATCCAATTAATGGTGACTTGTACTCTCTTCATTGGGAACCAGATGTTTTGAAGTCTACGGGTCAGACGATGGGCATTTTGGCAAGCGAAATCGTAACTCAAACAATACAGCAGATCCTTGGGGCTACGGTTTTAACGGCGTTAATGGCTGCAATACAATTGCCAAATATGCTCGCAAAACTCGGTTATCTGATAGACAACCCGTGGAATGTCTCGCTTGATAGAGCATGGGCTGCGGGATTAATTCTTGCAGATACCTTGGTAGATCGCAATCTAGGTTCTCGTCCGATTACTCTAGTGGGATTTTCTCTTGGGTCTCGTGTCATTTACTCGTGTCTACTAGAGTTGGCAAAAAAAGGGCACATTGGCATTGTTGAAAACGTATATCTTTTTGGATCTCCGGTAGTTTACAAAAGAGATGAGATGGTTTTGGCCAGATCCGTTGTAAGTGGGAGGTTTGTTAATGGTTATTCTAATAGAGACTGGATTCTCGGATATCTTTTCCGTGCTACTGGTGGGGGTTTAAACACAGTAGCTGGTATTTCACCCATAAGTTCGGTACCAAAAATAGAAAATGTTAACTGTAGCGAACTTGTTGATGGACATATGAGCTACAGAAAGAAAATGCCCAAACTTTTAAAGCATGTCGGTATATCTGTTTTAAGTGAAGAGTTTGTGGAGATAGAAGAACCAGTAGATCCTGAACAAGTCGAACGCCAGCGGAAGCTCGTAACGGAATTAGAATCTGCGCAGAATAAGCTTTCGGAAAAATCGAAGAAGGAAAGGAAAAAGCAATCTTGGTATTCAAAATCTAGATGGTTGAAGCCTCAAAAAGATGAATGGCAAAAGATGTACGAAGAAACACTTAAAGATAAGTCGTCGGAATCCATATATCAGAATGATGCGCGTACTGAGTCCAGCAGTACTCTAAATGAGGAAGATTTGATGAAAGGCATAAATAAGCTCAAAGATCAAATGAAAAATGATCTTAATCATGTTTCTAGAGATATTGTTGACGAAACAACGAAATAAGCTACTTTATAATACGATTGCAAATATAGATTTATATATATATATATATATATTTATATATAAGTAGAAAAGAAATGCAAACATTACGTACGCAAATCAGTTTATAACAAGGATTCAGCATTCAATTCAACGTAAGAGGCAGCGTATGGGATGTCAAAGTTAGACATAACTTCTGGATGCAAAACACCCAAATGTCCAATATTCTTTGGAGCTTCTCCGGTTTTGTGTCTAAACATGATTTTGGCTCCTCTTCCTGGGAAGTAAGTTGACAAAGATTCGTCCTTTTCAATCCAGTAACCTCTACCCGTAGAGTTTGCACCAAAATCAGGCAACCATTCAGTTCTGAAAGTTTGCATGATCTTTCCTAGCAAACCTTGGATGATTTCGAAAGCTGCAGTTTTGCCGACATAAACCGCACCCCAATGACGTTCATTATAAGCTTTTCTTTCAAGGGAATCATCCTTAAAAACGACATCACCGGTTTCGAAAACCTTAATTGGCAATGAGTGTTTTCTGTTTTCCTTCACAGTTTTTAGTATACCAGGTAACAAACTGGTCCTGACAACCTGGTATTCAAGAGTCTTCGGGTTAGCCAATTTGACAGCCTTAGTGTTGTCGTCCTCAATTCTGAGGAATTTAAAGTTTTCATCGTGAGAGCATAAAGTCAGTGGCAAAACTTCCAACCATGAAGATTGGGAGGAAGCAATTCTGAGAATATCGGAAATTTTATTAATTGGCAATGGAGCTGCAACAAAGCTTGCGTTGGATAGTTTATTACCCTTTGGCAAGTTGTTATAACCGTAACCAATAGCAGCATCCTCCATGATATCACAAGGATGTAAAATATCAGACCTAGTGATAGGAATTTCGACATGAAGAATATTTTTATCTTCAGCAGAAGGAGTGGCGAGTAGTGACATTTTTTTCAAATGGCCAGAAATTTCTAAAGGACTCAAGTCCAAACCTAGACAAGAGTTGATGTAATCCACCTTAACATCCATAACTCTTGGTTCAAAATTTGGAGTAGTTCTAGACTCACCATTATGTTCAGAAACAATTTCCACTGGCTCAACAACGAATGGTTCATCACAATAACGTGAAAACATTGCTACAAGTTGATCTAAAACAACCTCAGCTTTAGTTCTGTCTGTAGCAGTGACGTCAATAAAGACGTTACGGGTATCCAGGGTAAGCTTAGAATGCTCGGAGTTGATCAAAGGTGGCAAAGAACAAACGGTATTGTTTTTATCAACGATAACGGGGAAGACAGGAGAATTTTCAATAATATGAACAAAACGACCCAAGTTATTTTTTTGCTCTGGTTGTTTGTACAAGTCGATTAATTCCAGACCGTCAAACTCCTTTTCTTGGTTTAATGGAATGAATTTAATATCTTTTGGTGGCAAAGCCCTGTAACGGAAGGGACCTTCAATTGTATCAAAGTCATGGGTACCAACTGCAACCAATGTTCTGTTTCTACACAAGTTAGAATGTAACTTGTCCTGCAAAGCAATGAAAGAAGCATAATTCTTTGCATCAAAATGCACATTCCTCAGAATGGCAGCTGCCGCATATGGTCTAATCTGAGTGGTTGGTTCTTCAATAACGAGCTTGGTGGTTGGATTGGTTAGTTTATATTTTGGAGTTTCCGCATTGCCTAGAAATTCATTCAAAGATTGTGCAATACCCTCAATACATAGCAGATCATAACGGTTTGCACCAATTTCGATTTTCAACTCTGGCTCTTCACCGTTTTTCAAAGCTTCTTCAGTTGTGTCCTCATCTAGTTCAACACCGAATTCGAAACACAGTTCATCAAATTCTTCATTGGTGTAGTTCTTACCCAACAGATCAAAAAGTTGTTGCTTATTCACAGTGATAGTAGGCATTTCAAATAGCTGTATGAAAGCTTTTAAGCCTCAAAAGGAATAGGTTCTAGTTGTCTTGTAGCGCTACAGGTCAAATACTTGTTCGAATAAGCGATGAATATATCCATGTACATCTCTACGATTCGAAAAGTTGAAAAAATTAGGTCATTTCGTTAATAATGATATAAACATGTAAGAAGTTCGTATAAAAAGATCGTAAGTTAAGTGAATGATGGTAAAGATGAATGAATGCTTTAAATAGTTGTCTAATCTAGACCACAAGAATATCACAGGATAATTATTATTAACTTCAATCGCTTAATTTATTTCTAATTATTTTTATTTTAACAGGGTTCATATGTCTATATCGCTGAGTAATGTGTCTTCTTCTGTCTGTGACTTCATTAAAGCATATCTGGACACTAGCTCACGCAACTGAGCTAGCCCAACAGGTTTCTCAAGAATTTCGTCAAATACTTTTGCAGCTTTTGCATCTTCATAGTAAGCAGCCAAAGCAACTATAGGCGTGTCACAATTAACACTGTTTGTATGCCGGATGAGTTTTGCAATATCAACAGCACCTATCTTTGATAGTTTCATAGCAGTCATGATCAAGTCGAACTTGACACCGGTTGTTGCCCTACGAACCATCTCATCACCAGCTCCGACTGATACGACGGAGCAGCCAAGGCTTTCTAAGTCACTGCTAATTCTGTAACGATGGATTGGAATGGGTTCACACAGTAAGATATCGAGTTTATATCGAAATTCATTAGAGGTCGAGGAAGATTTTCGGCTACGTCTTCGAGATCTTCTAGCATTATTGACTTTGGATAACGCTGCCATTCTTTCATCTTCCTCAGTGCCTGAACTGAAACTATTTCTGGAAAATTTACGTGGTTTTCCTACTAATGTAGGATTTAAACTTCCAGATGGTGGAGATAATGGGGATTTGAACTTCGATGCCAAAGGTGAAGAGTTCGTGGAAGAAGTATTGCTAAATTCTTCCATTAGGCTCATAGCAACCTCTGAAACCCGATTGCCCGAGAGACGTGGGCTTAGAGCATCTACGCTATTACGTCTAGTTGGGGAAGATGTATTCCACTTCAGAACTTGCGGTGAGTTTGATCTTCTTGGCATCATTGTAGTCTGAACTGGGCCCTGTGGACTATGTGTTGCCATTTGTTTTACTTTATTGGAAGCATCAGACGAAGAACTAGAAATAGAAGAGCTAGAAGTTCTTTGATGCGAATACTCCGACATATGCTCAGATTTCAACCTAGTAATGGCATCCTTATTTGCCTTATCAAGGGCATTCAAATTTCTATAATTGAATGAGCCAAATTCCACCGAGTTATCATTGAGTTTGCTACCACGCCTTTCCCTCATATGAGGTGGGATAGCAAGTGACAGATGCTTGTTTGTAGGAGAGCTAGTAGCGCTAGAAGAATCGTTGTTTACCATTTCCAAAACAGAGCCAATACTGAGCCGTTGCTTAGGAGTATTTTTACCACTACCATTGCTTGATAGCCGTCTTTGCAGTTGCATGTCAATGCTTTTCAATGATCCTGGTGTATCAAAAGTATTTTCTACCTTCTCTTCACCATAATTTGATGAGATGAATTCGTTCAATGAGGCACCACGTAGCTCGAAGTAGTCCGTGTCTTCTGGGTTTTCCACTTGAGGAATGAAGGAGGCTTCTTCATCATATACACGATCCCAGTCAATGCCTGCAAAATAGGGATGTCCTTTTATTTGCTCGATGGATTGGGCTCCAAGTCTTTCCTCTGGCTTCAAATTTAGAAGTTTTGTCACCAAGTCTTTTGCTTGTGGGTCAACATCATCAACTTCGGTATCAGGTTCTGGAGAAAGAGGCCAATTGATTTTACCGTTTAAAATATTCTCAAATACTTCATCAACAGTTACAGCATGAAACGGAGGATATCCGTACAAAAATTCAAAAAATATACACCCCACAGACCACCAGTCACATGCTGGACTCTCCCCAGTTCCTTTAATCGTCTCTGGTGCTAAATAGTCTGGTGTTCCAAAAAAGTTTTTGGATCCATTTGGATGAAAAAGAGCTAGATCTCTTGAAGCTTCAGTGCTACTAAAATGTTCACTTTTATCACTTACATTTGAAGTAACTCGGGTATGATGTGCGTTCAGATGTTGGTGCGTCAAGTGATCCATTCCAGATACAGAAGAAGATGATAAAGGAGGAGTTCCCGCCCTCGAAATATCAGACATGCTAAATGATACATGTGATCCGGTCCGAGTCAATACAGGGACATCATTTAAACCAGACTGAGAGTGCGTGCTAGAAGTGGAATAGGATCGCTCGCCCTTTTTGACCAGATCAAATAGGTTACCAGCACCTGCAAATGATGGCACAGACTCTGAGCCGGAGTCCTTTCTAAAGACGGACTCCGCTGTTGGAAAGCTCGTTTTCCGCGAAGAAGAGCTTTGCGCTTCTTGCCTTTTATCTTTATGACGACGTAGTAAACCCATACGCGATAGACCAAAGTCAGTTAACTTAATGTGTCCCTTTGAATCAATCAATAAGTTATCTGGCTTCAAATCGTGATGTATAATACCGTTTTGATGCATGTCATGAACTCCGACTATCACTTCACAAATATACTGCTTTGCCCAGCGATCAGGCAAACTTCCCATCATTTTAATCAATGTAGCTATATCACCTCCGCTTAAGTATTCCATCACTAAAAATAAATTTTCCTTATTCTGAAAAGTTGCATACAATTTGGCCACATAAGGCTTATCGCTTTGGACCATCATGATTGCACGTTCTGATTTAACATTAGTAACTTGATTCTTTGCGATCATATCTGACTTTTTTAAGACCTTTATTGCGAAATATTCTCCTGTCACTCTTTTCTTTGCAAGAAAAACGCTACCATATGCACCTTTGCTAATGGGTTTTATCACTTCGTAATCTCTAATTGAAGGGATAATTGGTTTCCCAGTGGTAGGTAAGAGAAGGGGCGAAAGAGGTTGATTTCTTTGTTGTGAATCAATTGAAACCATACCTTCAGAGCTGCCTATCTGAGGATAAAGCATAGGAGAACCCTCCGCAACTGATTTAGATCCAGAAAAATTATTCATAATGTTAAAGGCTGTAGTTCCTCCCGACCCACCTATGGCATTGTAAATAGAATTTTGTTGTCCTTTCGAATTCGAAGAGGAGCCAGGTGTATTAAAATTTATGGGAGAGCCTCTTCTTGGAGTTAAACTGATGGAAGTTGATAGCTTAGGTAAATTTAGGAAGTTCGACATGCCAAACTTTGGGGTAGATGGATTTGACTTATGACAAATTGAAGGCGGTAAATTCAATTCGCTAGAAACCGGTTCCAGTAGTGACGGAAGTGGTGACACTTCCTCAATTAACTGCTTCGGTGTGACCGACTTTGAGACCTTGGGGGAATTTCCTGAAGAATTAGTATAGTTGGCTTCACTCAGTAAATGTTTTAAACTATTAGAACTCATTGAATGAGACTCTGGTATTGTGTCTGTTCGCATATAAGACTCTGAAAACAAATTACTACCCCGATTACTTAGTCTTTGCGGTAGCGGAGTCACTATCTCAGAATCTATGGGCATATCATCTGTTTGCATTTGGTTGATTGACGATATAGTATCAACAGAGGGATTAAGGCCAAGGGTGTAAGATATGTTAATTCTATTGCTTTCTATGCGCTCCTTGATTAATTGAGAAACTAATTGATCCACTTCGCTCTTCACCTTCAAAGAATATTTCATTGTATTATCCATTCTCAAAATTGATTCAGCCTTTTGCTTGCATAGTGATACTGTATCCTCAACAAGCATATTAATGGAAGCATCGAAAACTTCCAAGTTCAAATTCCATTTTAAAACGTGTTCCATATGCGATTCCGTTCCAGGAGAAAACTGATAAAAAATTGGGGTCGGATGTAGAATGGTGTTATCGTATTCTGACATTTCTGCCTGAAATTTCAATTCGCTTGGATTAATTTCAATTGCCTCCTCACACAAACTTTGTAAAGCATACAAAGTTTTAAGAGGAAATCTTTGATTTTGAAGCAAGCAAGCATTTCTTCTCAGCGGCCGGGAAGCCAAACCTCCTGAGCATTGATGCTTTGTCTGTTGAGAAGGTTGTTCTGAAAGTAATGGCGTGAGGTTTTGAGGCGAAGGAGATCTGCTTCGCAGGGAAGGAAGCGGTACTGGTAGTCCCTTATATTCTGGCGTGCTCTCCCTAGACCCTTCCTCTAGTGAGTCAATAATATTGTTAATAATCCTCCTTTGCTCTAATAAATCGTCATGAACTAATTCGACCACACTTTCAATTCGATGCTCACAAACGCATATTTGGGAATGTGTCTCTAACCACCACGTTGGTATCATTGTCTCACAAACGCGGCAAAGTTCGAAATTGGGGGTTGGGAGGTCCATCTCATCCAAAATCATCATGTCTTCGATTTGTTGAAGGTAATGAGAAAAAATCTTTGCCCCAAAACCCAGCTTCTTCACTAATTCATGAGGTAGGTTATCTAACTCATCAATTTCGTAAAAAGGTTTGACTATCCACATTGTGTGTGAAGGTGTTTGAGTTTGTACATCATGGATAAGAATCCCTTGAGCCTCAAGCTCAATTGTTTCATTGTTTCCATGCCATTCATCATCCAGAACAAGCTGCTGATGCTTTTCCATAGAATTTATAGATTCGTTCTCAGAAGAATTGTCTGAAATTGATGCTGGTGACGAGGGCGATTTCGATGCTTCTACCAAATCACCAGTTTCTACCATAAATTTAACACGATAGCTATTATCATCAACCATCATCATGGTAAGGGCTCTGTGGAAAACTTTTTTATCACTATCATTACCGACAATGTAGTTTGAGATAGATTGGCCTAAGATGTGAAGCCGATTGGTTCCTATTACTGAATTCCAAACTTTACTGACATGCTGGACATTACATTGTAGATCAAGTTCCAACAAAATGCTAGGATTTTTATCCGTGGCAAGCCGTAGATACTTATCATAGTTAGACGACGTAACTGAATCAACGTCTTGCGAATCTTGATCTGCCTCATGCTCCCTCATTCTTATTGTAAATCTGTTAACAAGGGGCAGGTTCTGTGAATATATAGTTTTATCACTTGAACGAAGTTCAATCCGTAAAAGCCCACCACTTTTGCACTGTGGCCTAAATTACCCTCAAAAGGTGACGAAATATGAAACGTGGAAAACCCAACGCCCTTTGAATAAAGAAGTTCTGTCGATGAAGTTTACACTGTTCACCTGTGTTAACCTACTGAATACGTGTATTTGTTGTTCACCTGAAATTTACAAAAAAAACATAAAGATTGTAATTATGAGCTGACGATGAGATAGATTTCATTTGTTCGGGACCGGAAACACAATAGTGAATGTACTTACGAGCATCCCTTGTAGGACGCAGAAATATCTCATACTTAAAAAGGAGTTATAATCCATATCTCAAACCATTTCGCAAGAAGATGAATGATACAAATCAAAATAAAGCGAACTCTAAGATTGCGCCGAATTCTGTGACTGTTAATAGAGATGAGAGCATTGTAGCAGTATCACCAACGTCCGTCCAATCTTCAATGTCAACAAGCCAAATATTGACACCACTTTACAAACCTATAGTATGGATTGACTGTGAAATGACCGGCCTAGACCACATCAACGATCATATAATTGAGATTTGCTGCATTATCACCGATGGAAGACTGAATATCGTAGATGAAAGCGGCTATGAAAACGTGGTTCACTACAGCAAGGAAATTCTTGATACTATGGGCGAGTGGTGTATCCAGCACCATGGTGAAAGTGGCTTAACTAAAAAAGTGATAGAGTCTACCAACACCAGAGAACAAGTAGAACAAGAACTGTTGGCATACATCAAGAAATGGATCCCAGAACCTAGAAAGGGTATTCTAGCAGGAAACTCAGTTCATATGGACCGTCTCTTTATGTTGCGAGAATTTCCATCCGTGACTGATCATCTATTTTACAGAATAATTGATGTCTCAAGTATCATGGAAGTGTCACACAGGCATAATCCCCAATTGGCAAAGGTTATTCCGAGGAAGAAGAATGCACACACTGCCAAAGCAGATATCTTGGAGAGTATAAGCCAGTTGAAATTCTATCAGCAACATTATTTGAAAAATGAATTTGAAACCCAGGACTTTGTGAACAAGCGCAGGGTTGAAATACTAGCAGAGCAACAGTCCTCAATTACAACCACATCAGAAAGCAACCAACAGGGCACTAAAAGACCAAGCGAATCACACGATACAACAAATTCTGGGAATCAATCAGAAAAGAAACTTAAACAGTAGCCTCCATACGATTAAAGTAGTTTTGTATACGTATCATATACAACAAGCATTACTTAACGTTGCCTATTGAACACGTATTTTCTTATCACGTGAACATTATATCCATCTGTATACCGTTTAGAGGCTCAGATATCACAGCACCCAGAAACACAGTAGCACAAACCTCCAAACATCTTTTATCCGGCAATTGAGCAAAAATCGAGCGAAAATTCATTACCCGATCATATGTCCAGTCATTTTGAACGCCACAACATTCTTCGGGCTTCCAAAAATAAAGAATTGGCTCCAAATTTTTTTTTGCCTGGGTATAAAAGGACAGCTTGCACATTTTAGGCTTATGATATTCTGCACACGTCCACTTTCTGCTTACTTATAAAGATCAGAGACAAACATAACTCAAAGAAATTAAAATCTTTGTGAGTGAGAGAGTAATCATTGGAAGTCCAAAAGAAAAGTATGGCAGCTAAAAATAGTGTGTGTGATATACCTGCCGATTTCAAATCTACCCTACCACCCAGGAAAAGAGCCAAGACGGTTGAAGAAAAGGAACAAAGAAGAATTGAAAGAGTTTTACGTAACCGTAAAGCAGCACATCAATCGCGGGAAAAGAAGCGATTGCATGTACAGAACTTGGAAGAAAAATGTGGACTATTGGAGGAAATTTTGAGTCAACTAGACGTTGATAAACTGGCTCAAGAAGATGTTAAAGTCTCTAGCTTGATGGTACGTTTAAAACAGCTCAAGAAAGATGAAGAAAGCGCCAAGGATTGCTCTTCGTATCCGGCTGCATCTACATGTTCGCCCCGCTCCACTGTTCTAGACACACCCGAAAGCATAGTGACCCCTAACATTCAAAAGGATGACCATGAAAGCGGCGGTTGCACGTTCCAAGTTTCCAACGAAACGTCTGAAAATGAGACTCCTAAGTCTTGTTTACAATCGGAAGACGTATCCTTAGTCGATGCAACGTTCGGGTTAGTTGATGAACCCGTTAACTATACAACTCATTCGGATGGCTGGAATCTTTTGATGACAGCACCAAATGAGTTGGATGCTGATTTCCCACAGAATCCATTAGATTTTACTGATACTCTAGGCCTTGACACATGGCGCAATCCAGCAGTGATTGCAACATGAAAAGTTTGATTCACGGAAGAGAATTCAATCATTCTACTTCTAACTTGCGGAATTTATCACCCATTGCCTTTGCATAGCATTTAAAAATTGTCTCTCAACGATCAAGCATGTTCTTAAAAAGCACACACACATACACCGTAAAAACTATTGTCTTTTTTTCATGCTTGGTCACTTCCAATGATAGGTTATCTCTCTCACTCTTTTAAATGCTTTGGCTTTTGGGACGATCCGATTTTCTCTGCATAATTAACTGAATCACTCTTCTCTGCCCGAAGCGCAGTCAAGTATGTTAACTCTAGACTTCAACTATCTTAATGAATACTGAAAGTTTTTCAGCGCTCGAATATTAATGAGCAAAAACACATCTATAACAACACAATTGGTCCCTGAATTTGTGGTTCCTTTTTTTTACGGTTTACAACTAGTTTCAATTCGCCTTTTCGTTTTTTCTTCAACTTTTACATTTTGGTATTGTTTTCCTAACAAGTTTTCTACTGGTTCATGGATCGGGGTTTTCTTTGAACCGCGTGAACATCATACTCTGTCTATGTACAAAGTATATATTTTTTAATAATAAACTTGATGTGGCGCGGCACCTTTCTGGTGCCGCGACTGTCGTTTAGAAAAAAACGTGACCAATCAGCGAGCTGATTTATCAATTGCAGTGGTTGAATTTGCCACGGTCCAAGAAAGGGCCACGAGTCTGGAAAACGAAATTAATCCGGGGATGTCACAAAGTTAAATCATCGCAATTCCGGGAAATCACGTGTATATCACATGGCTAGTCATGTCCCCGCCATTTCTATTATATTTCGCCCATCAAAGAAGACCAAGTTTCGGGGTTCAGCGATTTGTACGCACAAAAAAGTGCAGCATATTTTGGACAGATATTTAATTATATATATAAGTGGTTAAATATATATCTGATTCTAAGTCTATTCGCGAAAAGGATTGAACATAGATTCCCAATTTTAGTAATTGTTGAACACAAGCTCACAGATTCCGAGTATTTCTTTCTCAGCTGGTAAGTGAGAAGAATAACAAACTAAATATTTTCCCATTGTAGAATTTAAGTCAAATCACCCATAGAAAAAGGATGTCGTCTGATCTATTGCTAATTCCTGGACCAATTATGGTCTCCACTGCTGTCCAAGAAGCTATGGCCATCCAATCAATGGCCCACACATGCCCAGAATTTGTTGCTATCTTTCAACAGGCTTTGCAAAGGTTGAGAACCGTTTTTCAGTCCACAAACGAAAAGGATCAACCTATTATCTTGTCAGGTTCCGGTACTCTAGGTTGGGATATTGCTGGTTCTAACTTGATGAAGGCCGGTGATAACGTCTTGGTTATTTCTACTGGTTTCTTCTCCGATTCCTTTGCCCAATGTTTGAAATCATACGGTGCAGAAGTGGACGTTTTGACCGGTGAACCAGGCAACGTTGTACCTCTTTCCAAGATCGAAGAACAGTTAAAGAGCAAGAAGTACCAATTGATCACTTTGACCCACGTTGACACATCTACTGCAACTTTGCAGGACCTAGAATCTATCACCAAGTTGGTTAAGAGCACTTCCCCAGAAACTTTCATTGTTGTAGACGGTGTGTGCTCCATCGGTTGCGAAGAATTCAAGTTTTCCGAATGGTCAGTGGATTACGTTCTTACCGCCTCCCAAAAGGCCTTATCATGTCCATCTGGATTAAGCGTCTCAATGATCAGTGAGCGTGCTTTATCCTACGCCCTTAACAAGACCACTCAAGGCTTCTTCACCAACTTGCAAAGATGGATTCCTATCATGCAAGCTTACGAGGCTAAAAAGGGCCAGTACTTTGCCACCCCTTCAATTCAACTTGTTAATGCATTGAACGTGTCTCTTGGTGAAATACTAGATTATGGTCTAGAACAGAGAATCACCAAGCACAAGCAGACTTCCGACAACTTCAAGAACAACTTGAAAAATCTAGGTTTGTCTTTGGTCAGCCACGACACTTGCGGTGCTCATGGTCTAACTGCTGTCTACGTGGAAAACCCGGGCCACGTGATCCAAAATTTGAAGGCCAATGGTATCGTAATTGCTGGTGGTATTTTACCTCAGATTAAGGACAAATACATTCGTGTAGGTCATATGGGTATTTCTGCAACTGATGATTCTTTGAAACACATCGAAACGGTATTCAACGTAATTGCCAAGTCTTTGTGAGATCTTGGATCCTATGATACGTAGTCCTACTCCTATATCCTTACTTACTTACATACGTATTACGAATTCACGTGATTCTTTCCTATTTCCACATGTATCCTTCTAGTCTTCATCATACCATGTGAAGTTTGCCGGTGTTAGAGAGCCACCATCATTTTAGCCCCAAGTCAAAATAATTTTGCACGCCATTGTTCCTGTGTAAGAGCCTGATTTTCGCAACGGAAGTTCTTCGTTGAACTTGAAAAGGAACCTGCAAACCCCAAGTCAATTTCTCCGGTCATTGAAAAATTGCGATTTGCCATTATAAAATGCTTAAACAAATTTTTTTATTATTTTTTTGAATTTTTTTTATTTTCAATAATTTCTGAATTTTTCCTAAAATTCAATCACGATGACTTGAACGACTAATGACACGTTTTGAAAGGTTTATAAGTAAGACAGCAAAGGTAGTTTTTAGAAAATAGTAACCTTGAAGTATTCTCTAAAATATATAATTTTTTTTTGTCGTTAAGAAATCAAGCATACGCTCATCCTTCAATTACTTAATATACAATGCCTTACGCTCTCTCTGAAGCACACAAGAATTTGGTCTCCTCTCACTTGTCTGAGACTGATCCAGAAGTTGAACAAATCATCAAGGATGAAATTGACAGACAAAAGCACTCTATTGTTTTGATTGCATCTGAAAACTTTACCTCCACTTCAGTTTTCGACGCTTTGGGAACTCCAATGTGTAACAAGTACTCTGAGGGTTACCCAGGTGCTAGATACTACGGTGGTAATGAACACATCGACCGTATGGAGTTGTTGTGCCAAAAGAGAGCTCTAGAAGCTTTCCACGTTGCACCAGAAAAGTGGGGTGTTAATGTGCAAACTTTGTCTGGTTCTCCAGCCAACTTGCAAGTTTACCAAGCTTTGATGAGACCTCACGAAAGATTGATGGGTTTGTTTTTGCCAGATGGTGGTCACTTGTCTCACGGTTACCAAACCGAAAACAGAAAGATTTCTGCTGTTTCTACCTACTTTGAATCTTTCCCATACAGAGTTGACCCAACTACAGGTATCATTGATTATGACACTTTGGAAAAGAACGCTATCTTGTACAGACCAAAGATTTTGGTTGCTGGTACTTCTGCTTACTGTCGTTTGATTGACTACAAGAGAATGAGAGAAATTGCTGACAAGGTCGGTGCTTACTTGATGGTTGATATGGCACACATCTCTGGTTTGATTGCTGCAGGTGTCATTCCATCTCCATTCGAATATGCTGACATTGTCACCACCACCACTCACAAGTCTTTGCGTGGTCCAAGAGGTGCTATGATCTTCTTTAGAAGAGGTCTAAGATCTGTTAACCCAAAGACTGGTAAGGAGATTATGTATGACTTGGAAGGTCCAATCAACTTCTCCGTTTTCCCAGGTCACCAAGGTGGTCCACACAACCACACCATCTCTGCTTTGGCCACTGCTTTGAAGCAAGCTGCCACCCCAGAGTTCAAGGAATACCAAGAACAAGTCTTGAAGAATGCCAAGGTTTTGGAAACCGAATTCAAGAAGTTGGGTTACAGATTAGTTTCCGATGGTACTGACTCTCACATGGTTTTGGTTTCTTTGAGAGAAAAGGGTGTTGATGGTGCTCGTGTTGAATACGTCTGTGAAAAGATTAACATTGCCTTGAACAAGAACTCTATTCCAGGTGACAAGTCTGCTTTGGTTCCAGGTGGTGTTCGTATTGGTGCACCAGCTATGACTACCAGAGGTTTCGGTGAACCTGAATTCGCTAAGGTTGTTGACTACATCAACAAGGCTGTTGAATACGCTTCCAAGACTCAACAATCTTTGCCAAAGGATGCAAACAAGTTGAAGGACTTCAAGGCTAAGATTAATGAAGGTTCTGAAGAATTGTCACAATTGAAGAACGAAATTTACCAATGGACCGCAGAATTCCCATTGCCAGTGTAAATTTATTCTACAAACAACTGCACAAGCTCAAATGTCTAATTGATGGTAAGATGTTTCTTTTCTTTTTTTGTGAATACATCAATTCTATTTCATTTCTTACTCTTCATTGCACGAACTACATTTCATCTTTTTTTTTATCTGTATCGGATTGCAATCAATGTTAAGATGTACAATTATTATCGGGTTCTAATTTTCAACAAATGGCAACTTTTATTCCATATTGGTTTATATCAGTATGTATGCATTTTACGTAAGTCTAATTCAATTCAACAATTGATTTGTTATATTGTTTTTTCCATTTTGAAGCTTCCAAAATTAGGGTATTCTTTCGAAAACTCCGAATTAATTTCATAAGTTCTTCTTATAAAATGGTATCCGTTGTTAATAATAAAGTCATCGATGCTCACTGAATCTTCAAATAACGCATAAAATAATCTCGTTAACTTACCAGCATCTCTGATACTCAATTTTTCCCATCGTATATTTCCTAGAATGTCTTCGCCAATTAATTTCCATTCATAATTTTCCGTTATTTTGTAGAGATAAATCAAGGATTCAACCAAATCAAACGGAGGCTTTGTTGATGCTTTTAGTCTATTAACATAAAATGGGAAATCGAAATGACTCCAACTTAAGTTATCTTCTGAAACATCGTTTATATTGGGAATTAGAAGCGGATCCTTTATTAGTATGTAATTTTTGGTATTGGATTGAGTTCCATCTCGTAAATTGACCCCTTGGGGCAACTTTTGTGGTTGGTAGAAACCTTCCTTAATTAACTGAAGTTTGATTGAGGCATCAAAAGGTTCGTTCCCATATTTTTCATCCAAAATTATCTCGTCAGGGACTCCCTCAAACTGTCTGAAAAGTTCATAATAACTTCTTGTTATAGCTGCACTCTTTTCAATGAGAGTTTTGTCTCCTAACAAAACACTTGATAAACTGAACAAGGATGCAATTTTTATTCCTTCAGGAGTCACCTTAAAATCTTTAGAAATCTCGACTTCATTTTCATCTTGAAGAGCTTCAAACCTTGATCGTACCCTAATTGATGTGGGTAATAAGAATGAAGTAGAGTCTGGCATCCAAGGCTCGAAAAGTAAGTGCTCCTTGACTTTAAGTATCGAATTCATCAACATAGAAATGATGGGAAAATTTTTTTTATTATCAAGATTCCCATTATTGAGATGATAAGCTTTTAAAATAGTCAAATACAATTGAATTGTGTCCAGTGCAATTTCATTCACATTGTTTTCAATAGAATGACAAGGCAATAATGTTTCTTGGAGAACGCAGTGTAAAAATTTCCCCTCAAAAATTGATTTCAAAACGTCTGATTCCATCAAGTGTTCGCCCTTTGAAACTTGTTCATCTAGCAGAGGTTTACATCCACTAGCATCCACAACAGCAGGGAGCAAAAAGTCTATATCGAAGATTGTACTTGACTTAGTGACAATTTGCAATACTTTAGATGCGGCCGCTTCATAGGATGGATCATTACTGATATGCGAAAGCTGTATAAACTCAAGGATACTGTCAGATAGAGAGGAGGTATTCATATTTTTATATGCATACCGGTTACGAATGGGACTTTGCCATAAAAAAGGAACCTGTGGAAGTGAGTTTGGAGTATCAAAGCTTTGAAGAAGATCATCAGCAATCTTTTCTATGACCTCTATTAACTCTACCCTTCGCTCTCCCACAAAAGTATCTAGAGTAGCAAGAAGACCTCCTATTATGTCAGAAGACCACTCTGACTGGTCTATAGGATTAGGATATTCCATTTTTGGTGGTAATGCTATCTGTACATCGAACGTCCCGATCAAACTTTCTGTGGAAAGTATCGAAGAAACATCAATTATTCCCAAGGATAAATGCTGATCTGTAGTTTCTTTGAGCTTATCTTGCCATTGACGCGCAATCTCTGCACGTACCATCTTATTAGAATTGAAAGTTTTTATCCTATTTAAGCTGGGGTATTGCCTCGAGATTTGTTTATAAGGAAGGATAGATTTCTTTTCATAGATAGGGTGAAAAGACTTGTATGATTTTTTCCAGGGTAAAGTATCGCCATATTTTAACGATTGGTCGGCTGTCTCGAATAGCATTGGAAAATACTTGTTTTTGGCTACAATGACATCTAAATTACTCAAATCGACTTCATCCATTTCTTCTTTCTGATGAACGGTTGTTGTATCGGAAGATGCTGCCTTTTGAATCAAAGGCATAGAGTCTGTGTATGCAAAGGAGTTCAAATGTTCTATTTCATTCATAAATGTGTAATAAAATAACAAGCCTGCTGTTATTAATAGCACCAAGTTGGATTTACTATGTTTCCAAAAGGAAACTACGATACGAACTATCATTGTCCTGACCTATCTTACCTCTCCCAGTACGTAGCAGCCAAATAATTGCTTCCTCAAACAAATATAGAATCTTCCTTGGAAGAATCTACCGTTTCTACCGTTTTTATCACATATTTCTTATTCTGTGGTTAAAGCAAAGGGCTTATTTTTGTCCCTCGATGTGGAGAAAAAACATTTATTTACTTCATGAAAAGTTTTGTAAACGTGAAACTGCATTGCAATCAAACAACGTACTTATATCTAAACACAATCCTATCGCAATTTGGAAGGGGGAAAATAATAATTGCTGGTAAATAATTCAGATGGATTCTCCCAGTACAGTTCCTATGCAGGGCGTAGAATTCAATGAGATCAAACGTCAACTACTTATTCAGAAGAAAGAGATTATTAGACTAAAGCAAATGCAAAAATTTATGGAACTAGAAAGATTGATTAACAGATAGCATCAAGCAATCGGTCAGAAGATATTCTGAGATCTCCATTAAACTGTATCATAGCCAGCCAAATATCAGCCCATTTTTGCTGACCATTTATTAGAGGCATCCAATGGTATATTTTTTGTAACCGTTCAAGATGGGGTAGACGATGAACGAAGTTTTCTGTAGAACAGTGGGAGAACATTCTAACAAATGATTCGTTCTTGGATACTTGTGGCCAATCGTCTACTGTCGGCGTTCCTAACTTGTCAAAAATTGTTAGAGCCAATCGAATATCAGAGCATTCATTGTAGTCGATGTCGATAACTTTGC
Source organism: Kluyveromyces siamensis (assembly GCA_030579315.1). Lineage (NCBI taxonomy): Eukaryota > Fungi > Ascomycota > Saccharomycetes > Saccharomycetales > Saccharomycetaceae > Kluyveromyces > Kluyveromyces siamensis. Next base: position 22,442 of record JAKTQE010000031.1, read on the forward strand.
TGACGCATGTTTTTGATAATGCCCTATCGTTCCACAACTGTGAAAGTAATATCGCCAATGACCATATATCTACTTCAAACTTGTAATCAGCTACGCTAAATAATAGCTCTGGTGATTTGTATATAGATGTAGAGCAATCACATGTTTTTGCAGTATTTTCTAGATTGCCTTGGTACGAAATTCCGAAATCACACAGGACCAAATCATGAACTGAATTAATCAGTATATTTTGTGGTTTCACATCTCTGTGAATAATTCCTTTTGAATGAATATACGCCAATGCCTTCGTGATATTCCTTAAAATTTCAATTGAATCTTCGACTGAAAGATTGTTATGATACAATTTATTGGAGTCGTCTAATAAATACGGATTGTATTTCATCTTCCAATGTTGGTTCATGAACTGTTGCAAGTCAAATTTGTATCTAGGGAAAGTTAATGTAACAAAACCGTTCAATGTTTCATATGCAATTAATTTTATCACATTTTCATGATCCAGCTCCTTTAAAATATTTGCTTCCCTAATTGCATCATGTGGACGTCGTTGCAGATCCAATTCTACACGTTTCAAAACATAATGGGCATAAAGTTCTATATCTGCCGAACCTGTTTGTATTTTTGACTCCATGAAATTTAGGATAATTAATTCTATCAGGATTGAAGTCACAAGGAGAAAAGGTAAATTCTTTTATCTGCCTTAGCGCCTAAACTTGCCGTTTTTTATCACTTTAAAATCTAATGAAACTCTTTTCTTTCATAGTGTAAAATTAATGCAAAAATAAAAGAGAGTTACGGTTAGAAATGAAAGAAAGAAGCAATAAAAATAATTATGATAATTAGGATATTATTTAAACATGATATGATAATTTCTAAAACAAAGATCAAGTGTTTTATTTTAGAACAGGAAAAAACGGATTTATAAACATTCTTTTAATAGAAATACCACGGAATTCTCTTCTTAACTGGGCATTCCTGTGAATTAATTAGTTTAAAACTTCGTTAAAATATGTGTTTACTGAATAAAGTGCATGGTTATGCGTATATGTACGTGCGCTTACAAAATGTGTACCAAAGTGATAGAAGTTAAGATCGGAAGGCGAAATACAAGTAACGGAATAGTAAAATAGTAATTGGAACACGTTTCGCTTTAGTTGATGAAAATTGATTTATCAGTGTCCTTGCAACAAGAGCAAGAGGAACGCAACCTCAAAAGTTGGGATGAAAACGGCGTTATTGAAAGACTGGAAGTAAAAATCAAAAAAAGGAAAAAAGTGTAGCAGGATTTTTCAAATATCCAGTTAGAAAGGGTTAGAAGGAAGAGCTAGGCTTTATCATTAACGTTGTCATCAATTTTTTTTATCTTTTCTGTTTCAATAAACTCATTATTATTTTGCGTAGATTCTGTCATCAGAGTCCCCTTCAACCACCTTTTTAATAGCTTCTAGTTTTTCTACTTGAGTTTCCCAAGTACTTTCTGATTTCTTCAACGATTTATTGAACAATTCCTGATCAGGCTCTCTATAGGATTTACCTAGTCTGTCCCAAAGGGTGGTAAACTGACCATAGTTATAATTGAAGTATAAATGATGAACGGTATGACATGCGGCACCGTTCACAACTGGATCATTGGCCAAGTACTCACCATCATGAATCATCACAGTCCAGAAGTTGACAAAAGTAAAGAGCACCAAATATGATACTTTCTGCAATGGGAACAACATTGGATATAAGTGGTATGGAACAGACTGTAGGTACCCATCAACAGGATGGAATGCGTGAGAAGCGTAAGGGGTAGTAACCAACCATTTGTGATGTGGCTTGTGCAAAGCTTTGTACACCTTAGGCCAGTGCAACCACCTGTGAACCAAGTAAATCAAACAGTCAGTGAACATAATAAAAGTAAACACTTCCCATAAGATCTGGCGTACGCCTGCCCACGAAAAGTCGATATCTAAGTATAGCTGAGAATACCCACGTAATTCTAGGGCAAACCATGGTACCGTCAACAAAACCATTACTGGAATTGCACTTAACGCCTGTTTTTTCTCCAAGCTCATCTGGTTTTTCAAATACCTTGGATGGTTGAAAATAGCCTTATCAAAAATGAAGACATATGAAAAAGTGGCCACAGAGTAATACAGAAGCCAACCAAAAATCGTCATCATCAAAAACATTGTCAAAGTCTGTCTGAACAAATTGTGTCTCGGCAACAACGATCCATTCGTGTATTTGTTGAATTCAAGTAAAAACGGTTCATATCCATAAATATCTCCGCTGGGCTTAATCACAGAACTTACAGCATTCATAGTACCGTTGTTTCTACTACCCACCATCAATTTTTGCCATTGCGATGGTAACTTTGATGCTAAACCAATCGGCAAAGCCTTCGCATAAACATAATCAAATGCATATGTATCTAGAAATTCAAGCAACAGATCCATATTTACCTAATTCCGAACTTGAGTACTAATATTTTTATTCTGACTGCTGTCTTATACAATCCTTTTAACTATACCTCACTTGACTTCCAATCTTTCAGCCCTTTACTCTTATATCAAAGTTTCTAAATCCAATTGATGAATAAAGTTTATTTTTTTTTTTCACGTTGTATGGTCGTTCGCGTTGCTCGTTCGGAACAAAACATGGTGGGCCCACTCTAATCTACTCCTCCGTTGGATTTTTCGGAACCACAAAACAAGGAAAGCGCCCGTACACCGCATTGTTTACAACCCAGAAACACTTATTTTGGGTGGTAATTCTTCGCTCAAAATGTCAAAAGCTAAACGAGCAAACGAAAGAGGGAACGAAGGCTGTTAATCCACCTAGAAAAAAATTTCGTTTAGAATTTCGTTTAGATAACTTCGTTTGTAATCTTGGTAAAAAAGGAAAACGGCGGTGTACCCAGAAGGGATCGCGTCCGATCACATGAGTATCACGTGCGTATGTTACTCTGCCCACGTGATACGCAGTGTCAGGTGACGCAGTTGAAACGGCCCAGATACAGTCCATTGTACATCAGTAGACTGGGAGCTTATTGCAGGTTTGTGTCTGGTGGATGTTCATCAAAATCACGAGATAGCCAGTGCAGGGCAAGCGGGTAGAGGGATCTAATGTAACCAAGGACAAACGAGGACGATGAGGATGTGTTATCTGGTTCAAGAACTCCTTCGGTGTTCTTGTCGTAGCGTATATCATCGGATGCATTGAGTTTTGTCCTAATACGACCGTCACTAATGTGGACAATATCATCTGCCCAGCTTGAAAGACCATCGAAAATGTGGGTAGCATACAAGACACAGCATTGGCGAGTTTTTGTTTCATGATCAAGGAATTTGAAAAGTCTATTTCTGGCCACGACATCAAGGTCTACGGTAACTTCGTCAAGCAATAGAACTTTGAAAGGTTTCAATAAGCCCATGCAGAGTTGAACACGCCTCTTTTGTCCGTCGCTGAGATTGAACATACGCCAGTTGACGTCAACTTCTAGGATCTGGATGAGCTGGGAGGCTCTGTCACGGTAAAAACCGAGCCCAACGCTTTCTAAAAGCTCTAGGACACCAATATCTCTATTGATTATGGACATAGTAGCCCACTCGGTGCCCAAATATGTCGTTAGAACAACGTCTTCTTGATCATTGTTCGGCGCGAAGGGGTCACGCCCATCGATACGAATATGAGCGCCCAAGCACAGGTGCTTACCGCTAAGCAATTTCAACACTGTCGATTTACCAGCACCATTGTTACCGACAAGAAGGGTTTTTTTGTGCCAAGGAATCGCAAGATCGATATGTTCAATGGCAGCATTTTTGCTATGGGGGAAAGAGTACGTTAAGTCCCTTACGTCGATTGCGTATTCACTTTTTGACATTGATATTTCAGATTTCAAACTTTGTTTCAATGACTTGCGTCTGTTGAGTTTTAGGGTTGTCCTGGTCGTTGATCACTTAGCTGCTTGCGTTATAAGCTCTTTGCCTTTATATCTGTACTTAAATTATGACAAAGTAAGGTATTTTTTTCTTTGTCACTCTATATGCTAACAAAAAAAAAAAATAAAGTGAAATTGTTAGAAGCCTTGACCCACGAACTAGAATTAGGATTTGAAACGCAAATTTTAACCAATTCATTAAAGAGTACGGATTAATCTATTGCTTTTTGAAAATATAGAAAAGTTGGAGATGGAAGACGTGGACGATCTTTCTAGCGAGAACATCGGGCAGAATATACAGGATGATGAGGTTGATATGGAAGACGAACTTGAGGATGGAATGGCCAATGTGACCAATCCAGACGAGGATGATGTTGTAGATGATGATCAGGAGGAGGATAATGATGAAGATGAGGATGAGGATGAGGACGAAGAAGATGATGATGATGATGACGAAGAAATGGATGAGGATGAGGAGATGGAGGACGACGACGATGATGATGTAAACGAGGGTGGAGAGTCCAAAGAGGAAGATGAAGATCAGGAAGATGAAGATGTGAGCTTAAATGCTGAGAAAAACCAGGTTAGTAAGAATTGGAGCCAAGATGAGGACAAAGTTAATGCCGAAGATGGCGAAGACAAAGGTGTAAGAAATTTGGAGGAGCCGGTTGTGATGTCGAAATTGGATAAGTTGCAACAATATTATATACAATTAAACCGTTCTAGTGCATTAGCGGATTCCTACACAATTCAACCATCGGCAGCAATTCCGATTCAAACTAACGTTCAATGTTTAGCGATGACTAAGGGTCTAAGATATTTGTTTTTAGGAGGTTCGGATGGATACATAAGGAAATTTGATTTCTTGAACACTGTTGATGGTAAACTTTCCTTGACAATTCAACAGAAAAATGCATTGGTAGACTCAATTGTCAACGCTGGTATACTTTTGTCGTATTGGGAAAATGAAATTCCGCAACCCGCCTCTAAGATAAAATGGTTAAGGCAAAAAACTGAATATGCACCGGTTGTATCCCCAGTACATTCACTAGCTGTGCACAATGAATGCCTTTTTTTATTGGCAGGTCAGGATAACGGTGGGATTGTGATGCAGGGTGTAAGATATCTAGAGGGTTCTATTGCACATTATTTCAAAGGCCATCAGGGGATCGTGAATCATTTGGTATTGAATGAGACTGAGACACAGTTTTTATCAGGGTCTTGGGATAAAACTGTGAGAGAGTGGGACTTGGAGACTGGAGCTCAGCTTCAAATATTCAACGCTAGTTCTCAATTATCGTCCTTAGAATTCAGACCCTTAGGTGCCAAACTTGTATTACCGGAGCCTCAAAAAGAGGCCGATGACAACTCACTATTTGGAGATGATGACGATGAAGAACTCGAGAAACCAACCCAAGAAAATGAAAATGATGAAATTATTAGCAAACAAACATTAGCATTAAGAACTGATCAAAACGTGTTCTTAACCTCGTGCATCGATGGTAACATACAAGTTTGGGACAAAAGGCTGGCCTCTTCTTCTAATATAGTGAAACTTGGACGAAGTATTGGCACCCCTCCTTGGTGTATGTCTGCATGCTGGTCTTCTGATGGTGAAAAAATCATCGCTGGTAGAAGAAATGCCACTGTGGAGGTTTATGATCTAAGAAAACCAGATAATTTCGAATCGAAGCTTAAATTGCCTTCAATATCTGGTCCTGTTTCTTGTATCAAATCCATGCCCAATAATAGGCATGTTATTGCGGCATCCAATGACAATATCAGAATATTTGATCTGCATAAGATGGAGAAGACACCATTAATTATTCCAGGACATCATGGTGGATGTATATCCAACCTATATATTGATCCAACCTGTAGGTTTATGATCAGTACCAGTGGTAATCGTGGATGGCAGGGAAATTCCACTGATGTTACATTGATATACGATATAGACTTAAATTAGGGAAAGCGGTTACCATTATAAATAATTAAGTAATAAGCTGATTTGTAGTATAGGCTTAAACGGAGTAAAGTCAGTGGAAATAATCAATCAAAAAAAAAGCTAAAATATCACATCGTTTCGTGTAGTATTCTCCTAAAGGAGTCTAACCACGATGAACTGTGGACAGTTGAGTGAGAACTTCCTACTTTAATCACCACTGCTATCAAACCAATAGCCAATGACCATTTGAGAATAGGAGGTATCGAAGTTTGAGCCCTAGTATTTCTTGTTCTATTCCATTCTATCTCTTTCTTTAGCTTTTCTACAAGGGCATTCGACTCTATACAATCTTCATTCAATAGGCTACTGTACTTGTTGACATATTTTGTCATTTCTATTTTGTAAGAATTCAAATGCAGCCTTGCATTTATCAATATCTCACCCCAAACATCAAGCGTTAAGAGCTTCAATAAAGTTTGTTGAACAACTGAATGAATCATGTCCATATCACTGTCAAAGTCTAGAACGGAAGTTTTAACTTGTTTTAATATTGGATCCTTAAAATAGACCAAAAGTTCTGCATATATGGCAAATACACAGGATAGACTGTTCGTTGATATTATCATGTCGAAGACACAATATATTGGGCTATCTTGTTCAAAATACTCAAAGTTATGCACCAATATTGTCAAAATTGAGGCTATAGCGAAAAGTGGCCTTCTTTCATCCAGCTGTAGAATATTGGACAAGTTCGGATCTCTATGTGTCACAAATTGACTTAACACGCCTAATTGTTCTAAAGTACATTGTAGTGAGTCCATCATGAAATCTCTCAAGTAAAGTAAAGTAAACAATTCAACAACCTTTTCTAACACTTCTCTATCGCAAACAAGCACAAAAATGGAAACGACTTCGTGATACCCTTGATAATAATTCAATTGTGGAAACTTTCTGAGCGTTGTCACAATTACCTCAAAGAGAACCTTCCTGTATTCTGCTTTTTCTCCCTCATCTTTTAGAGACGAGAAAGATCTATTTACATCCAATTTAACTTGATGTTCATCTCTGTGTGGCTTTCTGAGGGATCCATACTGAAATGTTCCCTCAACTCTAGAGCTCAACAACTCAAGCCATGCTTTGCATCGCAGATCATTCTCGGCAAAGCCAAATTTCGACGCTCCTAAATGCTCTAAAAGTTCTAAGTCATGGCTTTGTAGTGCATTGGTCACAAGAACTCCCTTAAGTTTGCTTTGATCCAACCCCGAGATAAAGGAAAGAGATGCCATATCGAAGGCAGTATCTTCCCAATCCAATGAATCATGACCTGAACTCATTGGAATATCAATTTAACTTGCCCACAATGTGTGTTGTTTTCTGTACAAATGGTCGGGATACAACTTTTGTTCGGTTCTCACTTTTCGAACTAGTCCTTTCCTATTGGCACTTACATTTATGCACTTTTACGTTACCTCATTAAATCAAATAGAAAGGAACTTTAAGGGGAGAGGACAAAGACAAAGCACAAACCAAAAACGATTGGCTTGAATACATGCTTTACCAATAAGAATTATTTGCGTGCATAAGGTCGTCAGTTCCCCAATTAATAAACAATATAGCCATACAATCTAAAGCACTTGACTATCACGTGGTGATTTTGAAGCATGTGATTTTTTCTCGAAGAAAAGCTAACAAAATCCAACCAATACGAAATTTAAAACCGATGTAATCATTTCGTTGATCGCAGGTGTTCTAAGACGGAAAAGAATAGTTATAATCATAACGCTTCTGATATTCTAGTGAAGTTTTTTTAAGTTCTTTGATAATAATGGGTTGGTTTGGTAAGCAAAAAGCTATGGACGATCCTTCGAAACCTCCTATGAGGTCATCCAGAAAGCAATGTTGGGAATCTAGAGACTTGTTTTTCGGTTGCTTAGACAAGATAAACGTTATAAGTCCCCTTGATCCTAAACACGAAAAAGCTGTTAAAGCTTCCTGTTCGGCAGAAGAAGCCAAGTTTGAAGAGGATTGTGCGACTAGTTGGGTAAAGTATTTCAAGGAAAAAAGGGTCGTTGACTTCAAAAGAGAGAGATTCCTGAAAGAAATGGAAGAGCAACAAAAGAACTAAATGAATTTACTTTTTGAAGTGAGTGTAATTTTTCTTTAATTTTTGTTGTCTGATGATTTAACGAAGGCTTTTTACTTTCGCAAAAGTCGCTTCATGGTGTTTTGATAGGTGTGCTTTTTCTTTTTCGATGATGTTCATGTTGGGATGCCCATAATGAATGAACAATCATTGATAATAATAAAATATGATAAGATTGAACGAAGGAATGTCCCCATTGAGGATGAGTGATTAATTGTCCCAATTCTATGTAAATAAATACTACCTTTTTATGTTCAAAAAGATAAGCAATAAATTTGATGATTGAGTGGTGGCCAAGTTAATAAAACAATTTTCCTTGGGTTGAACTATGATTAACAAAATTATAGTTTACTATTAACTTAATTACACATCAATAATAAGAAAACTCGATGAACTGAAAAATGAACCGCACAGAAGAGTAAAGTTTAAAACTCAGTATCAAAAATGAAAAAAGAAGCAGAAATTTAGTACATTGAACAGTCAAATAAAATTCCGTTAATATTGTTCATGAAAATTCTGCCCTCCAAACACCCCCCGTAAATGAAGCGAATACTTTTCAAGTCTTTACCGTAACGGTCTTGTATTCCGTCTTTGTTATTGTATTTTCCTTGTGAACATGGTGCTCTCTCTTCTGTTGGCTGCTGCCCACCTCAAATACTTCGATGTTTGCCTTGGCACCGTTTTTAGCGGTCACAACACAAAATGTGGCACCATCTCCCGTTGCCTTTTGAGCAGCGGTGATACCATTGACTCCAACACTCGATGGATCAATGCTACAGGGAAGCCCATCACAACTTGAACTATCATCACATGTAATTCTAACTCCGAAAGAAGGCGTAGTACTCTTGAAGGGCGAACCGGACTCTAAGTATACAGGATTCCAACCAATCTTCACATATGTGTTTTTGCTGTCATCCATATTACAACCAGCAACAAAGGGCGCCCAATTGCCAATTGCCTTTGCTGTGGATCCCCACTGACACCCGTCACTGACACTTGTACCAGGCGGATTTACATAGTAGTGAGCAGCTGTTCCAGCCCAGTAATCCGTCCCAGGAACAGCAAGTGTCTCTTGCGACCCACCATCAATCAACGTAGGAATTAGCATTTCTTCATTTCCTGGTAACACCGTTTGACAAAACGCAACACCTGATCCGGCATTGTTCTTAGCAACCACTGTTCCTTTTCCACTACTACAGTATCCCCCACTTCTTTTAGATTGTAAATTCCCACTGTCATCGCAGTACAATCCACCATATTGGCTTCCCGGGTACGTGTATGATGTAATGTCTGGATCCCATTGGTTCATCAACATACCTGGTTCACAAGCGTATGGACACCAAGATCCATAAGAACATTCTTGATCGTTATGCATTGCCCAGCCGCCATTTTTCCCGCTACTTTGGACAGCAACCATATTGTCTCCGTTGGGGAAAGAACATGTTCCAGATCTCCGAAACAAATGTGTCAAATTTTTTCCTTCAATCTGTTGTCCCTGTCTTCTAGCATGCTGGTGGGCATGAGCGTGTTGATAACTATCCACCGATCTAGACAATTTGGCTTTACTCCCCCCACCTAATCCCAATGAAGTTTGCAAAAGCATCAAGCTCATCACCAGTATCAACACGCGTGGCCCTACTACCATCGTCATTGTCATCTCTCAAGAATGGGAAAAAAAAAATTATTCACCCAAAATCAATCCTTATCTAATCTAATCTAAACCAGAAGAACTCTTTTTCAATTTCCTCCCGTGTGTGATATATGTGTGTGCGTGTGTGAAACCCTCTCTATACAATCACCGTCCTCAACCAGCACTTACATATTATCACCACAACTATAATATACCGATTTTCCATACTATACAACTCAAATATTGGTTCATACAACAACGTTTATATACGCATTGTATCGTATCGCATTCACTCGTCCAGCCCTTGTCCTTCATTCGCTATTGGTACAACTCACGCTCTTTTCATCGATCGCATTTCCCATCGCCGCAATGCGATGCTTACATGATACGGATCACATTCCGGCCAGGCGCTCGCGCTGTCCGTCCTTACCGCATGTTTGCACCGTGTGCCCTTCTTGACGCGTAGTGGTCACGTGACTCTACCTTTCCCCGCCACCTCTTTCTATATCTCAATAGCCTCCACGTTAGTAAAACGCGCGCCGGCGACATATCCATATCGTACCATTGCATCCCTAACTCCCACCAGTTGTTCCCGATTACATAAACTTCGATCCCTACCGCACGGGAGCCCACACCGTTACCCGGCCCAAACCGACCCTCTTCCGATCGACCTCCAATTTCGCAACAATACCGTCTTGGCTACGTTACCGTTGCAAACGAAGGCGACCAGAGAAATCGCGCCCTTTTTCCACTCCCTCAGCCATGGCTGACTTTTCTGCGCGGAAAAATCACAGTTTTGTGTGGCGCTGTGTCTTCTCTGGCCGCAGCGATGACTTCGCATCGTTCGCTAAAAGCCAACGGCTGCATCAAAGAAAAAGAAAAATCCGAAACTGGAGCAGTGCGACTGCACGTGATCTCATCTTTCCTAACTCTTTCAATTTAATTAACGACAATGCAGAAGAACAGAGGGCAAACAACGTCTACGCATCTCTCGATGACCGGCAAATTCCAACAATCACGTTCAAGACGAGCATTGGGGAACGCCCCATGTAAAGTCTCCGGAGTGTTATCGGAAGAGAACCTTGCACTTGGAAAAGCCTTCTGGAAGGCTTTTCGAAGATCGTTATAAACGAAGCAGCAAACCGACACACAAAGCGCAAACAAAATTTTTCAAGACTGTGGTTGCAATTTGTGCCAGCTTCTTCCCCCGCAAGTAAGCTACCATAAAAATTGGTGAAGTAATCGTTTTGCAGCCCTATTGCATGAAACTAAAGAGGTTACTAGAGGAGTTTAAAAAATAAGAAAAAGAAAAGAAAAGCTCATAAGTAAAACACAGAGGTGTCTTAGGGTTCAGTTAGTGGAATAGGCAACGTAAAGTTCGAGAGGAAGATTTTGTACGAAGAAATTTTTATTTGCTCTAGTAACAGGGGATTTAGTCGCATTTTTACCAGTAAAAGTGGATCTAAATTTTTTAGATAGAAAAGAGAAGAAGAGAAGAGTAGACCAGAAGAGGATTCTTTAGAAACCACATCGATATCTCAAGAACTTTAGGGACGTATCTGTAAGAGTTGAGGATAATAAAGTTGTTCAGAGATGTTGTCTGGTAAAGAGATTAGGATATTGTCATTATTGACAATCGATACGGTCTTTTTTTTCGTTGAATTGATTTCAGGTTACATGGTGCATTCTTTGGCACTTGTGGCAGACTCTTTCCACATGTTGAACGATATAATTTCTTTGTTGATTGCATTATGGGCGGTTGGTGTTGCCAAGAATAAGAATCCAGACTCTAAATATACTTATGGTTGGAAGAGAGCAGAAATTCTTGGTGCCTTGATCAATGCAGTGTTTTTGATTGCACTTTGTGTTTCGATCTTGATTGAAGCTATTCAAAGATTTTTCGAGCCACAAACAATCACTAATCCTAAGCTTGTTCTTGTAGTTGGTTGTCTAGGGTTGTGCTCTAATTTTGTAGGATTGTTGTTATTCCATGATGACGGTGGACACGGTCATGGGCATAGTCATGGAGGTTTGGATTTGGAAGGTGGAAGTGGGGGAAGTGGTCACTCACACAACCATTCTCATCAACCTGCTATTGATTTAGATGATGACAGTGAATTTGAGCCAGAATCAATCCAAGATATGCTTCCATATGCAGTTGTTGAAAGAACTTTGTCGCCTAATAGAAAAGACGATTCGGATGAAACCACTGGATTACTCGAAGGCGAAGAAGGCGCGGGTAGTTCTGGTAAGAAGGCCAAGAAAGCCAAAAAACAAAGATCGATGAATATGCATGGTGTTTTCTTGCACGTTTTGGGGGATGCGTTAGGTAACGTTGGTGTTATCTTAACTGCTTTGTTCATTTGGAAAACGGATTATTCATGGAGATTCTACTTCGACCCTGCAGTATCTCTCCTTATCTCCGTGATTATCTTTTCAAGTGCTATTCCTCTTTCGTTGAATGCATCAAAGATTTTATTGCAAGCTACTCCTTCCAATGTATCCGCTGAGGATGTAAGACACGAGATATTAACATTGCCAAATGTTGTTTCCGTCCACGACTTCCACATTTGGAATTTAACGGAGTCATTGTCCATTGCATCAATTCACGTAAAGATTCAAAGTAATCCAGAAGAGTATATGGATCTTGCAAGAAAGATTAGAACCGTATTCCACGATCATGGAATCCACTCTGCAACTGTGCAACCTGAATTTATCGGACCTGAAGAAGTAAGCACTGAATTAACAAGAAGATTTAGTTCCATCGCCGGTGGTGGTGTTTATAGTTCTACCACATCCTTGACAGATTGTTCAATTGATAACAGCGCCAATTGTAACTCCGAAATATGTCTGTCGCATTGAGTGTGTGTAACTTTTTTACATGATGCTCTAATTTCAACGTAATTATTTTTCTTTTTGTCGTTTGTATTTTACGCCATTGATATATTTATTAAAATTTGCACCCCATCGATGGTCATTGATATTGATAGTTAAATAAATAAATAAAAACTTTATTGTAACTTCCTCTTCGTTAAATACAATGTCAGTTGTTTAATCTTTAATTACCATACTTTTGAATTTTTAAAACACAATTTCTCTCATAAAAGTACATATATATATATATATATATATATATATGTTTATGTCTATACATAACGATTTTTAGCAACAGACTATAATACATTTTTTCATTACTATAAAACAATTTTTAACATCTTCTTTTCTCAGTTCAAAACATCGTAAGGTCAACTCTAGGTATGAATGTGTTTCAAGCCTGTAAGTTTTATTGGCTTTATCTAATTTGATAACATTTTAAGTGGACAAAAAACAAAAGTAAAAAAAAATAACAGAAATAAGGTCCACTGATCTCAATCTAGCTTGATAATTATACTGCCATAACAACTAAGTTATGTTGAAGTTTATTCTTTTTGTTTTAGGGGTGTTCTTCTTTTAGCGTTTGAAGCAAATAAGCTTCAACATTATATTACAATTTTTTAAAATCTTAAGGGTCAACTTGGAGAGCTTTGCCATATCAAAGAGTATTATATGCTCTTAATATTTGGTGAGAATTTTTTTTTGAACATCTGAGAGCACGATCAAGAAAACGAATTAGTTGTATCCGCCTTGTCAGTTTTTGCCCATGGATAGCAATATAAGAAATAACGCAAAAAATCATTCTCATGCTTATCACCATTCCAAAAATTGACACCATCTAACCTTCTTTTCATAATCTCTCAAAGATTGTGTTCCCAACAGACCTGCTCCAGAATAAATACCATTATTTTGTACAACTTCCCACCCAGTGGAATATTCAGCGGAACTTTTGTATTCAAAATTATATGCTCTTATGATTGCAGCATCACAATCGGCATCCATTTCTTTTTTTTCATTATTAAAGCAACAATTATCGAAACTGTTACCGTCCGTATCATCATTTTCATGATAACCATCTAATATTTTGTTCCGGTCACACTTGTACTTTGACTTGATCTCCGAATTGACTGGAATCGTAACCCTTTCCATTGAGCTACTGGGGTATATCACTTTTTCAGACGGATAAGAATTAACTTCAGTTGCAAAGATAGTTGCATCTCTGAAATCGCCAGTAAGAGATGTCATGATGTAATTCAATCCCCGGCTTTTCTTCAAAATTGATTTGAATGGCCTCAAATTCTTAGTAGGTTTGAACGTTCTCTTAACATGCGATGTCAATGGGAATACAGGATAAAGAAGCGATGCATAAGTACCTTTCCCCATCCCTACATTTAGATTTTTCTCAAAAAATCCATGATCCAGCACAGGGGATGATGATGGAGAAGTTGATCCATATTCTGAGACTGATGAGGTTACACTGCTCATTGATGTGTCTTCAGAATCATCGTTTGCAAACTGCTCCGATAGCTCACCATTTTTCACTTCATTCGAATCTAATCTGAAGCCTACTCGGTTTGCAAGTAATGGCTTGAAGTAAATTTCTTCTAACGCCACCAGATCGCCGTTGGATTTGGTAGGAGAGCCAATATTTTGTGCTGGGAACTTAAATTTATTTTTATTTCTCAGCTTAAACTCTGGTATTGGTGCCGTGGTCGGTTCTAATAGTACATTCCGTTCTGGGGTCTTGGGCACTGGAATATTCATGGTTCTCTGGATTTTTAAATAAATCAATAACGTTGATTCGAAATATAATCAAAATGCCAAAATAGTGTTCTGAAATTATTAGAGAGCAAATACCCTAGACCCATGCAAAGTTACTTGAAGGGGTGGTACTAATTGAGTCAACGCTGACACAAACTTGGACTCATTATCTCAAAGATGCAGTAGTTATATAGATTTGAGCGGGAAGGCAATTGATCTACAAAAAAGAAACGACCATTGGCCATCTATTTACATTCGCAATTTTTTTCCGGCCTACCTAAATGTCTAAGAAACAATCGAGATTTTTGCACAGATTTACTTCATATAATGTCCCAAAAAAGTTAAGCTCTAAACAATCCACTGAAATACGTAAACCGAAATTCATGCACCTGGGAAATTTTAAAGTTCAGATGCTCATGCTCAATGTTTTTGCTTAGTTAGACATTTAAGTTTACATGCATTTGTTTTTGTTTACCTTTACTTGCTCCAAAAATTCTAGACTGTCTCAAATCGTTCCAACTAAAGAATGAGCAGGAAACTGTTCTCGATCATGTCTCACTATTTGCCTTTCTCAACGTACATTTGCGTTTCAGATTTGCTCATGTTGGACAACATGAATACCGCTACGGTATGCAAAACTTCAGTTATGTAATCCATATATGATAAACAATTTACAGGCAACCCTAGAACCTTTTTCAGTATCCGAAATTCTCACAGCTATTTTGATTGAAAAAGCTGCACACACTACACTTGGGTTGTTACAACTTTTGAAGGAAATACTTTAGCCGGCACACTTATCCTGAAATGGTAAAGCTGTATTCTTGGCAGATACTAAATATTTGGGTTTTACCCAAACAGGAAACGAGTCATGAAAGTCAAAAATTTTTTATTGACATACTTCTCAAATAGGAAGTTATGGTAAGAGAAATATGCACAAGCAAGCTTCGAGATGACAAAGAGAAAGGAAAATCCCTTGCTTTGGTCAGCACGGGGATTAAAGAAAGCAGGTCAAGCGCGTTTTGCACACGGAGGTAGCCCTTCCCCAGACCTTCATTCTTTTTAGGACAATCAGGACGGTAACAATGATCAACGTGTTAGTTGCGTAAAGTATTTAAGATACAGTTTTACCTTAGGGAGCAAGATTGGAGGTTACTCAAGTCTGCTGAGTTTATGCATTGACCTAATCGATATTAAGCTCTCTTGCAGAAAATTCGGCTGCAGTAGCTCTTTGGTATTTGCATACCTAGTTCAAATCACAAGGCAGTATTCCTTTCAGTGAAAGCATTCACTCTTTTGCATGGAGCAAGAAGGATGCTATCGTACAATCAGCTGATTTTGTTGTTTCTAGACTGTCTTATTTTTCTATATCTTGTAACGTTTTGTTTCATCTTTTCGGAATAACATATTCCCGTGAAAAAGTGCAGTTCATTCTAAACAATCTCTGTTTTTGTTTACCGTTATAGCATTACTTTGGTAGGGTTTCGAATTCGCTACAACTTCAAATATGATTAGAGCCGAAGGCCCTAAAATTTTTTAATTGTTAGGATACTTGCATCCCATGGTTTGTAGACAACAGTGTCCTGCTGAGTTCCCCTTTCAGACATTCTGGCACATGTTTGTTTGGAATCGCCAAATTAAAAAAAATGAAGAAAGCACACTTCTGTACGGGTAAGGCTTATACATTTATCGTTCCTGGACCTTCGACCTGATCATGTGAAGAGGTTTGTTTTTTCTTTTTTGTGGCGAGCGTCTGTTTTAGCAATCGTCCTATTTTCTTGTTCTCTGGTGCAAACTCTTGCCTGTTTTTGTGCCAGACGCAAAAAGAAAAACCTGGGCGCCAGTTTTCTAGTCAATTGAATTGTATGGCCAAAATTGTATAAATAGTGACGACGACACTTAAACCATTTGTTTGGTACAAAACTTCTTATTCATTCTTACTCTAGGGAAAGAAAATATTCTATTATAGTTATCGCTCCTAATAATTTAAATTCGTTAAAGCTTAGCCACACTCTACTTCATTTTACAAGACATGTCCATTTTTAGAAAGAAGCATAATGTTCCACAGGCCGAAGAAGGCGAAGTTCATATCGAGCCAATTGAAATGCAAGAGCCTAATGTTGCTCCTGTTGTGCAAGAGCCAACGTCATTCAAGACAGTGGTCCATATTAATGGCTATCCCTTAGTTCAACAAACCAAAGAAATTTTAGACACTATTGCTGTAACACGTGTTGCACAAGCAAATACATTGCCAGCAGTTGGCGCAATTCTAAATTCTAAGGCAGTAAAATTTGTTGAACCATTCACAAAAGTTGTTGATACAGTCGCAGACTCAAGCTTAACTCTAACTGAAAAGGTGATCCCAAGTTTGAAAACAAAAACATATCAAAGATTAGGGGAAGAAATTATGATTCCTTATAACTTGACTACGAAAGTTGTTGGAAAAACGGTTGATTCGACGGTTTCTTTAACTGAAAATTATGTTTATGAACCTACTCATAACCAAATTCTAAAATTTAGACAATATTACAACGAAAAAGTATATGATACGCATGGTAAACCTTTATTGAGGGGCTCTTTTGATCCATTGGTTACCCCATGTAATAAATGGTATGAAGATTGGATTAAATCCGCATTCCCAGATGGTAAAGAGGTTCCTACTAATGGATTTTCTAATGAAATTGATAGGTCCTTTGCGTTGACTGTTAATCTAATCCAACGAGCTTTGCCACTTGTTAAGGGGAAAACCAAAGAAACTCTATGGGCGCCTTGTAATTACATCAAGCATGTAAATGATGTTCTTAATCAAAATTTGGATAAACAAGAGGACATGACTATTCCAAAAAGTTGGATAGCTACCAAAGAAGCCTTTCAAGAATTGAATCAAGAATCGATTGAATATTTGAAAGGAATTTCATCAATGCAATCTCTACCATTATTGAAGAAGAAGAAAAGTTCAGTTGACAGAGAAAACAATGAAGTTCATATAAATGAAACGGCTGAAGAAAACCATGCTGAGCAACAAAATGAAAATCAAAACTTCAATACAGAAAATCACAACACAGAGTCTATACCGGTTGCCTGATTTAAATTTAAACCTTTTCGTCTTTAAGATCAAAAGTATTTCGAAGACTTAATATTTTATCTTTTCCACCTTCTACATTGTTTTGTGGCTTTTATTTTCACTCCTTTTTACATGATGATAACAGTTAAACATGAGTATATCTGCGGGTATGAATGGGCTTACTCAATATTTCATTTCTAAATAATCTCTTATAGAGCTGGTATTGTTCGCACCATAGGTTTACAAAATCTCAATTTTTATAAATAGAATTTATTTTTTCTTCTTCTATATCTTTTCCTAAAAATTTTATTGCATTTGTTGAACTATCTTATCAACTGCGAGCCTAAAGTCAAGTCCTTGTTTATTACAATTATTTTTCTGTCTTCACTAATGAAAAGTCATAACGTCACAAACCAGCTGTCATCATTTGTTCAATGTTCTTGTTTTTCATCCCGGTAACAAATTTTCAAAAAAACAAAAAGATATATATTCGGGACGGTTTCTCGTATCCCAAACACCTGTACATTCAGAATGTTTTTACAATAGATTAAATTTGAAATTTTTACTTCCTTTTTAGTAAATATTTTTTTAGTGTATTTTTCAAAAAACGTTTTCAGCGCGAAACAAACGTGGCTCTTTCGCAAAGGGATTCCTTTCCTCTCGCCTCCTGCCAACCCGGCATCTGACATAGCCTGCGAACACACCATCCCTTCCAACCAGTGGTCGGTCTATCCTTCTACTCTCACCACGGGTATGGAGAGTTCGCCTCCCTGTGCAGGGTGGATCCTATTCTGTCTGAGCAACCTGGTAGCTTCCCATGCCGGGAAATTGTAGTTTCACAGTACCAGTTCGCGTGCCACTGGACAGCATCGTGGTCTCTGGTATATGGAAAAACAGTTAATATCAACACTCGATTAGGCTTCCGTAAGTGTAGTATAGTGTAAAGTAAGAACAGTATCCGTCAAAAAGTGAGTTAAAGAGCGTTATCATGGAATTATCGAGTCGTTTTTTACAGTGATGAATTGGAAAGAATTAAAATTATGATTAGTCCGTTGATTCAATAACATTTCAATCATATCAACAGTTGAATACTTTGTTAAATCTGATATGTGGTTTGATATGAACAATACGATGAACCGAGATGTGATTCAGGAACTATTTCGAGCATATACCGTACTTTTAACATCAGAGTCTCCGAAATCTATATGAATATGCTAGAAGAATTGTTGAGAGCATCTATTACCGGCCAACATCTAAATTGTTTCAAAATATTGTGGGCACCTGATTTGGCAGTTCAGTACTGTTCAGATTACTCCAATATTTACAATCACCTTCACTTGTAAACCGAACGATCGATAGTTACAATTAGCAAAACACAAGACTTTTATACTAACAATTTTAATTCAACAGTGGCTTTCAAGGAATACCAAGTTATCGGTCGTCGTTTGCCCACTGAATCCGTTCCTGAACCAAAGTTGTTCAGAATGAGAATCTTTGCTCCAAACGAAGTTGTTGCCAAGTCTCGTTACTGGTACTTCTTGCAAAAGTTGCACAAGGTCAAGAAGGCTTCTGGTGAAATCGTTTCCGTTAACACCATCAGTGAATCTCACCCAAGCACCGTCAAGAACTTCGGTGTCTGGGTTAGATACGACTCCAGATCTGGTACCCACAACATGTACAAGGAAATCAGAGACGTTTCCAGAGTCGGTGCTGTCGAAGCTTTGTACCAAGACATGGCTGCCAGACACAGAGCTAGATTTAGATCTATTCACATCCTAAAGGTTGCTGAAATCGAAAAGTCTGCTGATGTCAAGAGACAATACGTCAAGCAATTCTTGACCAAGGACTTGAAGTTCCCATTGCCTCACAGAGTCCAAAAATCCACCAAGGTCTTCTCTTACAAGAGACCAAGCACTTTCTACTAAACTGCTGGATATTAAGAGGTTTGTATACACAATTTCTTTTCAATGTATAGCCAGTATTTTGTTAATTATAGGGAAGTAATAAGAATTCATCATTTGTTTTCATAAACGAAGTCAAAGCATAACATTAATCTGATGCCTTTCATACTTAATACTTTTCTTTGAGTCAAACATAGAACTTTTAATATGGTCAATTGGGTGGCAAGCCAATAATTCTTGATTGCTCGCAGTTGTTTCATTTCCTCTTAAAATGTCGTCGACAACATGAAATGGTTCGTTATCTTTAGGACCGGGTAAATGAAAACTTTCAACACATGTGATAATTTCAACAACCATGCATTATCACGATAATTGATCAAAATTGTTTTAGCTAATAAGCAACGTTTGTCTAAAGACAAACATACATAGACATAGACTAAACATACACGCATTAACTGTAAGAAGTTAGGATTTGATAGTTTTTTGTTTACTTCAAGTGTGCTAATATTTATCCTTTCTAGCTTGCAGAATCAATCAATCAATATTGAATTTAACACAGATTTTTCTGCATACCCTTGTACAATAGATGGTCGACACACAAGCGAAGGATTCTGATGAATCAAATTTAACCAAACGAGTGAATCTCATTCCGCCAAAATCTAGCGATGAGTCCGACGTAACTGTCGGCAAAACACCTAGTGATATACATTTACCTTTGACAGAGATACATTTGAAATCACACGAATGGTTTGGCGAATTTATCACAAAGCATGAAATCCCTCGTAAACTTTTCCATTCCTCAATTGGTTTCGTTACACTATATCTATACACAAAGTCCGTCGATTATAAAAAGGTTAGGCTTCCTTTGGTCATAGCTTTCGTGATTTTGTTTTCACTAGATTTTATCAGACTTCGCTCCCCTTTCATCAATAAATTGTATTGCCGCTGTGTTGGTGCATTAATGAGAAAAAGAGAGATTCACACTTACAATGGTGTACTATGGTATTTACTGGGTTTGATAATTGCATTTTCATTTTTCAGCAAGGATGTGGCTCTGATGTCTTTGTTCTTGTTAAGTTGGTCAGATACTGCAGCGTCTACCTTTGGTAGAAAATATGGCCATCTAACACCGAAATTAGCAAGAAACAAGTCTTTAGCTGGTTCTATAGCTGCATTTTGTGTGGGTCTTGTCACGTGCTTGGTATTTTATGGCTTCTTTGTCCCAAGATATTCATTTGTTAACAAACCAGGAGAAATCCTTTGGACCCCAGAAACCAGTGCATTAAACCTTTCCCAACTTTCTTTCCTTGGTGGTTTTGTGGCAGCTCTAAGTGAAGGGATTGATCTTTTCAACTGGGATGATAACTTTACCATTCCCGTTCTCTCTGCCATTTTCATGAATGGTGTCATTCGCGCTTTCAGCTTTTAATGAAAATTCAACCATACTTCTTTGATCCTGTTTCTATTTCAAGTTTTTACTGATCACGGTTAATTACTGAAATGGATCAACAAATATTGATGTACATCAATATGTCATTTGCGATGTACACGTGTAGATACTTCTTCCTAAATACTTATATAGACGTCCTAAATTTATTCTCACTACCAAGTGTGTTATATTGCTCTCATGTATTCTCTCAGCTACTTCAGGATCCAGGGCAGTGAACATTAATTATAGGCCTTGTATACAATAGAAGAAAACAACGAACACTTATCCACAGAAAATCCTTAGTTACAACAAGATATGGGCAATTAGACTCGATATATAAACTCAGTACATTCGGTGTTAATATGCACAGATCTCTTGAAATAATTAAGTCTAGAAACAGTGTCCTTCCCACAGCTGATTTCAACGTAAATTAATTCTGTGTTGATCACGTGTGAATCATGCGTTTTATGTACGGATGCAAAACAGAAGAGAAGGTCAAGCCATTTCTTTTTTCTTGCAAAGATAGTAGTGTTGAAAAATTTTCGACAAAGCTCATCTCATCTATAGAGGAAACGAACTCTCTATTTTTCAAAAGCAGAATATCTGAGTCAAGCCCAGATTCTAAGATACTCAAGATCAATTCAACGCACTCTTAGTTCGCGATGGCATACGTCTTGACTGAAACCTCCGCCGGGTATGCTCTTTTGAAAGCTTCTGATAAGAAGATTTACAAATCTTCAACATTGATTCAAGATTTGAACTCCAGTGACAAAGTCTTGAAACAATTCAAGATTGCAGCCTTCTCCAAGTTTAACTCTGCAGCTAATGCTTTGGAAGAAGCAAATTCTGTTATCGAAGGTAAGGTTTCTCCCCAATTAGAAAAATTGTTGGAAGAATGCAAAGGCGACAAAAAATCGACTTTAGTGGTTTCTGAAACCAAACTGGCCAACGCTATCAACAAGTTGGGCTTAAATTTCAACGTTGTTTCGGATGCGGTAACTTTGGACATTTACCGTGCGGTTAAGGAATATTTGCCAGAATTACTCCCAGGTTTGAACGATAATGATTTATCTAAAATGTCCTTGGGTTTGGCGCATTCTATTGGTCGTCATAAGTTGAAGTTCTCTGCTGACAAGGTTGATGTTATGATTATTCAAGCTATTGCATTGTTGGACGACTTGGATAAGGAATTAAACACTTATGCTATGAGATGTAAGGAATGGTACGGTTGGCATTTCCCAGAATTGGCCAAGATTGTTACTGATTCTGTTGCATATGCCAGAATCATCTTGACCATGGGTATTAGAGCTAACGCTGCTGAAACTGATATGTCTGAGATTTTGCCTGAAGAAATTGAAGAAAGAGTCAAAACAGCTGCTGAAGTTTCTATGGGTACTGAAATTACACCAGTCGATTTAGACAACATCAAATGTTTGGCTGAGCAAATTGTTGAATTTGCCGCTTACAGAGAGCAGTTATCAAACTACTTGTCTTCTAGAATGAAGGCTATTGCTCCAAATTTGACTCAGTTGGTCGGTGAATTGGTTGGTGCCAGATTAATTGCTCATGCTGGTTCCTTGATCTCTTTGGCTAAATCCCCAGCTTCAACCATTCAAATTTTGGGTGCTGAGAAAGCTTTGTTCAGAGCTTTGAAAACCAAGCATGATACGCCTAAATATGGTTTGCTATATCACGCCTCTCTTGTTGGCCAAGCCACCGGTAAGAACAAGGGTAAGATCGCTAGAGTCTTAGCTGCTAAGGCTGCTGTTTCATTACGTTATGATGCATTAGCAGAAGACAGAGATGATTCTGGTGAGGTTGGATTGGAGTCTAGAGCAAAGGTTGAATCTAGATTGTCTCAACTTGAGGGTAGAGATTTGAGAACAACTCCAAAGGTCATCCGTGAACATAAGAAGGTTGAAATGACTGAGGCCAGAGCTTACAATGCGGATGCAGACACAGTGACTGCTGCTGCTCCAGACTCTGACGACGAATCCGACGAGGAGGAGGAAAAGAAGGAAAAGAAGGAAAAGAAGGAAAAGAAGGAGAAGAAGGAAAAGAAGGAGAAGAAGGAAAAGAAGGAGAAGAAGGATAAGAAGGAGAAGAAGGATAAAAAGAGAAAGAGAGAAGATGACGACGAAGGCGAAGGAAAGAAAGCCAAGAAAGAGAAAAAGGAAAAGAAGGAAAAGAAAGAGAAAAAGGAAAAAAAGTCCAAAAAGGAAAAGAAATAGATGCGCTACTATTACTTCCATCCTAAATTCCTTTTGCATTAATCTTAATAAACACTTATAAATGTGTTGACACACGCACCCAAATACATATACTTCCGATGTGTAACTTTCTGTAAATTAGTCTGTAGGAAATTCAAAATCTAGTTCAGTAAATTTTGTATATTTTGACAATTTAAAATAGACAAACTGGTTCATCTTTCGAGACAAAACAGCAGAACAGAGGATAAGTACCTGAATATATAAAGAGCTTTTGATGGGTGGTACTCTCTCTATCTCTCTTGCAGAGACAAACAAGATCAGAGCTAGTTTTGGGCTCAAGCTGATACCAGAAGAAAAGACTAGAGGAAGTGAGGTTAAATTGCAGGTAAAGGGGAGGGACAAGCAAAATGGTGCATCAAAGGTTGCTACACAATCAGATGATCCAAGTTCAAGGCATTATTCAAACGATGAATTAGATGATTCTAAAACTTTTGAACTAAAGAAGAGAATAGCAAGGATGAAACAAAACAGCACGCTGTCCTCAGATGTTGAAGATGAAGACTGGTTGTCTACTATTGGTAATGCTGTGTCTTCAAAGGTCGTTTCGAAGGATGAAAAGGAGCAAGCAGCTTCTATTGAAACTGCGTGGTCCGCAAAGGAAACATCTATTAAGGTCTCTGGCGATCTTAGAACCAAAATTACATCAAAACCGATGATTTTAACACTGCAAGAAAGTGCCGTAAATACATTAGATGGAGAACAAGATGTATTGCATAATGAAACAATTTCTCATGAGAAAGAAGATGCCGAAAATATCAAACTAAAACAACTAAATAAGGAACGAAAGCTTAAAAAAATATCTCTGCCTCCCATTGATCAAGACTATGGTGATGAAGATGGAATCCACGGTGTGCCGATGAGTATTAACCTTAACGGTACTACCAAATTCTCACTTGAAGGAGATGATGTGATTGAAGCGAATAATAATTTACATGGCAAAAGGATAATTAAACTGGAAGGCGGGTCTGATAATGACGAGCCTGAGCCAGATTTTGCTCCAATGAAAATAAAAAGACGTAAAAAGAAAGATCTAAGAAGTAAACCAAAGATCATTGATAAATCAAAAATGATTAAAGTCGATATCCTGGATGAAGATATGGAAGAAATAAGCGAACCGGTGTTTAAGGTCGATAAGAAACCAAAGCATACCCAGGACTCTGTTGAGGCAGCTGCTGTAGACCCGTTGAAGATGGAAATGATAGAGGACAATAATCGAAAGACTCATGGCATCTATCTGTCTAATTTCGGCAAAAATATGTTAGTGTTGGGTGAGAACGATGAATTTCTCGATTCCTTAAAAACCAATATTCTTGAAACGACAACCAGTGATACCCCGATTAAAATAGATTTGAAGCAACAAAACTCGACTTTAACGTCAAAAAATTCAGCCAATGTTTCTTCTGGTAAAAATCAACCTGCCCCCGTTGACTTTTCTAATGGCATTGCAGGTGCCCTAAACTTTTTAAAAGAAAAAAATATCATAAACCCTTCGCAAAGAACATCTGTAGAAACTATTAGACGAACTAAAATTCAAGCAGAACAAGAGCGGCGAGCAGCAAAAATTAGATCTCAGCTTTCACAAAACTTGAAAACAAATCAAGAACTTGCGTTCACTGATAGTGAATTACAAGACTTCAAAGATAAGGAGAACGAGAAAATCGCTGCAGCAATAGGTGACTTACAACGAGAAAAACTTCAGAACTATAATCCTGAAATTGAGCTTACTTATAAAGACTCTAACGGAAACGAGTTAACCACAAAGGAAGCTTACAAACAAATTTCCCAAGCCTGGCATGGCACAAAGTCTAACAAAAAGAAAATAGCCAAACAGCAAAAAAAGTTTGAGGAAAGAAAACGGCAGGCAGAAAGAGACTCTTTCCTAGGTTTGTAGATATATAATATCCTGGTTTGTGGTATGCATGGTTCGACCACAATATTGAAGCTTTTGTTTAAAAATATTTCTCATGTAGTTGTCGAGGTGTCAGTTTCGAAAC
Source organism: Kluyveromyces siamensis (assembly GCA_030579315.1). Taxonomy (NCBI): domain Eukaryota; kingdom Fungi; phylum Ascomycota; class Saccharomycetes; order Saccharomycetales; family Saccharomycetaceae; genus Kluyveromyces; species Kluyveromyces siamensis. The sequence continues at coordinate 47,375 of JAKTQE010000031.1, forward strand.
TGAAAATCTGCTCTCAATTGTAAACTACTGCAAATGCCAACTTTTACAAGTTTCACAAAAAAGACATGTGGCTAAAGCCTGAACAAAATAATCCTCTGACCTGTTACATGAACCTTAGTCACATACATTTTAGTTACCTATTCTTCTCTCGTTGTCCGATTGGAATTCTTACTTAAATGTCTTTTTTAAATACAAACTAACTCTCCCTTCATACATACTACTGATAGTTATTCGTCGTCAAAAACTGCGTCATCAGTAACCCCTAGCAAACATATCAAAAACCCCCATAACAAGTATAATTGGATGCAGTTCAACTAATAGGTTTTTAATCGTTGAGTTAATGTCAAATTTTTTGCATTATTTTGCCTAATTACTTCTCTTCATAAGTACATTCCGTGATGCAAACAGCCTTTTTGGGCCTTTATCACGTGAAGGACCCTTTCTGTTTTTTTTTTTTGCACGCATACCAGCAACAAAATAAAAAAAAAAAGAAAAACCAATAACATATAATTATAGAGCCATCACAGTATTGCTTTAGGTTTTTTCTCATCCTCGCAATCATAAAAGGAAACATCAACGACGAGCTTAACTCATTAAATTTTCATCAACGTGTCCTGAAGGTTGGTTCTTTTGCCCTTGCACTTTGTCCACCTAATTTACTTTCGCTTTAAAAATATTTTTTACCAACACGTATCATGATCGTTACTTCAAAGAGTGTGACAGCAAAGCGTCGCTTGTCAATCCATAAGGAATTACCTGATGTCTTGAATATTTCATCACCACCCACAGTCTCATCTCAAAATCGAAGGTCAGCTACGAAATTCAATGAGCAGCGTAGACTGCAAGATAGAAGCTGGAATCAAAAAATCGTGGAACTTTTTCCAGAAAATGTGCAAGAGCTTTTACCGGATATCAATATTAGGGTCTCAATGTTATGTATAACATGGTACATGTCGTCTTCTGTGTCTTCAAACTTGTCCAAAGCAATTTTATCGGAATTTCCACATCCTGTTGGTCTCACAGAGTTGCAATTTTTGATAAGTGCCTCATTATGTTTGACCTTTGTTAGTTTTGTTAATCTTTTGCATAAACCAGCATATGATCACTCCACAGCGAAAAAGATCGTTCTTAGTTTTCCAGAGGGAATAATTCCGTCTTATCTCGATGGATGTTTCACGAATTCTATCCGCAATAAATTTTTGATACCCTCCAAGTTAATTTGGTACACTACATTTCCCATGGGAATATTTCAATTCTTAGGTCACATTGCAACTCATCAGTCGACGACATTGATTCCAGTTTCATTGGTGCATCTTGTTAAAGCACTTTCGCCCATTGCCACTGTTTGCTTTTACAGATTTGCTAAAGGGAAGCAATACAATTCAATGACTTATTACACCTTAATTCCGTTAATTCTTGGTGTTATGATGACATGTTATTTTTCTAGAGGAGGTGGTATGAATGTTGGCGGAACCGACAATACTTCTTTCTTTTTAGGTTTAACTTTTGCCTTCGTTTCCATGCTCATCTTCGTTTCCCAGAATATCTTTGCTAAAAACATTTTGACAGTGAAAAGCAAAGAGATGCTACCGCGTAAAAACAAATCACAACTTGATTTGAGTAAATGGCGTGAATTAGAGCATTCTCCCCAACAATTGGATAAAATTACAATTTTGTTTTACTGCTCATGCATTGGTTTTATTCTCACTTTTCCAATATTCGTGTCTAATGAATTTTTCACCGGTTCCAAATCTGTGTTTGACCAGTTGAATTTCAGGGTGTTTTCCCTAGTGCTAGTGCATGGTGTATCTCACTTTTTCCAGGCAATGCTAGCTTTCCATTTGATTGGAATGTTAAGTCCTGTAGGCTATTCTATTGCGAATATCATGAAAAGAATTGTAATTATTGGGGTTGCCTTGATTTGGGAATCCAATTTATCGTTCAACCAGCTATTCGGGCTGGTCCTAACCATTGTAGGCCTATATGGATACGACAAATGGGGAAACAAAAAATAAATCAGAGCAGATGGAAAACGTTTTCGTTGTCCGAGGTGCTGGTTCCTTTGCAACGATACTGCTTCTAAAAGTTAAGCTTCATCTTTACGAAGATAGGCCTGGAGTTTTTTTTGAATATCGTCAATTATATAAAAACATTCAGATTTAATTTAAGCTAAAAAAGATCATTTATCTAATAATACCATATGAGAAATCATTGAAAAATCTTTTCCGTCCTGATAATTATTCCAGAAAATATGGAACTGGGATCATAGACGAATCGACCCACCTTTACTCTGTGATATTTTTCAATGGTTCTCCTAATGCTTTGCTACTGGCGTTTCACCGGTCAACTTACCGACGAACTCTCTAGCAATATCACCACACCCAACCATGAAAACAGTTTGCCAGACACCTAGACCAATTCTTGGAGTGACACCTCTGTACAAACCCTTAATACCATTAGACTCGTAGATGTACTTAAATGCCTTACCAACCGTCAAGTTCTTTGGTCTGTTTGGATCTTGAGTCTTGGATTGCATTTCAACTCTAATAACCTCAATTGGCTGGTTCCAAGCAGATAGACCACCACCGATAGCAGAGGCAAAAATCTTTTCGAAGGCATTCAACTTATCCTCAGGACCAGTCTTACCTGTTGTCTTTCTAATACCTTCCTCAACAAGTCTGGAGAAACCGAAACGAGACCCCCAGTTGGTCATTTGTCTGATGGCAACAGCATTCACACCCTTGTTAATACCTTTGATACCTTCTCTTTGGTAAATCTCCTTGAATGCGGCCCAAGAAGATTGCTGTACGCCACCAGTAACGGCGGACTTGTGTTTAGTGATTTCAACTGTCTTCATGCAAGTACAGAAACCCATAGTTAGGTACGCTTGTGCAACACCACCAGAGACACCACCCATAATACCGGCTCCAAAGTTACCTAAACCCAACTTCTTGAATCTATATTCAGATTCAGCTGAAACAAACAAAAGGACCGCACCCTTGGTAGATGCTTCGATCCACGCCCATGGGATCAACCCTTGGTAAAAGCCGAAAACACCACCACGAGACCAAATATGTTTGATAGCATGAAGGAAGGTGAATTGCCTATTGGCAGCCATCGTAGTTTTAGTAACTTCCAATGGCTGACCCAGTGTAGTAACTTCAGCAAGGTTTAACCCAGCACCCAAGAGGATGTTGGAAAATGAAATCGGTTTTTTCTTCAGTTCTGCTGGTTGTTGAGACATTTCTATCTATCAAATATGTATCACAAGCAATTCACAGTTGTAAAAAATCAATTGAAGCTCTATAAGTCGAACCGTAAACGAAACTCTTGCGAATATAATATAAAGATATTTTGACAAAGGTGGTAAACCCAACTTTTAGATAGCCTTTTATTATCATGAAAAATTAGTCTAAAAAAATTCCCCGGGATATTAAAAATTGTTAAGAATGAGTCGCATCAAATCCACAAATAAGACATGTACTCAAGTATATTTAACACGGTATATACGTTAGTCAAACAATTCAAAGATTAAGAATGAGAGGGAAATAATCGGGGCAGCTTTTGTAATTTTCGACAGTAATACGATGCTATATAAACGGAATGAATCCGGGCCATGTAACCACAGGAAACACTTGAACCAAGCGGCCGGGCAAAGGCGATCTCCACATTGAATTATGAAATCATCTGTATATTTTTGTTCCTCTCCCACCAGCCCAATTGATTTTGGTTCTCACACCTTTATTCTTTTGGGGGTGACAGACAGTTCTTCGAGGGAAAGTGAAAACCGGAGCATGAGTAGATAGTGTCGGTCTTCAAGAAAACGGAGCATTCGTTAATGCAAAAAAAGAAAAACTTGGCAACGAGGCATCGAACACATCCGTTCATACTTTCACGAAGGAAATTGGCATTATCGCATGAGACCAAATCAACTCAATGGTTTCAATAGGCAGTAAAAGAAACAGGAACAGTGAGGAGAGACCACTATTCTTACCCCATGTCTAAACGAAGAAAAGTCACAACGTGATGAAGACGTAGAGGAGTTTCGTCAAGACATCAAGGGAATTTATGTATTCTACCGAGATATGATAAATTAGGCAGATAAGTGGCGCTTGAATCATGGGATTCCGGTGCATGGTTCTTGTTTTTTTTACGTAAACCAAGCGTCTGTGTGTTTAAATCTTTTCTACTTGCACAGCTTACTTGTCTATTAGGATTGTAAACTTTGAATTACAGAAGGTAAATTTTTCGAGCAATATTCATCAACAAGCTAATATGTTGATGATAGCAACATGAAGAATGTGATAGTGGGATCTTCAGATTTTTATGATAGAGGAGGCTCTCAAATGAGGTGCCTTTCGTTTCTAGGAGCCTGCCGATGGCTGTCACTAGATGTCCCTACTTGTCGAGGAACGAAAAAAAGTGCGGGAATCCAACGCCGTGAAAAGTATGCATCATGATAAAAGCTCGATGAGTAAGTACCGAGAAGATCATCTAAAAGATGAAGAGAACAAGATTGATAAAATAACCGTTATATATATTACTGACTTGTGGAGAAGTAAGGGTTATGGAACCAGACAAACCAGTTAATGAGATTCTTAGTCCAGTGACTTCAGAATTGAACCTGCTTAGGAAAGGAAAATTAGACGAAAGAAACGTCCAATCTCAAACATTTGAGGAGGCAGCTACTCCAATCACCTCGGAAAGGAAAAAACCATCTTTTATTGAGGATGATGGTATATATTATCCAGAGGGCGGACTGAGGGCCTGGATTGTGATATCAGGATGTTTTTGTGGGTTCATTCCGGTGTTTGGTGTATTGAATGCAATGGGTGTGCTAGAAACGTATATTGCCACAAATCAATTATCCGATGTTTCATCATCAACGGTGGGTTGGATATTTTCCATCTATTCATTCGTTAATTTTGCTAGCTGTATCTTTTCTGGGACGTATTTTGATAGAAATGGTGCCCGTGTGCCATTAATACTTGGCACAGTATTACATGTCGGTGGTTTGTTCGGAATGGCGAATGCAACAAAGGTATGGCAGTTTATTTTATCATTCTCTGTGGTTTGTGGTCTAGGAAATGGAACGTTAATGAGTCCTTTGGTGAGTGTACCTTCACATTATTTTAATGTCAAGCGAGGCACAGCGACAGCCATCGCAACTACAGGAGGTTCTATTGGAGGCATTATCTACCCGATTATTTTAAGGAAATTTTTCTCCTTGCATAAAGAAGGTTCATCTTACTATGGCTTTATTTGGGGTTTACGAACTTTAGGTTTTATTAATCTGTTCTTATTGATTATTGGTGGATTGTTTGCGAGAGAAAGGCTTCCTCATAAGCAATTAACTGAGAAGGAGAGAGAAATACCGGCTTGGAAAAGAATTCTGAGGACATATTTTGTTCAGAGTTTTGATCTGGGGGCTTTTAAGGATCTGAAGTATTTGTTTTGCGTATTAGGTACAACTTTTGGTGAGGTAAGCATTATTTCAGGTATCACGTATTTTGGATCTTATGCGGTTCAACAAGGATTGTCTCAATCTGACAGCTATCTGCTCATTATGGTTATTAACATTGCAGGTATTCCAGGAAGATGGGTACCTGGATTTTTCAGTGACATATTTGGCAGGTTTAATGTTGCAATCACTACTTTATTAGGTTTAACTTTCATCACTTTTGTTATGTGGCTACCTTTCGGAACAACAAGAAACAACTTATTTGGTTTTAGTGCATTGTACGGCTTCTTTTCTGGTAGTATTTTCAGTACTTTACCAGTTTGCTGCGGTCAAATATCCAAAACTGAAGAATTCGGTAAACGATACTCCACAATGTATTTCATAGTGGCATTTGGAACATTAGTTGCTGTTCCAATAACAGGCGCTATTATCGGATCAGGCAAATCTGCAGAAGGCTACCAACATTACGTTATATGGTGTGGTGTGACATCATTTATTGCTGCATTATGTTTCTTTATATCAAAGTCCATGGCTGTTGGACTAAAGCTAAAGAGATTCTGAAGAGATTATGGACTGTGGGCTACAAATATGATTTTTCACTAATAATATTGATTGTATTGTTAACGATTCACCTTTTTTAACAAATTATACATATGACTTTTAATGTAGATGATATACTTCAATTTTGATCTTCAACTAATTTCTGTTTGGCTACAACGAGCCATGCAAATTTAGGATAGAGCTAAATCTCTTCCTCAGTCACCTCAGCTAACTTTTTATGCATGTAATGAGTTATTTGTACTGCTATCCATTTTCTTCGACTACAGAATCATATGCCTTCAATTTTAACCATTCTTTTATCCTGCAATTGAGTAGAAATTTCGATGCATACTCATTTTCATAATACTGCATGAGCTGACCAGAATTCTCGAAATCAAACTTCCCTCCCTCGCCTTTCTGTAGCAAACCGACCTGCGTAAAAATCATTGGTACTTGTGCATTGTTGAATACCTCTAAACCATTTCTTGTAAATAAAGTTGGCGAGCTCATGACCATTAAACTTGAGGTTCTCTTTGCTGGTGGCACTCTCATTGCAAACGTTCCCATCAACTCTCTAACTTGACGACCAGTAACCTTATCCGAATTGAAGGCTTTACATTGAACATAGCAGTCCAAAAATTTTGCAGATTTAATTCGAGCCCTCCATGGTTTGATGGAGCTTTTCCCAACCCGAACCCGTTTAGGTAGTTCCTGCTCAAAGGCAATCATTTTTTCTACCGCTGTAATCATCGGAAGGACATCTAGTTTTCCTTTTATATCCACACCGTGATCGTAAGCTCCACCTATCAACTGTGTATTTTGCAACCCTAGTTTCTTCGTCAATTCGCGCATTACAGTTAACTCATATAATGTTCCTCTGAATACTGTTGATGTAGCAATTTCGGCATTCGATATAATGTAATCAAGCAAAATCTTATCGCTCAACGATCCTTTAAATACACCTTTCCAACTCATTGTATAAAAGCTACAATGCCATTCCCATAAACTGCCAGTATGGTGCTCACAGGACCTCACTTGAATTCTCTACCTCACGATATTCTTTCTTTCCTAGTGAAATAACTTTAACGAAGTTACGCTTTTAAAAATTACGCGACTAATGGCGACAAGCTAACTCGATCCTATACTCCTACAGGAAATAAAAGCAAGAACAATCATAAGAAATTCGTATGTCTTCCACCCCTGAAAAAAATAGCACGTCCGAGTTAAGCAGTAGTACGAATGAATCCAGTGCTCCAACCGTGTTTGAACTTGCTTCAAGTATTCAGTTGAGTTTGCAGGAACTTTTGGACAGTACGGAAAAGGAAGATGTGCAATTTGAAAAGTCTATCAATTCAATTTACGAGAGGTTAAAGAAATTAGAGGACTAGGAATTAAACATAAGGCTAAACGTAATAGAAAGAGCATCCATAGCTCCATTTGGCTGGCATTTTTTATACTATGATAGCAATTTTTTTAGGTTTATAATAATTAATTAGTAGAGTGAAATTTCGACAAATTGGAACGAACAAATTGGAACTCCTCCAGGATGTTCATACAGGCAGATAATATCTACCAAATTTAAGTGTATAACAAAAGAATAGATGGGGAGTAAATCTAAGAATCATAAGAGACGCCAAAAGAAAAGGAATGATCAAAGCGCCGAAAGTTCATGCGAACGGAAGAAAAGATTGACCAGCTTGCTAGATAAAGCAGAAACCACTACAGTCGAACAGCAGATTGCGATACAAGATGGACTTATGGATTCAGAATTTAGCAAAATTTTGAAGAAGTTTGATCTGCCCCCCCAGTCTGATGGTTTTGAGGAAGAGGAGGTAGCAGTCGTTCGTTCAGATTTATTTATTGAACAGGATAAGGAAAATGAGAAGCCGGAAGAATACAAGGATGCTGAAGATGAAGAGAATGATATCGATGAGAATTCAACAAAAGGCCTTTCAAAAAGGCAAAGAAAACTGGCGAATAAGCCCACTATGGCAGATTTAAAAGCAGCGGCTTCCTACCCAGAACTGGTCGAATGGTACGATAGAGATGCCGAATACCCGTATTTTAATGTCAAGATTAAAACAGGACATAACATAGTGACCGTCCCGAGAAATTGGCAAATGAAAAGGGGTTATCTTGCTGGAAGATCACTGTTGGAACAGAAACCATTTGAATTGCCAGAAATTATTAAATTGACTGACATAGAAGAATTAAGGCAAACCCTTCCAGCTGGTCAGGAGAAGGATGACGACAAGTTAAAGGAGTTAACAAGAGCCAAGGTACAGCCAAAGTTAGGGACTCTTGATTTGGATTATAAAAAGCTTTATGATGCATTTTTTAAGCTTCGAAAGAATTGGAAGCCACAGTTACTTTCTTTTGGGGATTTGTATTATGAAAACAGGAATTTGGAAAACGAATTACGTTGGAAGGAAATGCGATCTAAATATGAACCAGGAATGATGTCTTCAAGACTCAGGGAAGCACTTGGCTTGCCTGAGGGAATGCTTCCTACTTGGTGCAAAGAAATGAAGGAGCACGGGCTACCGAAGAGTTACCCTGGAATTAAGGTCTGTGGAATCAACTGGGATATTTCGAATCTTACTAATCAAACATACGCTTCATGGCCTGGGAATAGATCTATAAAAGTTGATCCAAAGAAATTATTTGGTTCCTTAGTTTCTTTGGAGGAATTAGATACTTCCGAAGAAATTGAACAGCTAAAATATGATAACTCTGAGTCAGAGAATGAAGAGGTGGAAGAAGAGCCTATAGAAGTTCCTCAAGATAAGGGGGAACATATACATATGCTTGAATCGATCGACAACGACCCAACAAAGCAAATTTCTCAGGAGGCAAATGGACCATTATATACTATTTTGCGTGAGCACGAAGCTGATCACAAAAACAGTCAAGAAACCAAACGCTCTTACCAAATTTCCAGCAAAAGACTTTTAGAAGAGTTGAAAGAAGATGTTAATAACAGCAAAAAAGCTAGAATAGAGGAGGAAGAGGAGGAGCCAGATTTCAGATTTTAGAAGAAAGTTTTTTTCTATTTAACAGTGTAATCATAATCTACTTAATATAAGCTAGTAATTTGGTCTCCATTCAGTGGGCCAGTTGTTATTTGGTTTACACATGAAACTCTTTTCTCTTTTGACATATCCACCATGCGCATTTTCTTTTATAATCTCTCCCTCTTTGTAGACAATTTTACCCTTGACAATAGTGAATCTCGGCCAATTTTTAATTTCATACCCTTCAAAAGGTGTGTAATCACATCCATGTTTTAAAAGAGAGTTTGTGATCTGATCTGGCTTTTTGTCACCTTTATAATTATTTGGATACCAGATGACTACATCTGCGTCGCTCACACCTGGTAATAATGAACCCTTCTTTGGGTACATACCATATAGTTTTGCAGGATTGGTACATTGCAGTTCAACAAATTTCATAATATTCTCCAAATTTCCTCTCATAACACCATAGTCCAAGAGTAGAGGCATTCTTGTGCACACACCAGGGAGACCATTAGGAATGTATTTGAATTCACCATTGCGGTTTTCCTTAAATGCTTCGAATTTACCAGTTGATTTATCATAATAGGTGTAAGGACAATGGTCCGATCCCACAATAGTGAAAGTACCATTATTCATGCCTTTCCATATGGTATCTTGACAAACCTTTGGACGAATGGGTGGGGAACAAATATTTTTGGCTCCAACAAAGTGGTCGCTTGAATCTTGAGAGGTGACAGTATGTGGCTTTTCATCTTGTCCATTTTCACACTGATCTTCGTTTCCACAATGGTGACACCTAGTATCAATATCAGACAACAACGCGTATTGAGGACATGTTTCTGCAAAAACCTTAAATCCTTTAGTTTGTGCCTCTTTAATAACTTTCACAGCTTCTGGAGAAGAGACATGAACAAACAATAAGGGTGTATCCATAGTGGTAGCTAAAGTGATCGCTCTGTTTGTAGCCTCACCTTCCACGATCGTTGGTCTCGAGACACCGTGATAATAAGGGAGGGTCAAACCTTGCTCTTCTAGTTGTTCAATCATCCATTTAACCATATCACCATTTTCAGCATGAATCATTGTAGTGAAGCCATTCTTTCTGGTGGCATACATGGCTGTAAGAATATCATAGTCGTCAAGTTGCAAACCGGGGTAGGTCATGAAAACCTTAACAGAAGTAACCCCGTATTCCTGGTACATAACGTCTAATTGCTCATCTAGTACCTTCTTCCCAGCAAGCGATGGTTTTTCCACTTGGAAAAGGATCAGGTGAAGCGCATAATCACAATATAGTGTCTGCTTCTCGTACATGTCAACGTCTAATTTAATCGATTTTGCCAATGCATCTGGACCTGTTTGCGATTTGTCCTGAGTTGCAAATCCAATCACTGTGGTGGTACCGCCAACAACGGCAGATCTCGTTGCGTCTTCCATTGTGTCCGCAACCGGCCCTAATAATTTCAATGGCTCATCAACATGGACGTGCGCATCGATACCACCAGGTGTAATGAATGCACCTTCAGCATCAATAATCTCTCCTGCAAGGGTATCATCAAGACCTAAACCAATTGACCAGATCTTGCCATCCTTTATTGCAATGTCTCCTGGATAGAAGTCACCAGCCGTACAAATAATACCGTTCTTAATCAATATATCGTATGATTCCATTTCGCTTGCAATAGTTTTCCTTGCCAGCCTAAGTAAGAAAAGGAAAGAGTCTTGTTCTAATTTCTCAAACCCCTCTCCTTAAGTATGCTTCACAGTTGGATGCATCCAGCTTTGTTCTTTTTCGCATCACGTTCTATTTGGTTTTGACCTATCTTATCGAGTTCTTTTCAAATGCTATCTAAAGTTTCGGAAAAGTTTAATCGGAACCGTCCGATAACGAATTTAATTTTGCTTCGAACATGAAAGCGATCAGAGGTACTAGCCGGTTACCATTAAAATAAGTATCAAGAAAACAATTCAACGAAGGATGAACTAAGAAACAATTCCATTTCACACCTAATCTAATTCATGAAGATTTGCACGAAGGACAGTGATTTAGATATTGTAGGATGCGGCACTAATAACTGTAATGGCACTAATCTCACAACCCTATGTTAATTAAGCATTATTTCTCCGAATATTTCTACTACGGATCACGAAATGAGGACAGAGGAACTCATAACCGTAAATATATCACATGGAGTGTTGCATCCCGATTTTAGTATAACCTTTTGCTTAGCACATAAATTATGTCACGTGCCCATCACGCCAAGTTCTTGAAAATCGAATCAGAGAGTTTTCAAGGACTTGGAATGATGTCAATGAGCACATGCGCTTAGTTACATTTTCTATTGACAGACTGGAGACGGTGTTGCTCAGGGTCTCCTAAGATGTCTAAAAAGGGTCTAGAAAAGTCGAATGACTATACAGGCTTGCAAATCTTGCAGCTGGAGCACTCTGTTTCACATCTACAAGAGTATTTATCAAAGATCATCGAACTTTCACCAAATTTGAAGCAATATGTAAGAACTTTGAGTACTCTTGAGGGAATGCCATCTGATATGATTCCTGCATTTGATCGGTTTAATCTGAAACTAGCTGCTGAATTAAAATCGCTATATGAACTGGGTAAACTTCCTATAGTGGATGAAATCAAGAATTATTCTGCAAACTTCAAGACTGGCGACGTAGATCCTGTGCTGCTGGAGTTAGGCTCAGAAGATCTGGAGCTTCTAAACCCGGATGGAACAATTCGAGGTGGGTCATTCGGAAGTTTAAATGAGGATGACGAAGAGGAGGACAATGACGATTACGAAGTTGTGGACAAAGTTGGGGAAAGTGAAGCAATGAAGAAAGCGAAATGGCCACCAAAGCTGCCTCAAATAAAGAATCCAGCAATACGTGCCAGAGTTTTCATCCACAAGTCCATGATTAACGACAAGTTATATTTGTCCGAAAAGGATATGATCAAGTCACATAATGAAAGGTTGGAGTTTTTGGGTGATTCTATTTTGAATACAACTATGACGACAATTATTTACAATAAGTTTCCAGATTTTGACGAAGGTCAATTGTCACAATTAAGGATGAGGTTAATCAATAACGAACTATTGAAAGAGTGGTCGTTTCTTTATAAATTTGATCAACAATTGAAAACCCACAATGTGAAATCTGATGATAACAAGGACGGGAAACAAAAATTGTATGCTGACGTTTTTGAAGCATATATTGGAGGTTTGGTAGAAGATGATAGTAAAAAAAATTTACCAAGAATTAGAAAATGGTTATCTAAATTAGCTGAACCTGTGATTGCCAAGGGGTTAAATTCAGATATAACACTGGAAGACACTGGTGAAGTTGACGTAAACGCAAAGAAAACTTTGTACTCTTTAATAGGATATGCTGCCTTGAAGCTCCACTATGTTCCTATCAGAAAACCTACCTCCGCAGATCCAAATGCAACTGTTGAATGTAGAATCGCCAACGGAACTGTCCTGGGAACAGGTGTAGGTAAAAATATGAAAATAGCTGGGATGAGGGCTGCCCAAAATGTTTTAAACAACAAACCGTTGATCGAAAAATACGTTGCTCTCAGGGCGTCCATACCAAGAACCGAGTCTGTTGTAAAAAATGGGCCGCCAAACAATAAAAAACGTAAAAGATCCGATAATGATGAAGCTCAAGGTGAGGATCGGATCAAGTTAACGAGTGATGGGAGACTTGTGCAAAGCTGACGTTTTTGTAACTAAAATTATTTTAAAAAAATCTAGTTGAATAGCTCATGATAAGCTCCTCAAATATGTTGAAATATAGATAATCAGCCACATAATTATTGGCCGGGAGTTTTTGATGTATATATGAATAGTAATAAAAATAAAAACAATAATAAAAATAATTACGCGTTTTCCGATACAATGGATGATTCAACCCGTGCCTTCTTTGAAGGTTGCTGGTCATTATCTTGCGAAACAATGGGAACTAGCGGTGATTTGAAATCTCCGAGTATATCTGGTTGTAAACTACCATTTTTACGCTTCTTTTTATCACTACCCTCGAACTCTCTCTGAACCAGCGTCAATAAAGTGGTGACCCTTTTTGATAGATCCTGTGGCGTTCTAGTCCTAATGAACCAATCAAATGTGAACAGCGAGCTTTTCATGATTTCTTGTTTGATCCGTTCATACAAGTTAGAAGCAAAGAGGCCGAATTTATCAACTGATACCAATAAAAATCTATCTTCCAGCATATCATACGTTCTCCTGGTATTGTTTGGTGGATATTGAAGAGTAAGTTCCAATAATGGACATTCATACTGCTTCAATTTTTTTCTTAGAAGAGTTTCTTGCATCTTAAGTCTTTCAGTCTTCTTTTCCCCAGCTTCAATATTACTTACGTATTTCTTCCAGCCCTGAACCTCTTGATATCTTTGCCAAAATACATTAGCATATAGTGCTACCTCGTCTGGACTTTTTGAATTGACAGTTCCCGAAATGAGGTCGTATTTGTCCCTTCCAAACTTAGTACTCGCACTGATGAAGGCCAAAAATTCTCGCTTATTCCAATTCGAGAAAGATTCAGCAAGGTACTTATTTTTAAGTTCTTCATCCACCTCTGTGAAGTCCTCTGCATCTTCAATTTTTTTTTGATCTATTGAAATCCTCTTTTCCAGGTCTTCTTTGTCTTTTTTCCTCTCCTCATTTAGGCTATGCACAACGTCTTTTTCGTAGATATTGGACTCATCTTCTTCACTGCTGTCGTCATACCCTTTGACATCGTAAGTGGTAACTCGATATCCCACTTTTTTCTTATAAGACAATTGTTCCTTTTCCTGTAGTTTTAAAAACTCAGGATGAGGAAATTGATAGTCCGCCATATTAATAATCTTCGGCTGTTTTGGGAGTTTTGGAGTAGGAGTGTTACTTCCAGATACCCTATTTTTGCTCCCTCCAATCACTTCCCTGTAATATTCATCTACAGAATACGTTGTTTGCTCCCTTCTTCTCTCTCGTCTAGAAGGATTTATCCAACTCGAAGTAATATCTTTTGACTGCTTTTTTTCAAAATTAGTCCCATTCCACTCATATGCCGATTGATCAGCCATTCCATTGAATTTTTGGAGATCATCTAAACCAAGCGTTTCATATTTAGCGTTCAATTCGTGCGTTTTTCTTTCACCCTTCTTTAAAATTTCGTCGATGTCATCATCAATAGATATTTTGGAAGTGGCTTCGTCAAACATATTACGAGCGCCAAATTGGATCATGTCAATCAAATCGTCTTTATTATTGTTCAAAGCTGACGTTTTCTTACCAGTACCCTGCTGGATAACAAGCTGATCCAACCTAAGTTTTTGGGCGGCCCTTTCGATGACTTTTTCTTCTATCGCATTCTCTGTTACAAAGCGGTAAACATGAACCTGCTTTTTCTGTCCAATTCTATGAGCACGATCCATAGCTTGAAGATCTGCTTGTGGGTTCCAGTCAGAATCGTATAAAACAACAGTGTCTGCAGTAACCAAATTGATACCCAACCCACCAGCACGCGTTGTTAGTAAAAATATGAATTTATTGGAGTCTGGTTTATTGTAGTCATCAATGGCTTCTATACGGTCTTCATGAGATGTTGAACCATCAATACGGCAGTATTCATAGTCACGTAAATAACAATAATCCTCTAAAATATCCAAAAGTCTTGACATCTGCGAAAAAATCAACACACGAGAACCTTGTTCCCTTTTCTTTTTAAGAAGCTTATCTAGAACAATCATTTTACCTGCATTGAAGACCAAATGCTCATCTGTAGTATATGGTGGGCCAGGTTCTGCCCCTTCAAATAAATACGGGTGATTGCAGCACTTTCTTAGCTGCATAACAATATTCAACAACCGGGTCTTACCTTCTCGTTTCCCTACGACACCATTTACCGCATCAATGTCCTTCTCTAGTAATGATTTGTACCAATGTAGTTGCATATCCGTCATGCCAACATACAAATTTATCTCTTTTTTGGGGAGGAGGGATTTTTCTACTTCAGATTTTACCCTTCTGAGAAGAAACGGCTGTAATACAGAATGCAACTGTTGAACAACAATTTCCTGATCTTCTGCCTTCTCGTTCTGTTGGAACCATTCGTCAAACACATCAGAGTCACCGAACACATCGGGTAAAAGAAAATTTAATAACGCCCAAAGCTCATGTAGGTTGTTTTGCAAGGGAGTACCTGTAATCAATAGCCTGTTTTTTGAGTAGAATAATCGAATAACTTGAGACAAAGAGCTTTGCTCGTTTTTTATTCTATGTGCCTCATCAATAAGTAGATACTGCCATGCAAACTTCTTTAATGTCAGTTTTTCTTTCAACACCATTTCATAAGATGTAATAAGAACATCGAAATCACACGGAAGAACTCTATTTTCAATCAATTCTCGTCTAGAGTCTTTATCACCTTGTAGAACGATCGTATTTACATCTGGTGTCCATTTTGCAAATTCACGGCTCCAGTTATCTAGGGTTGATTTTGGGACAATGACTATGAATGGTCCGTCAATGCCCTTCATGTATCTTAAATAACCAAGAAATGAGATCGATTGCAACGTTTTACCAAGTCCCATCTCGTCCGCGAGAATACCTGATAGCTTGTTCTCATGCAAAGAAATCAACCAATTTAGCCCGTATATCTGATAATCTCTTAAAATACCCTTTTTTATATAGCTCGGTGATTGTGTCATTACTGTGGTATCACCCTCAAGCTCATCTTCTTCATCTTCCATCAATTCTGCATCTTCTTCTTTTTCTGTCTTTCGATGATGCCTAGAGCTCTTGTCATTCCTAGTTACACCGCCGCTTGGCCCATGCTTAGCTTCGTTGTCAATATTGTTCAAAATTTTCTGCATGTTTTTGTCGTGCCTTGCTCTAAGCCCGATAAAATGACGAAATAGGTCTGTAACTTGTAATAAGTGTTTAAATCTAACATATGTATCTCCTTTTTCTCTTTTCTTCGCTACACTGGGTTCAACATTCAAAAGAAATCGCGCTCGTCTATTTTCCCAATATTCTTTTTGTTCCATATTTTGTTGATCCGATGTCTTGTATTCTTCACTGGTTTCCTACAATAAATTAAACGTTAATAAAATATTCATCGTTGATTCATTATCTTAGAATTTGGTGGTAAGGTACTTGATCGGGATGTTTTAAAGCATTTCGCAAACACTGAAATTAAAAAAAAAAGACCAAATATAAAACCATATTCACATACTTTTTTAAAACTATCTGTATCAACCATTGTACTTTATTTATTTGAAAGAAACAGTCGAGCTCAGGCAGTTATAATGGTCAGTGAGATATTTCGACTAGAATTTGTTTACGTCAATTTGATGCAAGACGATATTTTGGTGATTTTAGATTTTAAAAAAAATAAGGCGTGAAAAATGATGATTAGGTGCCAAATTGAACTGACCCAGTATCTCGCTGATCGACAAATGAGAGCAAAGTATTTTACATTAGCCCATTGTCCTCATAAATTCTTTTATAAAAGCACCTGTCAAAATATAAAAAGTATACAATGATATCAGAAAAAACACTGATGTTAGAATTCTTTTTGGGAGCGTTAATTCAAACAAAGCACTAATGGAGAAAGCAAGGCATGATGGGACAGACAGCACATTTTGACTGCTTAGATACTTTTAAGGCTACCTTGGACATTATATTTTCATGCAAGTTTTATAGTTTACATTTCGCACTCTTAACAACGATAAATACATAGAGACTGCGACATAAAATAGCAGTATAACAAGAAAAATGCTAATAAAAATACATGGGAGCTTATGAATACGGGAACTGACTATTCTCAAGGGTTAGAAATACCTTCAGAAGACATTTTAGACTTAGTACCACTCTGTGATGGCCTTGTAAAATTCTTTTTTAGTGAATGCTGCTTCTTTGAAGTTGAAGCGCTCGAGCCTTGATTATTTTGATTGCGATGGGTGTTACGCTTCCGACTTTTCTTTTCAGTTGCTTTGATATCATTCTCATGATTCGAACGGGTACTCAATTTAGAAATTTCTTGCAACATATTTTGTTCTGCTTGCACCTTCTTGGATTCTTCTTCCCACCATTTCATAAAGCGTGCTTCTTCCAAGGCATCTTGCATTGATTTCACGGGTGGACCGCTTGGCGATGGGGCCGACCAAGAGAGAGAATTATTTTTATTTAAATACAGGGGCATAGTAGGCTTTGTTCCATCCCCTGTAGTGCTGATAATACCCGTGCTTTTCTTTCCCATTTTAATTGCTTCCTGCAAGGTGGGAAAATTTACAGAAGAGGATTGGATCGGTTTGGATTTTTTTTCAGAGTTTTTTATGTCCTTGGAACTTGAAGTCTCTTTCTTTGGTTTTCCCCAAACTGTTTTCGTAACTTCTTGATCACTCTTATTCTCTCCTTCTGCAGTGATTCGTCTAATACGCTCCTTCTGAGTTTGTTTTTTAATAATGATTTTTGATGTTGCGATTGACCTGTTAGTCGATTCACCTAGAACTGGGAAACTGGTTTCAATGCTTTTTTTGCGGTCCGAAATGTTAGAGGTTTGAACATTAGGTAGCGTCCTTACATTGGCACTTTCACAGGAGCTTGCAACACTAGAAGCACGCCTGGCCTTTCGGTGAGTGACGGATATAAATTCTGACTGGTCATCGTCATCGATAGCACTATCAGAATCACCTATAATATTTTTACTCCATGTTTTGAAATTATCTGATGATGTACTGGGCCGCCTAATGTTAGCCAAATCAGTTTCCGAGGGATTATTCTTTTTTATTCTAACAAAGCTTGATTTTCTGACACTTGGTCCTGAAGTTTTTCTCCTGGCTCTTTTTGAACCAACATCTATGACTAACTGAAATTCATTTCTAGGATCCATAAACCGACCATTAAATTCATTTAAGTCTTTGCCAAACATTTGAATCCATTTTTTTGCATCAGGTTCTTGATACCATGATTTAGTTGGAATATTTTGGTTGAAAAAGTCTCTGAACTTACTCTCTAGACTCTTCCACATATTTTCTGTTACATTTTCCATCATAATTTGAAGATATTCAGGATCAAACAATACACCAGGATCTCGTAGTATATATTCTTCGCATTTATTACCGAGAGTTGGGCAAAAAAGTTGGTTTGAGATAATCCAATAACTGATCACATTAGTAAAGTCAATAGAATTGCATAAAATACTTTCCAAATGTCCTTTGAAGTCCTCAAACATGTACTTGTTGGCAACCTCCAAAACATCCAATAAATGTTCCACATATTTGGAATGTCCTATTGATAAATTGCTATTTAATGGGATAAGAATTTCTGAGTTATAACCATGGATATATCCCAGTAGTGAGTAACAAATTTCGTAAGAAACGTCTCTCCAGTCTAGCACAAAAGAGGATTTTCCATTCGTCCATACTTTCGAGAAAAGGCGCTCATAAAAGGAAGAGTGCAAAGAAAGAACAAAGGATTGTGTATAAAAAACTTGATCATCAGCTAGTTCTATCTTTGTGTTAGGTTTCAAAATGGGGGAGCTATCAAAAAGTTTCGTAATATTCTCCTTCAAATTAGGAGAACGAGATAGGGCTGACGGTAGTTGGAATCGATCAATAAAATTGGGATATTCTTCGCAAGTTAGTTTCAGGAACATTTCTCCATCAAGAGCATAGTACGAAGACACGCATTTCTTTAAATATTCAGCAAATGCATCTGTGCTCTCTAAATATATTTCCCAACAGGGTTCATTTGTTTGCTCAAGACGCACAACTAGTTGTTCCCTACCAAGATTCCATTTAATCACACCATCTTTTATCAAAGTCTGAACCAAAAGGGGTTGAGCGCTGGCTAAGATCGCCTTGTGGCAAGTAAATGTTTCTTTCAAGGATGAGTAAAAAATGACATCGTGACCTTTGTCAAGTTTTTGTTTTTCTAATTCAATTTCAAGCATTGGCGGTTCTTCAAGGGAAGATACATCATGTAATACATTAAAAGATGCAAACATGGAATCACAATGTACTGCACACATAGGTGAGCCTGCCGCTCCGCTTTTTATTTTAGAAAATTTCTTACCCTGAGAAAGTGATGTGTAAATGTCCCCTTTCTTTGTTGCAAGAATTAATTGGCCTTCACTTCCAATATCAAAGGAGACACATTTATCCCAAGAGTACCTTGGTGTCCAGTAAGCTGTAGGAAGAGAGTTTACTCTGAAGTCAGGAATAATGGCCACTGTTCCATCATCGTATAAAAGAGAGAGAAAATTACCATGAGGATTCTTGCATTTGATATCCAAAATTTTATGATGGTAAAAGGTTCTCACAAAAAATTTGTCAAAAGGATCATCCGAAGACAAAGTAACGTTCACTTTAGTTATTTTGTGATTAAAAATAGCAAAAATCCTATTCCCACTGCAGAGGATAAATGTAACAAATTCTGTACAAACCAATGAAACATAGTGGGAGATATAAGATGGAAGCTCTGTAGTCAATAAATTATGCATAAGTTTTCCTTTACCATCCAGGTAGGTTATGTTCTTATCGTACTTGCTTGTAGTACCCATTTGTCCCAAATCTAATCCGAAAGATTTCAACTGTCCATTCTGAAGAAGCACTGAAGTGTGCACCGCTGAACAACCAAAGAGACTGCTCGAATTGGTACCTAAACTTAGTATTCTAGGTTCATTTACAAAATCTGCAATTTTTGGATTCAAATTTAACTGACCATATCGGTTAGATCCCCAAACTGCAAGTGTCTCATTTGACAGTAATGCCACATTATGATGATTTGAAGCGCATATTTTGACAGGATTTAAAAGTGGTAGAGAATAATAACGTAAAAGGTCCCGATCGTGTAGTATTCTACCTGTGCTCGCATTTCCGGTTACGTAGCATGTTCGTACACCTTCACTATTGACCAACATCAAAATTGAATGGTATTTAGTCATTACACATGACAAAAACTTTAGATCCTTAGCAACCATTTTCCATGGATCAATTTCATACCATACAAACATCCGATCATTATTGTCACCTGTCCCTAATTGCATGTTCACATTAGATCCAAAGTTATAACATTTTTCAAATGCGTGGTCCTTATCAGTTATGGTGTGCTTGCTCACTAGTTTTCTTGAACCCATAAGCATGGATTCTAATAATAAAAGTGGTGTCATTCCAGATCTATCTTTCATTTGCCAAGATTTACCTTTGTCTGCACTATCATTTATGCATCTTTCATACAACCTGAAACTTTTTTGTAACTGTAAAGTGGACATGGAAAGATGAAATGCATTATACCCACTTTCTAAGTCCTGCTCCTTCAAATTGATCTGTTGTAAATCAAGAGTAGATGTGTTTGGAAACATCCCAAGATGATATGATACCGTTTTACCCATACAATCCCTCACATTGGCCATGCTAATATTATCCCTACTATACGAGTTTAAGAATTCCTTGTTTCCCCAAGAACGGTATAAAATTAAATGGTAGTAAAGTGTACCGAAAATTAAAACAATGAAGTTTTAAATTAGTCTCCTAATTGACCTCCCACCACACACGTTTCGCCTAATTAGTGCATCGCCAATGCAATTATAATAAATTTACAATAATACGTGGATCGAAAATTATCATTGTCCACCGGGTAACGATATTAGTGAAATTAACCTTGCCAGTGATGGCTCTCATAAAGAAAATATTGATAACCTACAAAATAAAACGCTAAAACCATTCCGTGTATCATATATTATCATATTATCCATATTACAAGTGGCATTGGTAATTTGTTTGTATATCAGTGAATAGACCATTTTATATATTTATATACTTTTTGCCAGAGAAATATATTTTAAACCCAATTTGCACAAAAATGAGACCGATCAACAGATCTTGAAAAAGATGAGTGCCAGGTGACAAAAAAACCTCAAAGCACTCTTTCAGTAGCCATAGAAGCGACGTCTAAGTCGAACTTATTCTTTAGACCCTTAGAAGATCTGTAAACGGCCATGTTATCAAAGTATCTGTCGAACAATACCGCAGAATCTCTTGGACCACCCTTTGCTTCTGGATGGAATTGGGTAGAAAAGATTGGACGAGAAACATGAATCATACCTTCGTTAGACTTGTCATTCAAGTTAACAAAAAAGGCTTTGAATTCTGATTCAGGTAGGGTAGAAGCATCAACCGCATAACCATGATTTTGAGAAGTGATATGACATTGACCAGAGGTTAAATCTAGTGCAGGAATGTTGTGTGCTCTGTTACCGTAATCTAGTTTCAAGGTCTTGGCGCCAGAAGCCAAGGCCAACAATTGATGGCCCAAACAAATACCGAAAATTGGCAAATCCTTTAAACTTTCTGTCGCTAGCAACTTTTGCAATTCTGGAACAGTGGTGTCCATGGTTTGAATAGGATCACCTGGACCATTAGAAATGAACACACCATCGAACTGGCCTACAACGTCAGAAATTGGATAGTTGTATGGGAAAACGGTGACATTGGCACCTCTTTCGGCCAAGCATCTGATGATATTTTCCTTCACACCACAGTCAATGAGAGCAACGTTGAATGGAGTCTTAACTGAATCCAAAGCCTTGACGTAGAATGGTTTCTTTGTGGAAACGAACTTGACCAAGTCTGTTTCTGGTTCGACAGGAACTGGCTGCTCGCAACCTTCAACTGCAATTGTAGATCTGGAAGAACCTTGCTCTCTCAAAATCTGAACCACAGCACGGGTGTCTACGCCACCGATTGCGGTCACATTTTCTCTTTTACACCAAGAGGCCAAAGATTCAACAGCAGTCCAGTGAGAGTATCTCCAAGCGTATTCTGCAACCACAATACCACGAACGTGAATATGTGGAGACTCAAAGTGCTTCAATAAGTTGAACTCATCACGTTCTTCCCCGTTGGGAACACCGTAATTACCAATTAATGGTTGGGTGAAAACCAAGATTTGACCTTTATAAGATGGATCGGTCATAGATTCTGGGTAACCAACCAAAGAAGTAGTGAACACTGCTTCACCCGCACATGATTTTTGCGCACCGAATGAGTAACCTTCAAACTTCACACACTCTGAAGGTTCGCTTTCGTTGTAAATAGTAAATGTAGCCTTAGGCGCAGTTCTGTTAAAATTAGGCATCGTTTGTCTTCCAAATGTGGTCTTGAATATAATCCTGGCAAGTATATGTCGATTCACAGAGTCTAAACATGCAACTGTGATCTGCTCAAATTAAATATAAAAGAAGACTGTTGAATTCAATCAATGATCTTTCCGTGAACAATCTGAATCCCCTTCTTGTATTGTTTCTTGAGACTTTCAAAAGATTTTTAAAAAAATTTTAGTTCTAAGGAAGCTAACCTTTCTCACGAGATATATCTTTATATATATTCGTATATCTTATTACAATTTCTTTTGTTCCTGCAACGTTTAATAGATGATGAAAGTTCGATGTCATCGCGATGAGACCCATAATGACTAACTGAAAAAGAAACGTCCACTATGGTGCTCGAAGAGTCAAAAAAAATTTTTTTTCCAACTGTTAGTTTTTCTGCGCAAAAGATGCAATACATACGTGGATTTTGACAGGAAAAGAAAGCAAGCGAATGTTTGGAAGGACTAAGAAGAAACATTCAGCCGGGTAACTACAGCCGGGATACCGAGGGCTTTTCCTTTTCAAGAGAGTAAAAGGTGAGCGTTACCCGCATATAATCACGTGTATTAGCGTTGGTGTAATTCTCATGATGAATTTCCCTTACACAAGTTGTGGAAAGGATAGGTGGGTAGGGGAAGTAACGACGCATGTATTCAAAGTAGGAGATGATGAGCTTGCATCCATTGTGATAACGAATGAATGATGGCAATCTTGTGAATGCGAAGTACGTAAAATTCGATACTTAGCAGATGGTGGGTTACCCGGAGTATGTGTTACAGTTTCATTATATCATACGAATAATTTGGTTAAGTCACCTGACCCAAATATGCTTAGGTCAGATTGAAGATTCGTAGGTGTACCACTTAACTAGCAGGGGCCATATACAATGACAATAAGATATATACAAGTATCGAAATTGAGAATTTTTTATCTGGGACGATTATTATGGATGGGAGATTATTTAATTTGTCTATGTTTGTAGTTTTACAATGCAGTAATTGGTTGCCGAGTTAGTAAACTTAGCACATTCGAGTTCAAATTCTGCGGGCTGGCACTGCGGAGAAGATGGCAGTGAGTACGCCCGTAAGTAGCAAGACAAGGAATAGACACCACAGAGCCCGTCTAATCAGTAATATCCGAGCAAACGGGTGTCTAACCTTGCAAAGACGAGATCTACCACCGAATATAGTTAGCCACCAGGGAATATCGTGCTGTGAATAGATGCTGTTTGATCTGTCGTTGGTCATATTATTAATATTCATTTGGGATAACCATTTTTTTGATATCAGCGTTTGGGTTACTCCGCTCAATGCATATACGATGTCGACCAGGTAAATACCACAAACGATGTAGTATGCACCTAGGAAAAAAGGCACGATAGTGACTACTCGTATTCCTCTTGCATAACCTAGAAATATTAGTGTGTAACCTATCCAAAAAGCGATTAGCCACCACAGTAAGCCGAGTGCTAGTCTTGTAGCAGTAGACCATTGGCTAAAGGGTGATCTTGAGCGGTAGGGTCCAGATTTTGCTACAGTGAAGTCCACTTCTTGATGAAGATTATGTAATGCAACACAGCTCAAAAATTTAGGGAAACAGTCCATTTCTAAGAACTGGTAGACGATGGCTTTAACGGGTTCGAAGACTTCTGGGTCGTGTCTTTTTTCGTCTAGCACCAGTCTCCTAGTTTCGTTTCGCAAATATGCAGGGATTTCATGCAAATATCTTTCGCTTCGTTGATCGGAAATGAGATATGTGTTGACAATTGACTGTGCATTTGCTATTAACTGTTTCGTTGTCAGCTTTGGTTTTTGGTCCTTGGCCATTTGTTCCTTCATTATTCCATCAACCAACTCAGAGACATTCAAATCACCTTCATTCATATTCTTCCAGTCATTTAACAGCTGCGATAGTCTAGGAGAGTCCGTTTCGCCCTTTAGAAATTGACTGACTCGCCTTGAATCTTTATAATCCAAATAACCGTCGTCCATAAGTGCTTCCAGAAGCATCGAAGAAGATACAGACTCTCTGTTTGGTTCAG
The DNA here is from genome assembly GCA_030579315.1 of Kluyveromyces siamensis. NCBI lineage: Eukaryota > Fungi > Ascomycota > Saccharomycetes > Saccharomycetales > Saccharomycetaceae > Kluyveromyces > Kluyveromyces siamensis. The sequence goes on from JAKTQE010000031.1 coordinate 71,598, forward strand.
TAGACGTTCTTCCAGGCAGCATTTTCTTTAGATGGCCGGAATCTCTTTTACTAGGATCAATAACCGTTTCCCTGATGCCTCGCACATAGTCTTTGCAAAGTCTTAAATATGCCATCACATCAGTCCAAAAATCCAGATAAACCACTGCATTAGGATATTGCGACAGAAATGTGTAAAAAGACCACATATCTAGTGGAGCTGCTGACTGTTGATTCAGCACTTCATAAAGCGTGGGGAGACGCTCACTTTGTTTCTGAGTTAGATTTGTTTCCATGTTTAGAAGGAACACAGTAACTGATCAATCTCTTGGTCAAATTTCGCTGGTTAATACCTTGCCAAAAAGATTTGGTGGCAATAACTGGTGATTCTACTATCGATATTTAATTCTTGGTCAATTAAAACGTTTAGAAGTAATAACCGATCTTATTCCATTACCTCTGTTCAACTAATCGAATCATCAGTTTTATTTTTTTAATTTTTTTGGAAGAGGAGATCTAAAACATTCTTAATTAGGAAACCAGCAAATAAAATTCGAAATTGAATTACCTATAAGAGACTCGCAGAAGTTACGGAAACGGTATCCTCGAACAACCAGAGGGGCGTGCCCATCCCGTAACACGCTGTTTAACTTGTGAGAAGATATATTTTAAGACATAGATTTGATGATTGTACAAATATATATTATGAAAATGTCGTAGGTTCTCTTAATTTATTAAAACAACAGGAAAAATCGATTTATCGATATAATACACATTAAATGAAATAGAAACTAATCTTGAAGACAACCCTTCCTAATGTTAACAATATTGAACAAAGAGTATATAAAAAATTGGTGAATTTAGCAAAAAAGAAAGTCGAGTAAAAATGTACTTCTCATGATACTGAAAATTTAATTAGACATATGTAGTCAGTCCATGATATATTTCTATGTTTTTCGCATGCATCGGACCAACGCTATGTTGTACTCATGAAGGGTCGATAGATGCGTCTGATTGAGTCCTGCCCAACACATTCTCTAATTTAAAATTCCTTCTTGAGCTCGAAACATTCATGGGAGCCGTTAGGTCTACTGATACCAGGGCAGGTGCCCGTTTCGATATGAGTCCTCATCCATTCAACATTGCTAGAAAACTCTTTGTAACAAGCGGCACAACACCCGTTGCTCAAGTTTCGGCGCGATCTTGGCGTTCCCACTGGATAAACAAAATGTATTGATCTGAGGTGGGCTCGGAACGTATCCCTCCTCGAAAACTCGCCAGAGGTATGGCACTTCCGATCAGAACTCCAAAATGGGCAAACATACTCTTTCTTAATGGCATGCTTTTTAAGATGACGAGTCAAATACCCTTTCACTTTAAACTTTGATGGACAGTGAGGACATTCGAATAGACTTTCACTCTGTTTCTCATTATCTGTCCATTTCAAGTCGTCATCCAGATTCAATAGCACATCCAGATCGTCTGCAGAGCAGCCTTCCAGCTCCCCAAGTCTCGAAAACGAATCATGCGCCATCTTTCCATGGTTGTCTCTACTGTTTTCACCGGCGTCCCTCATTTTCTTATCATTGCCATCATTACCACAGCCACAGCAAATCGAAAGCAAGTCCTCATCTAAACCTGTAACTTCAATAGATCTGCTCCCGTATATTTCTTCATCTAAGGAGCATACTGATTTTTCTTCCTCCCCAGAAATTTTTACACTTCCAGTCAAATCCTCGCCTGACATCATAAACAACCGCCATATTTCTTCGATAGACAACTCTGCCTCTTCTAATTTATCAGATACACCACCACATGATTTCCTTTTTTCAAAATCATCCCTTGTTTCTTGCTCTTTTAACGTTTTCAATTGTTCACTTAATTGTCCCAAAGAGACAGTGTTTCCAGAGGGCACGTCTACTCTATCAAACTGAATATATCCCATAATACCTTTAAATTTATTCTAAAATTTGTTTCAAATATTATGATGTATACTGCATACAGCTCTAAACTTTTAACTCCAATTTTAATTTTATAGTACTCCTATTAAGATGTCAAGTAGATTCAGCCCGTTATCTGCATTTGCAATCATTGTGCCAATCATCTCAAGACTACCAAAAATTTATGCCGAGAAAAAGCTGTCAAAATACGTCAAAAATAATGTGTCAGGTCGTAGAGAACGAAGGTCTCGAATGCACAGTTCACTGCAACTGATTCTGTGAGGGGGAAAAATTATTGAATATGTCAAAAGATGGATATAGATAGTAAACTATAGATACGGAGAGACAGGGTAATCAAGAACAATATGACTACAGAACCATCCATGCGGCAGAAGCCATTAGTACAGAGAGTATAACAGCTGTAATAATACCAGCTCCGGCACGATCTTTACCAGATATAGTAATGCTAGATTCTAAAACATTGGTTGTAGTTAGATTGAGACCGGCGCTCGAATCACCAACGGAGGAACCACCATTGGATTCAGTGTAAGGGGCATCTCTTTCGTGGACGAGAAGCTGATTAATCACTTCAAGAGCAGACGCCTGTTCACCGAGACCATAAAGGTCGTCATATGTACTGTTCAACCAGTTTTGACCACATGTATGACCATCGGTACCACCTGAGCAGGAGAGTGCAGCAGCTTGTGCACTTGCATCGATCAAGGTTGTGATAGTTGAAGTGGTAAATGGAGCGAGAACTGACGAATAGCCAAGCATTCTGGAGAAAATCGCTTTGAAAACACGCTGATCTGTGTTACAGGCGGTTGAAGGCTGACAAGTGGATTCGTACATGATATCATCACTGAAGAAGATGGAGGCGGCACCATTGAGAATTTGTTGAGTTCTAGTTTCCCAATACGATGAGCCGTTTGTAGCATTATACATGTAGGCACATCCTCCCAGAATGACACCGTGGTTGTAGGACCATTCGTAAGTGGTAATGTTCGAACAGTTGCTTTCGACTGTCGCACCGTCGTACACTCTAGCACTGTCTTGTAAGAGGATAAATTCAACATTTACCATCCATTCAAAGACTTCTTTAGCCACCTCAAGATATGTATTGTTACCTGTATAACGGCCTAAACGAGCAGCAAGCTGGAAGAAACAACCATTTGAAATAGTATTTTTGTAGTTGTAACCTGCATTCCAGGTAAAGATCTGCCATCTGAGACCACCAGCGCAATGTTCCGAGTCCCAACGTGAGTTCATCTCGTTGAAAATTGCCTGCGCCATATACAACCAGTCTGCACTACCAGTATCGTTGGGTTGTGTGAAGTTTCTTTCAACAGCACTCATAAGCGTCAACGCCCAAACACCCTGATCATCATTACCCTCAACCATGGTTTGATTTGAAGGCATGTAGTCGTAATCAGAACCAGTCTGTGCTATTAAGGCATTATAAAGTAACTCCTCATAGGTGTCGTTTTCGCATAAGAACCAGTTTTCGATCATACCACCAAAGATTAAACCTGCTTCCCACCAATAATATGGGTCTTGGAACATACCAACCGTACCACCGTATCGTTCACCTTCATAATAATCCAGGATACCTTGTTGAATCAATGAAGTTGCGTCACAAATTGAAGATGTGCTAGTAATATCCATATCAATAGCAGCGACGTTGCTTATAAGCAGCAATATCAGCTGAAATATTCTTAGTTGCATTGCTACTGGTCAATCAGTTGTAATTTTTAGTTTTCCGATTGGTCAGAACCGTTCAAAGCTGCCAAGTATTGCTGAGGTTCAAGAATAAGAAGTCCTTCGAAACCAGTTCCTAACACTTCTATGCCTGTTCAATACTTGTTGTGGTGGCAGATAGACAGTTATATAAATAAACTGGGATAGTTGAGGCTTTGATCTTTAATTTGGCAAAGCCTGAGAAAAATACCTTTTGATGAGTTAAAAAAAAAACAGTAAACAATGGCATTTTAAAACTTTCACGTGATGTGAAAGCATCTTAAAACATGTTATCTGAAAGTTTGAACCTGTATTTAATAAAAGTATTTGGTTATCAGTTATTTAAGCAAGAGGAAATAGGGAAAACTACTCATCGTAGCAACCATTGGTATACTTCTTGTAGAATGAAAGAATGTTGTCGTGGAAAAGTTTGGCAACAGATGTTGGGAATCTTGAATTTACCTCGTTGTCAACTCTGGTGATGCCCATGACCTCAACAATAGGGGACATAGCATCAAGAAGAAGAACTGAGAATTCAGAATACCATCTGTGGCTCCAACAACATAATTTGACACAAATATTTATTATCTGCTGATCGATGTTTTCTGAAGGGTTTATTTTACGCTCCATCAGAAGCAGTTGAAGCAATTTTCTTGAGGATTGAGAGCTGAAACGTTTTTGAAGACCATTCTCAAAGGCTGCCTTTGCATTTTTGAATTGTCTTAGACGGAAACAGCATAAACCCACAAGCTCCCATTCCAAGGTAGTTTGAGGTTTCAATTCATTAGCCTGCCATTGAGAGTTTGTTTTCAAATCGTCATATAATAACATAAACAAATTGTCAAACCATCTTTCACATAACCGCTTACCTTTGGCTGCGCGGGAAGCATCTGCTCCTGATTCAGTGTCTTCCAAGTCTAAATGATCATATTCGTCCTCCATGAGAAATAGTTCTGCCCTGCATTGAAGCAATTTTTCCCATCCGATGTTCTTTGTGATTTCGCATAATAGTTCATATATCCATTGGAAGGTGTTATTCAAATTGGAGGATTTTAGCCCATATAGATCCTGATTAACGGCTTTATGCTCCTCCATCACTAGTGTTGAATTAAGATTGGTGACTTCATCTAGCACAACATCTAAGGGAAGCGGTAAATGTAACTCTACGTTACCATTGTTTCCATCAGTATTGAGAACTCTTGAATACTGGTACTTTTGAGCTAATGATGCCAAGTTCATAGGCAGAGAATTTAAAGAAAGCAAGGCATTCTTATAATCACCTAAAGCGATGTAGGATTTAACCAAGTAATACCATGGAATGAAGGCATTCGGTGTCAAGTCAACTGCTTTTTGACTTGAAGACAAAGCGAAAAATGGATCAGAGTGATCCAAAAGATATTTAGCTTGTAGATGTAATAGTTCGCATTGATAAATTGGATCATCAATTTCCTTTAAAGTTTCGTAAATCAATTTCACACCCTCGAGTTCACTATTATTACTTAGAAGAACCCTTGCAATAATGATGTTTACGATAGATCCAAAGGCTTGTTTTAACTCTTGTAGCATTTCTAAACATTTGGCCTTATTTTTGGTCAATCTAACTGTTTCGCAAAGTGTTTCAACCAAATAATTGTTCGTCAGAGTAGAAGGCATGTTGCCATAAATACAAGGTGAACCAACTTCTGCACCACGCGGGAAAAACATAGGAAACACTTCTATAAACATATGTGGCACTCCATCCAATTGCCCAGACATCAATGGATTTAAAATCTTTGTCTCAACAACGTTGATAACCTCTCCATCATCCCTATTTTCAACCATACACATAAGATCTCTCATCTTGCCACTCATAAATGCTTCCACCCATGAAATGTCAGCCTCTTCAGATTCGCCAAACTCCAAATTATTCCCATTTTTATCAATGAACTCAGTCTCAATCCTACCCGGCAGATGTACCGTGACTGTCATATCACACTGTCTAAAAATGTTCCATGTAGTATAGGAAATCCGTTCCACCGTAAACTTGACGTTCTTCCCAAACCATAACTGTGGTTTCTCCTCAATACATTCAACCAATTCTTTAAGCCAAACTGCTATAGTAGTTGGGTCAGATGAGTCAAGCCCTGCAACATACAGAAATGTACCGATGGTACGTTTTTGTCCATCTCGTTTCACAATGGTAACCAAATCCTGAGGGCCTAGTGTGTTAGTGAACTCTTGAGAAGAAAGCTTCATGATTCGCTCATTGAGCGCCTGTCCTGGTGTCTCTTCGACAACTCTAATATAATTGTTAGTCAAATTTTAATTCGTCCAAAATTGGCTTCACAACAGTTTACTACTGGTTAAAACAACAAAAAAATTCACAATCAAAGTAACATACTCTGGAATTGAATCTTGTACCAACATCTTTGATGATACCGTCGTAATTCAGATGACAATCGATGCTTTGTCTCCTGTTTTCTCTTTTCTTGGTTCAACCTAAAACAATCGTAAATCGTTTTCATACTATGCAACTTTTTTCAACGCCCTATTTTAATATTATCAAAATACAGAGGTGCTACACAAGCTAATTTATTTTACACAGCCTCAGGGATACTCAGAATCCCTAACTCTCTCTAGGAATATTATTCCTCAATAGACCACTCCTTTGCTGTTAAGCAGTATTTCTCCGGAGGTAACCTGACGCCCCAAGAAGAAACTACGTTTGGTAACACCTTCTTATTTCTCTCCGATGCTAATTGTAACATCAATTCTTTAGGTGCTGTAGGCTTGAATTGATACTGCGTGCGGGCCCCGATCGCCAGTCTGATATCTTCGATGGAAACATCTGAAGGAGATCCACCAGCGTGTTCCCGGTACATCAAAGCATCCTTTAATACACCCTTTGTATATCGATGTGCGAAATCCATCAATTGCAAGGGAACTTTATCCTCGTATTGTAGTACCGACTGGGACGCAAGGAGCAAGTGCAACAAACGCACGTCTCTAGGTGTTTCTACTGTCTCTTTATCATCCATTATTAACGTTATATGACGATTCAATAACGCTATGTACCCTCCTAATCATCGAATTAGGATGTTATTAATGATTCCAACATGAATCTCTTCTTAATTTTCAAGATTGGCAAAAAAAAAAAAATTTATGGAAATTACATATAAAAATAAAAGGTTTGCCAATTACTAACTACTTTTGCCACTTAAGAACTTCAAAGTTATATCTACAACTAGTGACCAACAGTTGCTTTAGACAAGATATTAAGATAGAAAACATGTCTGATTGGGATTCTTCAACAGTTATTGGCCGTAAAGTCAGAGTCGGAGGCAGTGGTCCTCGCCAACAAGTCGCAAGAACTCAAGGTCAAATCAACGAAGCTAGAAGACAGGGAATGGTTCTTTCTGTTGATAAGAAGTACGGTACTACAAACTCCAAGGGTTCTCCAGAGGGTCAGAGATTGACCAAGGTGGATCGTGAAACGGACATTGTCAAGCCTAAAAAGCTAGATATCAGTGTTGGTAAGGCTATCCAGCAAGGTAGACAATCCAAGAACCTAACACAAAAGGACCTAGCGACCAAAATCAACGAAAAACCAACTATTGTCAATGAGTATGAATCTGGTAGAGCTATTCCTAACCAGCAGATCTTGGGTAAGATGGAGCGTGCGTTGGGTATCAAGTTGCGTGGTAAGAATGTCGGTGAACCATTAGGTGGTCCAAAGAAGAAATGAGATTCTTGAAGATATATGATAGTATATTTATGTAGTCATGGTTATTTACTCGTTAATCAATGCACTTTGGTGCTAGCATCACATTTTTGAGTCATTTAACCCCGGTAGTGAGGCAAATATCCCATGCAAACCGTCCACGTGACATTTTTGTTTAAATGCCGTTTCCCATTGTGTGCTCTTGGTGATTTTTTTTGGTTATTTAAACCAGATGGGAAGCTCAATGACATGTAGAGGAAGCGCTGTTCACTTCGATTGAACGTATTATAGAGCATATTGATTCCGGAAGTGATCGGGTATTTGCTTTGGTGTTTTCCTAACTTGAATTTATAAGTTTAATATGTCGTTTAGCAGGGCTGGTTTACAACAAAAGTGGACCTCTTCCGAGGATATCGAGCCTATCTTGGATGCTTTGAAGAAGTTGGAAAACGTGACGCATTTGGATCTCTCTGGAAACACTATTGGTGTAGAAGCCTCCAAAGCTTTAGCTAGAGCTATTTTGGAGAATGGGAGCATTTCAGAGAGTTTGGAAGAAGTTAACTTTGCAGACATGTACACCTCTAGATTGGTCGATGAGGTTGTTGAATCATTACAGGTACTATTACCAGCTTTAAAAGGATGTCCGAAATTGAAGAGCGTAAACCTCTCTGATAATGCATTTGGTTTACGTACGATTGAATCTTTGGAGGAGTTCATCGCGGAAACTACTCAGTTGAAGCATTTGATCTTGGCGAATAATGGTATGGGGCCTTTTGCTGGAGAACGTATTGGTAAGGCTTTGTACAAGCTAGCAGCAAATAAGAAAGCAAGCAATGAGAGTTTGTTGGAAACGTTCATTTGCGGTAGAAACAGACTAGAAAATGGGTCTACGAAGTGGTTATCTCAAGGGTTAAAGGCACATGGCGATGACTTGCGCGTTGTTCGTTTGTACCAAAATGGTATTAGGCCACAGGGTTGTATTAATTTGATAAAGCACGGTTTGACCTACAATAAAAACTTGGAAGTGTTGGATTTGCAGGACAATACTTTCACAGCTGTTGCATCCAAAATTCTGGCAGAACATCTGACAAATTGGATTAATTTGAAGGAATTAAACCTTAACGATTGTTTGTTGAAAGGCCCAGGTTCTCATGCTGTTCTTGAGGTTTTTAAGGGCAACAAATTTAGTTCACTACAGAATTTGAAATTACAATACAACGAACTGACACAAGCATCGCTTGTTCACTTGTTGATCCCAGCATTGAAAGAGGGTCACTTGCCAGCATTGAAACTACTAGAATTGAACGGTAATAGACTGGAGGAAGACTCAGAACCTTTAGAAATTTTACCAACATTATTTGAAGGTGAATTAGATGAATTGGATGACCTAGAAGAGGTTGACTCCGAAGAAGAAGAAGAGGAAGAAAGCGAAGAAGAGGAAGGAGAAGAGGAAGAAGTTTGGGATCCAAAGGAATTAGTTAAAGATGTAGTTGTGGAAGAATTGGCTGCTGAATTGGAAAAGACTCATTTGTAAGACGTCAAATGATACCTATGTGGATCGATGACTGTCTGTTTTTTTAATTCCCTTTATTTTTTATCTTCAAAAAATCTTATACCCCTATACAACTTCTACTTCTAATTCCAAGGTATCTATTAATCTGTCTTTACTGCACCATTGGCTTTCTAACCATGCTTCTAAATGCTTCGGTTTTTTGGTCATAAGTCTTTCGAGCTCGTGGTTCTTTGTATGAATCCAAACAATTAATGGGGCCTCTAACGACCAAATATCCCAAAATGCAGGCGTCGTCTGCTCTAGCTTATATTGCCCACTATCCTTCAAAGATATGGTATAATAGATTAAAGTTAAATCAACAACATTAGAAAGGTGAATAGGCACATTTTCGTATGGCATCAAAAGTTGTTCCAACATTTTTGTCCATCTATTACTTGCTTCATTAGATTTAGCCTGTATCAGATTTACAAATGTTTTAAACCTTGGATATAGAACGTTATGCAATACAGGCAATCCTTTATATCTCGATTTCATAAGTTTACGTTCTACAGTCTTGATCTCTGGTGTGAAAATATTTACTTCTGGGAAGATTACAATGCTCTCAGAACCATGATAGTTCTTAAACTTCGAAATGCTCACGGAATAGTTTTCGTCATTCCTTACAATTTTCCAGAAATGAGTTAGACTTGGATACTTCATCAAATTCCCCCAACTAGCAAATACAACACGATCAGAACCAAAATTAGATTGTATAACGCTGTAATCGATGATAGATCTGTGATTTGCAATAACAATTTGGTTGTTTTTCTTCGATGGCAAGCACTCTCCTTCATGAATAACCTGGATATTCTCCCTGAATATTGACCATATCATAAACTCATTGATCCAAATTTCTACCATAATTTTAATCTTCCGTACTTGCTCTACTGTTTGATAATAATGTCTTGAGGAAACAATTTTCGTCCATTGATTCATGTACCATACCCACAGTTCTAACGTTAATTGCAAAACGAAAAACAAACACAAAATGGCCGAAAAGATGACACATTTTATAATATGTTTCTCATGCAATTTAAACCAAGGGCCAGTTATGGTGGTTTGAATGGTAGTCAGTATAGACATGATCTTTTGTCAACGTTTGCTTCCCTGGTTCTTTCATGTTCCTGTTTAGTATTTGTGTCAGTAACAAGTCTGACGCATGACACATTATATTGTCGCAATAAATAATACCAAAAAATAAGTTGATTCGCCCAACAATAATAGCAAAGGTTCATATAAATTGCACTTCCAATTTTTGATATCATGCAGTAATCCATAAAAAAAACTACACAAGTAATTCGTATTCCAAGTTACATGTCAGTATTTTTGTTCACTCTTATTTTTCATTCTTTCTAACCCAACTTACATACAAAAAATTTTCACCAGTTCACCAGTTCAACAAGGTCAAATAGGTGCTCATCGCTGAAGGGAAATCACTAAATTACAAAAAACGCCGTCAATCCACAGATGTTAAGAACTGCTATCAACCGTCCACTGCAAAGAGGTATTCGCCTACCTTCTGTCTCTAAGCCGGCATTTGTCTCCAAATTTAAGTTAATCCCTCCCCCTCCAGGCGGAGTAAATGGAACAATCAGTGATGATATACCCAAGCCAGAGCCAAATTGGTTCGAGGGTTCGTATCATTGGGACTATGAGCGTATAACTGCTATTTCTCTTGTTCCATTGACTATGGTTCCTCTTTACGGTGCATTGTCTTCAACCACTGTCGCTTTCCCTATACTTGACGCGGTGTTGGCCAGTTCAATTTTAATACACTCCTATCTAGGTTTAACAAGTTGTATTATAGACTATATTCCCAAAAGAAAGTTCGGTTTATGGCATAAAATTGCTAAGTACGCTCTTGCATTGGGAAGTTCAATCAGTCTTTATGGTATATATGTTTTAGAGACAGAAAATAACGGACTGGTCGATTTAGTAGGAAGTCTCTGGGACAGTGAAAAAAGTGATTCTAGAGCATACGTTTTTGGTAGATTTTGAGCGAAGTTAGGTATTAAATCCATGTATTTAAAAAAGAAGAACAAGGGAACATTTATATGTGTCTCTTAGCCATAAATTATTTATGTATTGTCCAATTTGTTGATGAATTTGAGGATTATTAGTATATTGATTTTATTGCGAATATTGAAGAAAATTCAACGAGCTAGCTTTTACAGTGCGTGAAGATAGAAAGATGGATTTCATGAATAAAGACTTCCATCGAGATCATAGTCGTATCCATTAACCAAAACAGGGATCAGTCATTTTTTGTCTATCTTTGAACTACGTCAATTTTCACCATTGTTTTAATCAAAAATTATGGAGACAAAGCGTACCTTTGTTATTACTAAATTTGGTAACTACAATAGAGATTTGTGATGGAACCTCATTAGTGTTTAACGGCCTCAATATACAGCCTCTCACTATGATTTACTAGTTCATACATATTATAGTCTCAGTGAAACTTCCAAAACAGGTAAATTCTAATGCAAGGCAGGTGAAACGCATAATATCAATTGGCGTCATTTAAGGTACCTCGGAAAGAAAGAATATAAAAGAGGATAGTTGTAATGAAGTTTCAAACCTAATTGGAAAATATCATCCTAAGTGCCCTTTGCTGAATATCCGAAGAAAGGAAAGATTATTTGATAACTATCTTTTTAGTATGAGTGAATTAACGCCATCGCTTGATCCATTATACTATAATGAAAGTTACAATCCATTATCGTCTCTGATCAGTTATACATCAATTTATGGCAGTGATACAACAATTGCATTCGATGCCTTACAGGTGGTTGTAAATAAGAAAATTACACAAGCAATTGTATTTGGCACAAGAATTGGTGCTGCTGGGATATCGATAATTATTTTATGGATGATATCTAAGAACAGGAAAACACCAATATTCTTGATTAATCAGGTATCTTTATTCCTGATACTTTTGCACTCATCGCTGTATTTGGCCTATTTGATGCGGAACTATGGCAGTATAGCGTTTGCACTTACATGGTTTCCTCAACTCGTCTCAAACAATGACTTACGCATATATGCTGCAACAGACATAACCCAGGTCCTATTGATCGCATCTGTCGAAATATCTCTGATATTTCAAATTCGAGTTATATTTAAGAGTGATAATTTCAAAAGGTTGGGTCCTGTACTTATAGCTCTTTCGATGGCAACCGGCGCTGCGACCATTGGAATGTGGCTATATACAGCAGTCAAGTCTATCATTGCCGTATACAAAAACCCTTTAAATGAGGCTGCAAATTTCGCACTGAATGTTTCCATCATATTACTTGCATCTTCGGTAAATTTCATGACCCTGCTGCTAGTGGTAAAGTTGATTTTAGCGATAAAATCTAGAAGGTTCTTGGGTTTGAAACAATTCAACACGTTTCATATTCTTTTAATTATGTCAACACAAACTTTGATAATCCCATCTATTTTATTTGTGCTATCATATGCATTAGATGATGCACAAGGGACACAAACTTTGACGTCAGTTGCTATTCTTATAGTTGTATTGTCTCTACCGTTGTCATCGATGTGGGCAACATCAGCAAACAATGACAGTACTCCAACCTCTTATAACCCACGTTTCCATACATATGGTGGAAACACAGATGGGTCTTCATTTTTGTCCTACGGTCGGACAATGTATGATAAATCTTCATATGCAAACTCGCCATATAAAGCTGATGGAACTAGTACCAGGGAGCTTGACATTTCAACACAAATGGATGATGACTTTGAAAAAGGTATCGGATGTGACAATAACACTGGAAATATTTATGGACAGTATTATCGGCCAAGAAATGCTGAAGATGAACTGAAAAAGATTGACAACGAAATTCAAAGCAGCATGGATACTCCGAATACCGTTGTCGATAAGGATGCTGATGCACTGTGGAAGAATACTATACAGTACCAATGTGAGGATGATATGCTAGAGTCAAAAATGGTTTTCAAAGATTTAAGCTGATATTATGGATTACGTCTACTTTTGGTTCTATAATATATATCCATAATTTTTTTTGTTTTGCTTAGGACAACTGTTTGATAGGATAGTTGCGCAACACACATATAGTTCATAATCTATGCAGTATTTCAGAAATTAATCAAGGAACAATGTTATTAGATGAAACCTTGAAAACAGTTTAGCCAAAAGTGAAAATGAATAAAATTCCTGAAACTATGTTGTATATGTGATAAACCCAATACAAGTTACGAATACCATACAAGAGTGAATAAAATGATAAGTACCCCACGAAAGAAAGTACTAGAGTCCAATGGTATTTCGAACTTATTTTAGGAGTTTTCAACTGTAGTAGTCTTAAAGTTAAGAGCAAGCTTGGAGCAACTGCTAAAAAGTTATGATGTGAGCTGAAAGATGTTTCCCATCTTATCGCGGCATTTCGAAGGAATACTAAAACTATGGGTGCATTAATCGGGACCATAAATAGTGTTAACATCAAATAAGAGGTTGTGAAATTATGCAAGTTCAAATATTTTGATTCCTGGTTATGACACACAATGGAAATTTTTACTGCAGCCCATATTTGCAATAAAACAACTATCATAAAAGCCATCTGATATGGGATATAGAAAAAAATTGAAATGGCCAAAAAAAATATTCCAATCAACTGCTTTTTAGTAAACATGAGAAAGTTGTGCTTTGATGGAATGCTGATGTCAAAATTTGAGCTTTTCGATTGTTTCAGTGAAAAATTCCATAGCTTAAAGAATAAAAATTCAACAATATTGACCAATCTCATTAGCAGATATAAGAGCGAAATAGATATAAGGAAAAAGAGAGAGGGCAACCACAGCATGAAAGGCTCATTTATGCCTAGAAGATAAAGACATGTTTCGTTATCATTTTTCAGCGAACGATTCTTAGCGAACGGATCCAAGCTTTGAAGAACTCGGCGTGGAAAATTGAAGCTCACTAAGTATGAAACTAAACTCAATCCCAAAGTAAAAAAAGTAGTATTGGCTGCAATGAGCTTAACTAATACTGATTCAAAACTGATGAATTTCGAGTCATTGGATCGGTAATAGTAAAACTGCAAAAGAAGTACTAAGCTTATCAACCAAACTGGAAACGAAGCTAGAGCAAGCCTGTATCTTATAAATAACATCTTTAGCGTTAATATCCAATTAATTCGTAATGAAAGCTCCAAGTTCACTGGTACTGGTGAGAACACCATAAACTGCAGTGAATTATTAGCTTCTAAATTGACTGGAATGAAAGGAGAAATACTATGCATGTTAACGTCTCGTGACCCTGGCATATCGTACAAAATCCACTTGGTTTCGAAAGGACTCTCGATATATTGTCTGATAAGGGGGTTGAAGAGAGACGGACTTTTACTATCGAAGTTAGCAACAAGCTTATAAGATACTAGGGATGACCAAATCCTTGGGAAAACGATTTTTTGGAAAAAAGATGAAGAACCCAGTTGAGTCACTTTTTCTCCAAATAAAAAAGAGAAGGGGCTTCTATCTGAAACAGTTGTCATGTTTTTTGTAATAAGTTCTGCTAGAACGAAATCGGACTCTCCCAGTTGTTGTTGAGGCAGGTATATCGTATCAAACTGGTCCAAAACATCACTTTGATAAGATACAAAATAAAATGGGTCGCGGTTGCCGCCCGTCGATGAGTCAGAGGCAACCTTTGACCCAGCAAAAGAGTTTGGTATCTTGGCAAAATCGCTAGCGATGTCAGTACATTTTACTTGGCCCTCCTTCTTGCAAAAGTACAAATTAAAAGTTCCAAGCGAAGTTAGCATATTAAAACTGACATTATGAGATATATCTGGAATCTTGAAAATTCTTCCAGATTCCATTTTCAATTCTTTCGTGCCGATAAACAATTGGTCTACCTTTTGGACAGTCTCAGAGGGCAACTCAAAGGTAGTTAGTTTCTTCAGGTCATATAAACTGCTATCTTCCAAAGCCACTGACTCGAGGCCACTCAGCAAAAACCTTCTGGATAGTTTTAATCTTGTTTGAAGATCTTTAGTCTTGCTAGGAACTGAATCATCCACAGATTCCAGGAGTAATTTTGCAAGAGCATTACGCAATTGATCGCACCATACTATAGCCAAATGATCTACAGGAGTCCATACGTCAGGAATGGTAGTAGTGTAAGTAGTAAATCCATTGCTTAACGGCACAATGCCCTGCAATCCTGTATAATCTGCCGGTAATGTTTCATCGAGAATACCCCCAGTTATTGATATTAAAGATGTATTTCTTCTGAGAAAACTTTCCTCATTTTCCATTTCAGTAGTCCAAAATGTGTTCATTTTATCATAAAGATTCAGGATGTCACCATCGAATGTTACTGGGGCAGTAGAATGGGGAGATGATAGGGTGATGATAGTATTAATTGATGAATGGACATGATTTTCAAGGGTGACCATCAAACGTGCTACAATTCCTCCCATAGAATGGCCAATTACTATGACAGATTTTGGCGCTGGTCGTCCTGTGGCCTTGAACGCCGTACTGCGACCATAAAGCATCAAAATATATCGCACAGCGTCATTGAGATAATTTGCTTGGTCTAGCATGGTTTGCCCATGAAAGGCAGTCAAATCCTCATTAAAATCTGCTGTGAAGAAATCAAGGTTTTTTGTTTCACTATTCTTGATAGATGACCGTGAGTCAAAATAGACGTTGGCTGCTGCTGCCGCAATCGATCTTCCTTGCCGGAAGCTGCCGGCATTCCCAGGAATAAATAATACAGGAATCCCATCTAACTGAACTTCACCGTCATTCAATGGGTCACGATCTTTTCCTTGTTCTCTGTAAAGGTAAATATGGTATTTCTTGGCCAATTTATTATAGCGCTCATCGAATCCCTCCATTTTAGCGTATGAAGGGAACATGGTAACTGCTCTACATTCCGGGCTATCTGGTCCGCTGAATTTGTGAGTGATACTGGCGAATAAAACTAGTACCGCCAGGATGATACCTATTATGGTTATGAAACTAACGCGCCTCCTATCCTTAAGAGTTACACTGGGATATTTTATTTCCGGAACATGGGCATCATTATCATGAATGGAAACCATGATATTACCAGTGAGTGGTGATATGGTGATATACCAATTACCCCCTAGTGTGAGTCTTTACACGTTGTGCTACTTTTTCAGCGTTACTAGTTGACGCCGTGAGCTGTCTAATGTTGTGATACAAATCCTAAGCCTCCCGTATAAGTAACATTTAGACGTTATCACCAAACAAAGTCACGTGATTGAAGGACAAAAATTCATTAAAAGTTGATGTACGTTAATTAATATTACAGATAAAATTGTATGCTGGGTTACTAATTACAAGTTCCTAAATTGGGTTGAATGGGCGTTTCATGGAATTTTGCAACTCAAAGATATTCTATGCTACAGCACTCGGTGTTGCACGCTTCTTTGGTGGCTTCGATGCAGATGGTATACTCTTTCTTTCGATAACGCTTTGTGAGGATGGCTGAGGAGATGATTGCGAGGAGGATACAGAAGAAGCTGGTTGACTATTTCCATTTTGGTGAGTGTAGTTGTTTTGTTGTGCACGAGAATTAACCTGTTGTTGGATTGTGTTGAGCTTTTTTCTCCTGATAATTTGTTCTTGACGATACTTCATTGTTGCATCCCTCAATTGTTCATAAGACTTCGAGCCTAGCATTGTACCGAATCTGATTACCTGTGTCTCGTTTGATATTTGATTTAATTTCGCAGGCTCGTCCGAAAACTTGGTGCCGTACAAATTGAACATTGAATCATTTCTCCATTTATAGTGCAACCTTGATAATTGATCTAGTTTGGAATCGTAAACGTTTATGACTTCGTTCTCATTTTCTTGCTTCTTGATAGAATCGAGATCCAACATTTCACTTAGCATATCATTAATGTTCCTATCCGACCGTTTTTGATCAATATATTCAAGATTGCAACGTCCGCGACGTCTTCTAAAAGAAATGGGTAATTCTTTGGAATTCAAATGAAGATTCTTGTCGAAAGGATTAAACATCTCCAATTTTTTATATTTGTTGTTGTCTAGTAATTCACCATCCTCATTGAATAAATTTGTATCTGTTGCTGTTCCAGTGATGTAATCCTGTAGGTTTGAAGAATAAAATGACCTTTCCACCTCAAACTTTGAGCCTGCAACCGAAGAGAAGGGAGCATCAGTAGGATCCAATTCTTTTGGTATTGAAACCTCAAATACTGGGTTATAAGGATCATCAGTGAGATTAAAGAAGGTCTCGCCATCTTCGTGCTTCCTTTTCTGCATTCTGTCTTCAACGAATTTACGTGTATTCTTCTCTTTGCTGTGCAAAAGTTTGCCGACATCATCAAGAATGATATCTGGAATTTTCGATGATGGCAACTTAACGTATACCTGTGAAACAGATTGTGCTTGTTGTTGTAATTGTAACTGTTGTTGTTGTTGTTGTTGTTGTTGTTGTTGTTGTTGTTGTTTAGATGCGGCAGATAGTTGTTGCGCAGAGTCCTCTTGTTGTTGATTTTGAGACTGGTCCTTTTGTTTCTGGCCAAGCTGCTTAGTTCCTTTCTTTTTTCCATCTTGGAGCTGCTTTTCCTCAAGATCAGTATCAGCGTACTTTTGTGATTTGGAAGCTTTAAGAGCCTTTGATTTTTTTACAGAAGAATCTGAAGTAGCAATTGCAGCTTGTAATTGTTGTTGTAGCGTCACAACAGAACTTACAAGCCTTGGTCTCTTGACAGTAAACAGCTCTTCGTCATCGCCTGAAATACCTAGTTTTCTTTTGATAGACTTGACTTGGTATCTTGTCTCGAAAATTGACATATCGTTTTGCAATTGCTTAAGGGAAATCCGTTCCCGCATGGCAACGCGTAGGGCAAGTTCCTTTGTATATTCAAGTTGTTGATAAAGAAGTCGCAACTTTTGGGAGTTTTGGACATCTACACGTCTTGTTTTACGCGGTTGACGAACCTCTCTTCTGCGGAAGCAAACATACGGATCGTTATCATCTTTATCGCTATTTCTTTCGGATTTCAACTGTGGGAAAATATCATCCCCATCTCTTTCGATCTTTCGCTCTTTCCAATAATCGTAAACAGTCGACCCGAAAAGCTCTATCAACACAGAGATGTTTCTACTGGGATGCTCAGTATATTGCGTGCTGTCAAACATCGTGCTGAAAGGTTCATCTTCCGCCATACCCAATTCTTTGGCCAATTGGTTCTTCACCCCAACATCCCCAACATCATTTTTCAGCACAGTAGGCTTCAGATCTGCAAAAGATAAAATGCTCTCAGGATCCATCGATAAGAATGGTTGTCTTTCCCTTATGGACGACTCCAAATTCGACATGATTAATTCAAACTCATCCTCGGATAATTTACTCTTAGAATCTTTCACAGATGCGTTTAATTTACTCAAAAACTCCTCATCTCTCTCGTCCATATTATACAGTGACCCACAGCAATCCTCCAACTGTGCAGAAAATTGAATATAGCTGCTAGGTTCAGTAAATTTTCCCTGATAAAATTTGTCATATTCCCCCCAAGTCTTGGAGGCGTCCGGCGTAGGAATGTACAAGTCTTTTTTGTTTTCTCGTAGTTGATTAGATTGTAAAATCTTATACAAATGCTCTTCTTTCTCTTCGTGCTTTTCAACACCTGTCTCGATTTCGATCAGCTCTCGTTGCTGATGCTGTGCATTTTGCACACTAGTATCATCCTGGTCGAAATCTTTGAGCTCATGACACTTGTATATCCGTAGCCTTTGCTTCACACTTATCTTTCTATGACGAAATCTCGATGAATCCAAGGCTGGAGCTGGCATTTCAAGGTATAGATTTAGGACCCCTAAAACTATCTTTTAGGCCCCTTTTTAGGTCGAAATGTGGATACCTTGAATGTTTCTTCCCTTATAGTTACCCGGTGTTGATTCCCAAATAGGAAACTCTCTTTTTCTTGAGTTTTCTGCGAGTTTGTCCGTAGTATTGCTATAGGGAGAGAACCGAAAGAAACAAATCCAAATTCGTACGCTTGTTCGAACCAACTAAGCTCTTACTCAACCTAACTATATTGTTATGTTAGACCGACCTTGCTTCTTAGGTTTCAGTCCTGCTCACTAAAAGGTGGCGAAAACACCGGTTGCGTGTGTTCGGATATTGTATTTTGTTTGTCCGGTGAATAGGAGGAGTAAAAAATTTTTTTTGCACTGAAAATACAAAAAAAATAAAGGTTTTGGGGGGACGATTACTAATTTTTTGGGCGAAAATGATATGGCGTAAATATTCACGTGACTCAAATGATTAATTATTCTTCCGCAGGTCATGAGCATCTATAAGACGTCGCACCATGGACAAAAAGATATTCTCGAAAGCTAAATGTTTATGGTTAATACAGGCTCGAAGCTTAGGTCTGAATCATTAGGAAAACATAAAGCATGTTTTGAT
Organism: Kluyveromyces siamensis; assembly: GCA_030579315.1. NCBI lineage: Eukaryota > Fungi > Ascomycota > Saccharomycetes > Saccharomycetales > Saccharomycetaceae > Kluyveromyces > Kluyveromyces siamensis. The sequence continues at coordinate 90,955 of JAKTQE010000031.1, forward strand.
ATTATCTTTTTTTGTACGGTAGATTTCAATGACATTTTTTTCTTGGGAGTCCAACTTATGCAGCACTGTGTCGTAGTATGTCTAAGCAAAAGCTTGGCAAAATGCGATACGATTAGATTCTTTTTTTTCATTTTCACGCCTCGTACGTGACTTTTTGTTGCAACATTTAAATACACCAGAAATATCAGGCTCAATGAACTATTATTTCAAGAAATCGTCGTTGCAGCGCCAGCCCAGATTGTCAAGTGCACTAATACTATTTCTGCACATTATCTTTTTATTATTATTCTTATTCTTATTAATATTAACTGATCCAGTTTGTAGCCTCTGACAGATGGTGTGTATTGCTCTGGTTGGGTCTCGTGCAGTCGAGTGCGTATTATCCAAAATGGTTCGAACATGGGGCAATTAATCGCCTCTCTGACATTTTATGCTGAATTCAAAGTGATCACGTGCATAAAAGAAACTCGAAATTATGTCCGGGTAATGAAAGAGAATTATCAGGCATCGATTAGTCTGGAGATTTTAGACAATGCAATGTGTAAACCGATGACCTTCTCTTGAGAAATCAACCATAAGAATAAAGGAGCATTCGAAAGGTCGAGTAAGACTAATCTCTAAGCTTCACAATGAGTCATAGTATTGGGCCTATTAAAGAGCTCATAGAGACTTTGTCGTCGACTATAAGCAGTTTGGAGAATAAGAGGCAATTTTTATGTGATCAGCTGCCATTTTACGAGCAAATCCATCAGAAGATCGAAACATATGACGGTAACGAAGATGAAGATAACTTGAGTTTAGGTGAAATTATAATACAAAATGGAAAACTCTTTAAGAATGTTGGTTGTGAATATTATGTCGAAGAAAGTAAAGAGGAATGTGCTGAGTTCGTGAAAATGAGAATTGGACTGATGAAAGAAGCCATTCAGCAGTTTGATGATAAATTGACTGAGGCCAATAATACTTTAACAAACATGAAGAAGATGCACGATCAAGAACAGGGTTTCAGTGGTGAAAACGAGTGGGTGGATGAAGATGAAGCGGCTCTTGAGTTTATGGAGATTAGAGAGGACCTGGATGAAGAAGATAATGTTGTCACCTCATCAGTAACACCCACAAAAAACTCGGATTCCAAAAAGATGGTAGGTTTATTGAATGATATTGAAGGTGGCCGTATAAAAACGGTAGATGAAGTGAATAGAAGAGTACCGACGGAAAGGATAAGCGAGATTGATGATGAGACCTTTTTGTCTGAAAAAATTGACACTGGTTCCAAGCAAATTCCAGTAGTTGGTGACATTATGGAAAGAGCAAACACTGCAGTGGGTTATGTGGCGGCTGAGACAAATCATGTCAAAGATTCTATGATAGAAAATACCCTCAATAAGGATAAAATAGCTCCCGTCAAGGAAACGGAAAACCAATATATGATTGCAAGAGATGATATGTATACTTTTGATGATTTGGTACAGCAACTTGATGAAATAGATGAAGAGGAAGACGGACATATTGATCCCAATGAGATTTCCTATGATTTTGAAGCTTATGATGAGTTCGATGACGAAGAGTATCGAGAGGATTCAGACGACGAATATGAATATGCTACACCGATTAGGTCGATCGTCCCGGCAGCGGCACAGCAATCATTTATGGAGCAGATAAATACTTTAAGGATGCAGCAACCAAGTAGTCAAGAGGCAGCCTTAGAAAATAAGTCCATTCTCAAGAGTTCAGTTTCTAAGAAGAGCAAAAAAAGTGTTAATTTTGCTCCACAATTAGATGTATATGAGGTGGAAAATGTGAAGATGGAGACAAAAAATAATACCTTCAATTTCTCATACGCGCCCAATGCATCTGAAAATATTGTTGAATTGGATGATGAAGGTTTTGATGCAGACTTGTTTGCCAAAATGATTGGTGTCAAAGATGCAGAAGAACTTCATGAAAAGTATTCTGAAAGTTCAAATACCATAATGGCCCAGAATGATGATGAAAAACCTAAAAAACGTATTTCCCGGTTCAAGAAAGAAAAATCCAATGCTGAAAGGCGATCAGACTATGAAACAGCTTCTGAATTGCCAACTTTGGATGATGTAATTGAAAATCCAGTTTCTGAAGTGATAGTAGAAAATGATGTATCTGAACTGAAGCCAGGCGGTTATTCCAGCATTGTTTCGGATGTATTTGAAAAGGTAGTTGAAGTTCCAAACCTTGCCAGCTCAAAGGATAGGGGATTTAGCCGGTTTAAAAGAGAATTCAAGTCCCTCCAGAAACCTATCAATAAACAACATGACACCACTATTATCAACTTCTCAGATCTTGAGGATGACACTGACAGTGGTGACGATGATACAAACACGTTACAAAGACATGAAGAAATAGAAGAAGCACCATCTACTTTCTTCCCCAAAATAGAAGATAAACCTGTGCAAAAGCCTTCCTTAGATTACCACAACCTAACAAACTTAGATGATATGGCAAAAGCTTATGTGCTGGGCCTTTATGATGACGATGTAGACGATCCGGGCATTGTATTAGAACGCATCGAAGACTTCCAAGCTTACAATGAAAGGGCCACTCAGTTAGCCCCTGAAATCAAGAATTTCATCGATGAAACCACAAAACAGGATAATGCCGATGAAAATGGACCTGTAATGCAAGACATTTTGGAGAGAGATTTCATGGAAATTGGTCAAGATGAACTTGACGAGCAAATGCTTCAATCGCAAGTTTCTGATACATACCATAAGCTACGTATAAAAATGCTCATGGAACGTAATGTGCACAGTAAATATCTGACCCAAAATCAGCCCGTGGAATCGGAATTAGAACCAATCGATGAATACGGCAACCCTATTAAAGTAAGCAAGTTTAAATCGGCCATGTCTTCATCACGTGATACAGCCCTTTTTTGATTTGATATTCTGTAATATCACGTGATAGAATCTTTCAATTAGTCTTTCTAATTTTTCAACTGTGGTTATAAACTCTGGCTTCAAACATCAAATCGTCTAATTCTTGTGTGTCCTGGGAAAAGGTCAACACAGTTTTATTCTTGCAGACACCGAAATAATTTAATACTGATTTACAGCAAATTATTCTTTAATATAGTGGACAATGTTGATTAGAAATTAGAGATTGTCTTCTTAATGACACACAAAGGGTGTGGATTAGAAGCCAGTCAAGCGAATACAAGGTTTGACTAGGAAGTTTGATAGCTTGTATATAAGGAAACGGCTAAACTTAGCAAAGTACTAAGACCCCCGTTAGATACCGAGATCTGCCTGCAGTTATATGCTTATTCGGAAATTTTTACTGTAAAAATTGTCTTTTCTACAACTAAACTTGTCATAGTGATTCAATTGAACTCTGTAATGCGTGCAGATTTGGCTTCGCAGCCTGTCTCCGACAAGAACGGTGAAAATTCCCTGAGTACTGATAGAGCAGATGGTGTAAAAAGAGCAACCTACGGAATAAGGCCTGGAAATAATGGGACCTATGATGGTATGAAAAAACCACCAAAAAATGAAGAGCTGCACAACTTTAATGCAAGATCTAAATTATCGAGCGGAAGCTTTACTATTAAACCTGATTTTGACGAGAAATATCTAAAAAAGGACTGTGCTTTCAATTACACAAGCCAATTTCAAGCACGCATTCATGCTGAGCGATTTGATTTTAATAGAGTCAGTAATGTGGATTGGCATTTGGCAGAAGATTTAGGGCGTGAACAACACATATATACGGATTCAAATGAATTCATAGAAAAATATAACGGCAGTGAGAATTTTGAGGGTGAACAAAAACTTGAAGGAAATTCGGGAAGCCAGAAACAAGCAGAAGAAGGTCATTTAAGCGTTGTTCATGTTTCTCGATCGCATGATCAAAATTTTCAGGACAGTAGCGACGATGATGATAATATCTCTTATGATGATGTCAGCGAAGATTCAAATGAACCAGATGAAGCCGTTCGCATTATATTCGAAAAACTCACTAAGTTCAAGAATGAATACAGAGGATTTATTGCAAAACTTGATGAGGCCTCTTTACATTCTGCAAAGATCAGATATAGGTTCTTAGACGAAAGCATCTTAAGAGGGAACATGTTTTTATCTGATGCTGTCGAAAGAATGTTTGAATCTGTTTCACGAAAGCTACCGATAAATTCTTATGAAGAATATGATGTCGATAAGATTACTTCTGATGATTCAGATGACTTTTCAAACGATGATCCCTTTGGAACTCTACTTAATGCATCACTAGAAATAGATCCATGTTCAAAACTGGCTAATTTTGGTGTTGTACTGATCAAGTCTCCATCTAGCGTAGAACAGATATGGGATGAATACACAAAATTGCCTTCAGATGTACATATGAAGGACTATCTAAGGCTTCTAATACGACAACAAACAAAAGAATCCTACGGGAGATCGGATATCTCTCTTTTGAAAGAACGTCAGACAACGATACAGCAATTAGAGATGAAATACGGATCAACGTGGAGAAACAACGATAAAAATTTTTCACGACAAATTAACCGGAGGAAAAAGATATGGAATAGCATTGAAAACGGGTTAAGGGATGGGCTCTCTTTAAAAGCGTGTTTTCGTGTTTTGGAGCAGTACGTAGAAGAAAAAGGTAGGGGCTTGTCTTGGTACTACAACGGTGTACCGTTTAGATTATCAGAGAAAGCTCGATTTTATGATCTCGTTTGAAAATATTCAAAAATTTCAACTAGCATTTTGATTGCTACAGCTCAATAACCCCACTTGCTACCTGTATAAATATACACTTTCGAATATATTCATCATCGGCCTTACATTCTGAAGTTCAGAGATCAAGTAATATGTCACCGTTTTTTTTTTCTGTTGAAAGTATTCTGACGACAGAATATATAAAACTGACGTCTAAACCCCTACACAAAAGGAGATGAAGGAATAATTAAGAAGAAAGCGAACATACACCAAGACTGATGATTTCGAAAGAGGAGCTAAGATACCTCATTGTTGGTGATACACCAGTAACACAACTCTTGGCTTGGAGGCTAAGTCTTGCAAGTTGTTTTATCATTCTCGTTTCTACTTCCATTTCAAACGATGGACTTATTTCATGGAAATCTAATAAGCTAGGGTCGAATTTTTACAAGCCAAACATTTCAACTAGGGATTTAAGCACTTTGTCAAAAACTTATGAATCAAAAAGAGTAGATTTTGCCATAATCGGTACTAATTCTATTACCCAGTTGCAGACACAATTGAGTGCTATGGCAGACATTATTGATGAAAAGACAATAATTGTTCTAGACTGTAGCTTTGGTGTTGAATTGGAATTGAAGGTTTTAGAAAACTTTCCAAACAACACTGTAATAGGGGTTTTATCGGATGCTGAGGTCCGAAAACTTTCTACTGGGTCATACGCTTTAATTAGTGATTTCATATGTTTCCAATTTGGTTTGACATATAATTTGTTGGAGGGCGAAATCATGAAAATAAATAGGTTGCGGTACGACGAGCTAAGGCTTGATGTCAGCTCTGTTTTCATGAAATTTTTGAATATTTTAAAAGGTAGCTATATCGGAGACATAAAAATTCATGAAGGGAAAAGAAGTTCCTTCGCAATCTGTGTCTGGGAATCGATTATTCCACGAATTTCTTTGAATGTTCTCTCAATTGTATTTGAACAGATATCTTATGATGAACTAATAAAGCAAGATTCTAACAATAGAATATTCAAACAATTGGCGAAAGAACTCTTGAATATTTGTTATAAACAAAGTATGGGGATGATTATTGAAAGATTCTTTTTTGAAAAGGACATTAAAACACCTAACTACGAGAATATTGTGAATAAATTAAAAAATAAACAGATAGAGTTGGAGAAATTTACCAGCAGTGAATATCCAGAATTTTTAACTCTATGTTACGAGGCTTATTGTTTTTACCATAGGATTGAATTTCCATGTTCTTTGTTGCTTTCACAATGTATAATGTTAGCAGAAAAATATGACTGTCCTTACGACAATTTAGTTTTTTTGGAGAGCTTCTACTTAAGGTTATTGAGCTTGAGTGGTCTGAATGCTAATGAAGATTTGAATGGTGAACTTAAAAAACCTAATCTCTTATTTGGAAGGGAAACTCTATTTAGGGGCACTGAAAATGAAACTATCAGGAATTTAAATCGAGAGAGTTCATTTGTTAAAACAAAACTGAAATCGAAGAGATTGACAAGAAAGAAAAAACTAATCAAATCTGATAATTTGTTAAATTCTGCGGATATACAATTGCCTCACGAGTTGCAGGAGTTGTATCTAAGAGTAGATGCTGCGCCATTTTCTCCTTCCATCGCACCAAACTTAGAAGGTTCTGAGGTAATTTCATCTACCGAGCATTGTGAAAGTGAAATGTCATCAATGGATGAAGAGTTAGAAGGGTCTTACTCGGAAAATGAAGGACACAGTCAGTTGACAAACTACAACATGAGCCTTAACCCCAAAAAGAACATGGCGCCTGTTTCGAAAAAATATTTATCACAAGAAGATGATAATATTGATGACAGTTTGAAGCTTCCATTTTTCAAAGGGTTCAAAAATATTGTTCAAAGACCAATTACAACAGGTACTCTAGGAATTAGCAGCTTGGAAAAAGAGATCAGAAATTCGAATTTCGATTTTTCAGCGCAAATGTATTTTCCAGCGTCACAAAAGCTTGAAACAAGTCAACTTTTACCCTATAATGTTGTGATGAGCCAGTATTGGAGAATGGTTAAGCAGCAACACATAAATAATGGGCAATTGCCAAGGCCAATAAGCAATCAAGAAGATATGTTGAAATTCCACTGCGAAACTTTACATAAATCACAAGTTCAATTATCAACAACTACAGATAGATACGGTGACTTGGATTTTAGTAACAGCTTGTCTGAGCATTGGAAACATGGTAAAGGCGGACTGTATAAACTATTATCAGATAAATAAATCGGTAAATATAGATCTATATATGAGACTTACACAAAAAATCTAATCTAGAACACCGCAAGAATTTAACAGTAAGTGATGGAAGCAATCTATTCGTACAAGTGTTCATCTAATCTGGCAGCAGGATTAGATTCAATGAAATCTAGTGAGACTTTATGGCCTAGCAATTCTCTAATGTTTTGGACTTGGTATTTAATCATGGTGGGTCTTTCCAACGATAGACCCCAACCCAAGACTCTCAAATTATTTGGCAGACCCATGGATTCTAACATTTCCGGCCTGAACATACCAGAGTTACCAATTTCGACCCACTTACCTAGACCTTCATGCCAAGAGTAAATTTCAAGGGATGGCTCAGTGTAAGGATTGTAAGTTGGCTTGAAACGCAAACCAGTCACACCCATCTTGGCAAAGAATTCTTCCATAAATTCAATCAAGTCACCTAATGTGATGTTATAATCAGCTAAGACACCTTCTACTTGATGGAATTCTGCCAAATGGGTAGCATCCACAGCTTCATTACGGAAAACACGATCTATAGAGAAGAGTCTAATAGGTCTTGGATTTTCAGCCAATTTATGCAACATGGCAGCAGAAATCGCAGTGGTATGTGTTCTTAAAACCATTTTTTGACATTCTTCTTCTTTCCAATTGTAACGGTAACCAATTGAGTCAAACTTACCACCTTCATGAACAGCCTTGATATTCTCAATGTATTTCCTATCCTGTGGCATATCACACTTAACTGGGTCCTTCAAGTAGAACGTATCTTGCAAATCACGCGCAGGATGTTGTTGTGGCACATACAATGTATCAAAATTCCAGAACCCTGACTCAACATATTGGTTGGAAGGCATTTCAGTGAACCCCATAGAGAAGAAAATCTGTCTGAACTCCTCTCTCACCTTGTTCAATGGATGTAGGGCACCAGATGCAGGATCGACACCTTGCGAGTTGAAGTTAAAGTCCTTGAATTTCATGTCCTTATAAGAACCGGTAGCAACCATTTCCGCAGTAATATCTGTCTCTAGCTTTTTCAACTCCGTAGAAAATTCCTTACCCTTAACAACCTTAAAAGTAGTTTCCTTTCTAGGTGTTACCAACTTTCTCTTCTTCAAGTCTGCAATAGACTTGTTATCAACTTCAGACGACTTGCCGGCCTTGATCTTTTCTAGTTGCTCTCTAGTTTCATCCTTAACATCACTCACAGTTCCCACCTTATCACTCAATTTCAACTCATTATCTGGCGTCTTAACAATCCACCCATTCTTAAATGCTCTAGCTTGACCTAGTTTTCCATCTGCTCCCATACGTGTGGCAACTTCCTTAATCTCCAATTTCCCAAACTCGCTGATCAAATTCAATAATTTGACTTCATGTGATCCATTAGCAACAATCTCCTCTCCTTCTTTGCTTAAGTCATAGAAAATAGTATCCTGCTTGTTGAAATCAATTTTTTCATGGGATTTCAACGAATTCAAGTATGAAGCCATTGTTTGGGAGTCGATCTCTGGGTACAACGTTGAAGTTGAGCTAATTTCCCCCAACTCTGCAACTTTACTCAAAATATTCAATTGGATATCCGTCATTTTAAATTTCCGCCTAACTCCAAACCTCGGAACCACAATCCTGAGCCTCAAAAGTGTGAATAAATCACTGTTTCAACTTCTTTCTTGTTCACCTTCTCTCTGACTGAAGCTCTTAAAAGTGATAGCGTTGAAATTTTTCAACTAAAACTGTATGTCGTTCACAATGATATTGTTCGAGCTCATTCGATTAAGGAACAGCATTATATCAGCATCGTGGCTCACCATCTATTCGGCTAATCACTAGATATTGCTGACATACGCGACTATATATTATATATACATTGTATGTTAGTTGGTAAATTTTCCAGTTTCCAGCTAGAACAACGTACCCTTGGACTCATCGACAGTGATCTTATTTTTGTTCAATAGAGGGTTTGATTCTGAACAGATATCGAGTCTGGCAGAAGCCTCGAGCAAGGTCTCTTTCATGACAAACCACTTTTTCTCTTCTTGTACTGCATTGCGATACTCATTTTTTAGCTGCTGATTCAATTCTGTCATCCAGAGTTTATACTGTTCAAGCGTTTTTGGATCCAGAGAAGAATAGTCAAATTCTTCGATCTGCTGCTCGTCCTGCTGCCACAGATCGATGTATTCCTCATGCATCTTGTTGAGTTGATCTTTATACTGAGAAAGCTTGAGACGGTTGATCTCTTCAAGCTCGTCGCTCTGAGACAATTGACCCGGTACTTGCCTGATCACTTCGTAATTAATCTTCAATGAGTCGTCTATGGCCACGATGTGGCGCTTGTTGCCAGATTTGCGGTCATCATCAGCCGAGAGACGTAATGGAACGCTCTTGTACCGAGCAATTGCTTTATTGGTCCAATCTAAAGGTATTTCTTCCGTTGTCTGCATTTGCTGCTTTGGATTGTCAAGGATAGTTGCGCGAGTTGGGCAAAAGAGGAACTCGATATTTATTGCACGCTTGAAAAGAGATATAGTAGACACAACAAGATGAACAAGTACTATGAAAACGTTAAAACATGGTGTAAGATGGATGTAGCAGGTCTAACCATATACACAGGCATATATGTATATACATATATATATTTCATTTACGATTAAGCACGTGATTCGCATATTTCTTTTCCGAACTTATATGAAAGTGAAAAACTTTGAAGCGATGAGGTGAAAAGCAAAGTCAGGTACACTTTGTGCTTACCAGACGTTGCTCCAACCCACTTTTGTACGGCATGGATTCATTAAGCGTTGACGATTTATTTGGAAACCTGAAGCAGGTTATTGCCAAAGAGAAACTCCTCCAAAATGATGAAAAGAATGCTTCGACAGGTGGTGCTTTTGCACATTCAGACGACGTGGTGTCTGTTGACATAAACGAAAGAACAGCAGAGTTCGAGAAGATCGAAAAAAATCTTAAAAGTCTTCCCAAAATGCAGACCTCCTTCGATGTCCTTGCCACTAAAAATACAGGCGTGAAAGCTGTAACAAAGGTGGATGATCCAATCTACATTCTACAGTCAAGAAAAAAGTCCGATAAGGTGAAACCTGAAAGCGTAACAGACAAATGGTTCACACTTCCGAAGACTGAACTTACGAACGATGTCAAACGCGATCTAATGCTCATCAAACACAGAGCTGCGCTCGACCCCAAGCGTCACTATAAGAAAGAAAAATGGACTTTGCCCGAGCGTTTCAGCATTGGTACCATTATCGAAGGCCCTACCGAGTTCTACAGCAGTAGACTTTCCAACAAACAACGTAAAGGCACAATGTTAGGAACACTGATGGCTGATGACAATGTCAACAAATACTTCAAACGTAAATACACTGAAGTCCAAGAAGCGAAGACTAGTGGGAAAAAGGCCCACTACAGGGCTGTAAAAGACAAGAGACGCAAATTCTAAAAGAATGATTTTTTTTCTCTTATGGTTCCATAGATGCAGCTCTCGTAATGCACAATAACCATCATCGTCGCTTTACTTATGAGCTCTAGGTATATATTAAGGTATGTGTGTATATTAGTATCATTCTTCGTTACTCTGTGTATAACTCTACTACCCGGACTTTGTTTTTGCCACAGGAATTTTGATTCCTAATTCGAAAGTCAAGAAATAAGAAACGACATAAATGATGGAACAAAAAGCATGCATAAGCTGGATGAATCGAAGAAGCAAAAAGGAGAAGTGAGGAAGGTTAGAACTGTCAAAAGACTATAAAGTTTTGTTTGAGTTATAGGATATAGATAGAAGATAGTTTAATCTGTCAGAGAGAAAAGAAATATTGAGGAGAAGATTGTGCTTTTAACAGGGGAGAGCAAGGAAAGAGCAGAAGTCTTAAGTCATAAGAGTGCTGGAGTTGAGTATCAGAAAATCAGTACAGTGATTATCTGAAATAAATATAGGAAGATAGCTTAGATAAAACAAAATGCAGGAAGAAAATTACGGACTGAGGCTAAAAGAGGCGATTCAAGATCCTAGCACAGAAGCATTATGGAGAATGTATTCTAAAGCAAAGGCCTCACTGCCTTATAAGGAAAGAATGACGAATCTAACATGGCGTATGATTGGTATGCGAGTTCATAATGGTAGAAATAGAGGTGGTTTTAGGGGACTAGGACATGAAGTTGGAGACGGGGTTTCCTTTGGTTTGCCAGAAGACAGTGTGAATTGTGTACATGGTGTGAATGGAGCTCATGAGACTCTGTCATTTCTTGATGACATAGCTGGACTTCCTGGTAGTGGTGGTGTTAACGGCGGTTTGTTGCAAAAAGATGAGGGGAAAGAAAGAAGTGGGACAAACGGGGACGGTGGCTTTGACTACATCACTCATTTAAAACAGTTGAATGGTAACATTATGGAAAGTGTGGATCCAAAAGATCTTAAGACGGGAGACTCACTTTCGAATCAGTCATCTACACAGAGTGATCAATCTAATCCGATGGCTATGCATTATTTTGGAACGCATTATGGGTCTTTTTCAGACCATAACAAGAATGTAGGATTTCTTTCCGGAGATTTCAGTCAGTTGGCAGCAGATGCGGGAGATTTCCATCTGATGGATCAACTTTCAAACTCTGAAATTAACACTAACCCTGAAGAGTTAATGTTACACGAGGCAAATAATAATTCAAGTTCTTCTCCTGCATTGATCAGTGAAACTGATTCTATTTACACGAAACAGATGGGACGTTCGGATCCTTCTTTATTAGGCGGGCCTTCTCAAACATCTGGGTCGTTTTTTGATGATTCAGATTTGATGACCTCGTTTACAGGTTCTTCAAGTGTTTCCACCTTAAAAAATCCGGACTTTGATTCACAAAGACCACCTTTGCATTCAACAACGTCAGATGCTTCGTTATCTGACTTATATCACCAACAGCAAAACCTGCAAAGACGCCCCTCAACTGCGATAGCAGTCTCATCAGTTAATCCAATATCAATTAGAAAGCCTTCTCTTGCCAGAAGTGGCAACGCATTTGGATCATCGTTACCTAGCAACTTAGTCACTGGGCCCGGAACTCCAAGCACATCCTTATTATCATCTTCCCAGGGTGCCAGACGTGGTTCTATTGCTAATTCCATTAGAAAGAAATCGATAGCAAAATCGACGTCGAGGAGATCTTCCTTATCCCTAAATCAACTTAACGGTGATGGTGTTCAGCTAAGCAATGGCTCTAACGGTGATCAAGCGTCTAAATCTGATACTAAGTGTTCAAACTGTCATACAAAAACTACTCCTCTTTGGAGACGTGATCCTCAAGGTAATCCACTGTGTAATGCGTGCGGTCTATTTTTAAAACTTCATGGAGTGGTGAGACCTCTTTCATTGAAAACAGATGTCATTAAAAAGAGGCAAAGATCCTCTAATAAATCAAAGCAGTCGTCGACATCACTACTGACTAATGGGTTAGCTTCCAGCAGTGGCAATAATTCATCTTCTGAGTCACCGACCAATGCAATATCTCCAGAAAGAAGGAAATCTTTGTTGAAGAGTAAAAAAAATATAAAAACCACAACACCGACATCTTCTATTCAACTACAACGACAAGGGAGTGTGTCACCTCTTGTCAATCAAGCAAATGTTATGACTTTTTCTTCATATAGTAAGGATGATTTAGGTGCCGAAACATTAGCACAAAATCACCAAGAGCCAGCTGTCATCAGTAATGGCTTCCCTGAAAGTGCTGTGGACCAACGCTCTCAAAGCCAGCAAAATCTATCACAGTCAGGGGGCAAAACAAATGGTGATAATCCATCGTGGGATTGGTTGACGCTGTCGCTGTAATTTTGTTTTTTTAAAAAGCTTCCATCCATTTACATCATTCTAGAAGTTCGGTGGTTGTGTCCTCTTGAGCAGCAGGCTTACTTGAGAAAGGAACTCTTTCTAAACTTTGAAACGCTCCGAATTTTTTATTATCATTCGTATTATTATTACTACTACTTTTCCTAATACTTTCGAGTTTCTTTATTAATACCTAGTAGGGTGTGTTTTACTTTGTACTTAATATCTCTGTTTTAATGTATATATTATGCAAACAATTTTTGCGTAAAGACGCCTAATTTCAATTGTCTAGGTAAATTAGAACTAAAATAAGGAAAACATGTCAGGATTCATAAATAAACTATAAAGTTCTTGGGCTGAGACAAGGAATTTTCATCATAATTATTTACAAGAACTAATAAATTGATTATCTTCTCTCTGTTGTTCATTAAAAGTATCAACATTTACATTTCATTTTTTAGCATTCTTCTTCTTGGACTTTTTCGAGGCTTTTGGTTTAGACTCGGAAGAGGAACCTTCAATGAATTGCAAAAGCTCATCAACGGACTTATTTGCCAAGTTTGGATTGCTTTGCAATGGCTTCTTTCCAACCTTCTTCGAAGATTCTGCGACCTTGGCTTGCTGACTAGCCTGAGCCAACTTCTTCTTCTGTTGCTGTTTGACGATGATACTTTCAATACCTTCGATCCATTGCTTCGAACGAACGGTAGTTTCATCGTTCATGCCCAATTCATTTACGAAGACAGCCTTTGCTTTGGATAAATGTTCAAGGGCATGATGCATATCATCCATCGATGCATATAGGTTTGACAAACGTGACTCGTTTTGACCGTATGGCAAAGTTTCATTACCGCCCGTTACCTTGAGAAGTAATTCAGAGAATTTGTTCAAAATTTTAACTTCCAATTTCTTGTCATCAATTGAAGAGCCGACTTGATACAACAAGTTGAAAATATTAATTCTGCTTGAATGGATAGAAGGAGCCAAAAGCTTCAAGAGCTCACTAACCTTTTTCAAGACAATAGCAGCATTGTAAACAGATCCTTGGCTCAATTCAAGGTAAGCAAGGTTACTCAAAATTCTTACGGTTTCGAACGAATCGACACCAAAGCATCTCTCGGACAACAGAGCAGCCTTGTTACAGAACACAATGGCCTGATCTAATTGACTCAGTCTAGAATACATGGTAGACAAAAGCAAGTAAGAGGACACTAACGATGGATGAACTAAGCCGTAAATGTCTTCTCTGAAAGCAATACTTTGAGCCATTAAGGACAAAGCCTCTTCCATTCTTTCTTGACGCTTTGCAGCTTTTTCATCTTCCAACTTAGAGTCATCTTCTTCAGCTTGCGTTTCTGAAGTTTCCTTATCTTCCTTCTTGGCTTCCTGCTCATTTTCCTCTTCTTGTTCTTGGCTGATGGCATTCAACATGGTAGCACCTTGGATCCACAATTCTTCAGACACCAAACTTTGGAAATCGGAGCCTTTAATCAAAGGACGCAAAGAGAAATCGTTAATTGAGAAGGTCTGTTTTGGATCGATCAACTTACTTCTGAATTTCTTATCTTGAGCCTGCTTCCAAGATTCATATTGATCCTTGCTGAAGAAGTACTCCTTGTTAAGTAGTTGAACACCGAATTTCTCACAGATAGCTCTAATTAAAGCAAATTTGCTATACTGTTGCTCATAAGATGCAAACCATTCACAGGAGAGCTTATGACGGAAACGTAATTTGGCTTCAGTAGAGATTTCGGTAAACAATGATTCACGAGTGAATCTGGTGAATTCCAAATCCTTAGACGAATAGAATGGATCCAAGTCTTCTACAGTCACTTCTGAGTTGTAATCACTGCCAAATAATAAATTCAAGACGAATGTGATCAAATGAGGGACTAAGAAGGGAGATTGCAATTTCTTACTTTCTCTCCTTAAAATATGCTTCAATGAACGGGCTACGATTTCTAACTCACAAACAGCAACCAAGCCTTCATACTGATCAACTTCAACGGTGTGCCCTTCGCTCTTGGTAGGAGTTCTCAATTCACTCTCGTCCAATTTGATGTTTTCCTGCAATTCCTTTGGAACCTCCTTGCCTTCTTTAACATATTCAGAGATTTGAGCCTGTCTCTCCTTAATTAATTTTTCAACCTTTGCAAGATATTGAACTTCCCATTCCTCATATTCCTTATTGTCATTTTTCACTTTCTCCAAGTGAGCCAATCTAGCTTTCTTTTGCTCCTCGTACTCAATTTTGACCAAGTCGATGATTTTACCCAAGTAACGCATGTTAATACCGTTTGTATGTAACAAGCTGGTTAAATGCTGGCCGTCATATGGCAGATTCGAGTTACCTCTAATTAGATCATTTAAGATTGCAGGAATGACAGTGTCGTTAAGGTAATCTGAAATTTCCAAAACGGATTCATCTTCGACGCCTTCCTCGACATAAGCATCTGGATTGTAGGAAAACTCATTCTTTTCGAATGCTTCCTCCAATGTTTGACCAGATTTTTCCAACTTTGAAAGTCTCCATTTCTCAACTAGTTCACGACGAATTAAAGTTTGTCTGTGAGGGTATTGGTCTTCAATGACAGCATCATAATTTTCTTTGACAAATCTGACATCCAATGGATTTGTGTTAGCTAAATCAATGATGTATGGTCTTTGATCAACGCCAAAAATACCCTTTGACTTGCTGGAAAGTTTAAAATCATGATCTTGAACTTTGTGAGTTTTCAAGTAGAAATTCTTGGCGAATTCATCAACGGAATCACTAATACTCTGGTCAAACTTGAAAGTCTGGTTCATTTCATCCAGGCCATAGTTAACTGAAATTAATGGTTCAATTGGTTCGGCAATTTCACGGCCATCTTCGTCAACGCTAAGTCTAACGCCAGTAGGAGTCAAAAGACCGGGAACTGGAGATTGCACCAATATACGGTATCCGGCATAATCGATTATGGCAGTCAAACAGTGGCGAACAGATTTCAAGCCTAAACGATTCAAATGGTTGACGATTTGCAAGTCTTGGTTTGAGGCAGCATGAGCTGCTTCATTGCCACCAATTTCTTCGAAGTTAGAGGTAGCGTCAGTAACAAAGGAGAAAATGAGAGAGTTATAGAAGTATACTGCATTTTCACCTGTGGTACTTGGATCAATTGGAGATAGCTCGTTATTTACGATAGCCATGGCGCCCTTAACAGCATCAGTGTTGAACTCATGAAGTAATCTAGCAGTCATCTTTTCAGACTTCAAACGATCGTATGGACTATTGATCTCAATATCTTTGGTCGCTTGGAACTCATCAGTAAAGTTTCTCTCATCATCGTTGTTAAAGTATGGCAGCTGTAAACGTGTGTAATCCCCATTATTTGAGGACAATTGTGAAACTAACCAAGGCTTACTCAAAAATGCAGAAATAGGTTTGACATATTGGGCATTGTCTGTGGAAGATAATTTTGCCTTCAAAGCGCTAAAGTGACTATTGAATTTTTTCGAAATCAAACCAAGCAAGTCGATTAAGTTGAATCTCACGTCGAACTCTTCTCTTGGGGATGGGTCAAACTTGATTGAACTCGATTTGTTAACATAAAAACCAGATGCGGTAGCACTGATATGGAATGTCTCGTTTTCCAAAGTTACAAGTTGCAAGTAAAGCAAGTGGCCCTTTGTCTTGTAGAATGGTGGAACCGGGTTGTAATTCGAAAAATTCAAAGAACGCAAAATTGGAGTGACTAAAAGGTTTGAAGTTTTCAAACTGGCAGGATTGAATGGAACCTCAGTAGAAGACAACAACTCATTACAGATGGCTTCAAACTTTGACTTCTCTGCCCCAGAATTTCCCTTCTGATCCTTTGGTTCAAGTTTCATATCTGGAAATTGCGATCCAGACGAAATTGCAAACTGCGAAATATCGTCCTCCAATTCTGAAGAAAAGCCTAGGCTTTCTCTCAAAGTCAAAACATGTTGAAATGCTGTAGTTTGATTGTAAGCTTTGGGCTTAAACTGGAAAGTCAACTGAGAACCGCCTCCAATTAATTCTTCAATACTTTCGTCATCTGACACCAATCTGTTATTCTCAAACAAATCATAAGAGGTGTAGTACTTGGTATTTTCCTCGAAAGATAAAAATGCTCTCAAGTGACCTACAGTAGACGCCTTACCCAATTGAAGCTTAACATCATTGACCTTGGCTTTTGTCCCGCCAATTGCAAATTTTACAGTAATGTCTACCAACTCAGCAGACATTTTGGCAGTTTTTAACTAGTTCTCTCAATTAATTCAGCAATTAAGTGAAGATAACAAAAACGCTACTGATATTCAACCTAGGTTATTTATGGTTGGAATAAATCCCCAAAAAGCGTGTAGAGGTGGTAACAAATTTCATGACTACAATTTTTTTCAACTTTTCATGGTTTCGTCGAAATTTCAGCTTAACTAAAAAATACGTAGAGTTGTTTCATTTCCGGAGTCGGACAAATGAGAAAAAGGTACGAGTATACAGAATTTCGAAGATTAGGTGGAATATGTCACTAAGAGCTCGAATTTAGAGAAGATACTAGAGTTAGTTGAGGTTTGAGCTTCATTGCACCCGATCAGTTGTGGTGCACAATGCTTCGGCTAACGTTACTTCTAGACTGCGTAATGAGAAATTGGAAAAAAAAAATTTTTCGGCCAATAAAAACTCCGATGCGGGGAGTCGAACCCCGGTTTCCACGGTGAAAGCGTGATGTGATAGCCGTTACACTACATCGGATAAATACGTTGAAATGTTATAATGTAACTCGGTGTATAGGTATCTTAGCTCGTGACCTATCTAAATAACTCAATCGAAGGATAACTGACTCTAACCTCTTGTTAGTCTTTATTATACTGTTCTTACTTAAACTAATCCTTACTTCTTATAACTAAGCACGTGACTAAATATAATTAATATCATAGCCTGAAGTTGGATAAAAGACGTTATTCGACGACGTTTTATACCATTCTTCAGGCTATGATATTAATTATATTTAGTCACGTGTTAGTTACAAGAAGTAAGG